>JAJJWX010004550.1:0-56896 GCA_023529315.1 Papaver bracteatum
TTTCTGCTTTTCCCATTCTTCTAAAGTTGTTATCTTTTCTTCCTCCATGATTTTTCTTCCTCTACAATCACGCTTATATATTTTTCCCTTCACATTATTATGAAATTCATCAATCATTGTCTTTGTGATCACATTACATTCTTCTTTTTTACAATCTCCATCTACTAACTTCATTTGATCTTCAAACTTTCCACAATTCCCTCAAATTTTGGCTACCACAATTCTCAAGTTCCCTGTTTCTAGCGCCAACTTCGCAACTCATATACAGATGTATAAGTTTTACTATAAATAGGAGTTCAAATGTAAAATTCGAGAGGTTCTTTTAGTGAGTGTTAGAAAATATCTTAGGAAAGAGAATAGAGAAAGTTGTAACTATTCTAGTTCCATTTAGATACTTCTTTGTAATCAATTGAGAACATTAATAAGAAAATTGTTATTCATCATCAAGAACTTCTTGAGTTTTTACTAATTCTACTGAGGGTGTAGTTGTAGGTTATTCTGCAACTACACCTCGGAACATATTCATCAAAATGGTAATGTTTATCTGTCTAGTTCTGTAACTTTCATGCCTCATGAACTCTTCTTTTGATGTCTCTTCATCCCAACCTAAGCATTTTTTAGTTAGAGCATAAAGTTGTGCCCAACTTAATTAACTACTTTGTGTAGTTAAAATTCACAGCTGTGCCTTGGTCAGGTTGTTTAAGAATCTGCACAACATCATTCGGAGTGATCGTCATCTTCCAAAACGACATATGGAAGGTGTCGGTCTCAGGATACATTCTCTCCACGAGCGTCGATATAGCCACACGATCATGTTCCAACATTGAATTCTCGACAGCAGTAGCTAACCCCGAGCTGTCTATAATTGTCTTGAACCTTTCACATTCACCGAATAAAGGCTAATCAAGCATTTTTGTTGGTGAAGCGGTGGGTTTGAGTAGAAGAACCGCATCTTGATGATACTATTAACGACACGACAAATGTTTAAAGTAAATACAAAAACCCTTAATACAACTATTACGATAGAACACATAGACAATATATGTTAATAAAAAGGATACGATTATTATTACCTCGGTTTCGTATATTTCTTTGGCACACTCAGTGGCGGAGCCAGTCTTTTGTATTAGGGGGACTAAATTATTTTTTTCTATAAATGTGGTGGACTAAATTATAAAAAACATAGGATTGCACATAAAATGTTATGGAAATGAAGGGCTGCTAAGGAGTTTAGGGAATTTTAAGGGGGCTAGAGCGAGGTCTAGCCCACCTTTGATTCCGCCCCTAGGACACATTACTTCGGTTGTTGGGTAGTGTATTAGATCTAACCCAACTGATTATGCTGTGAATCTTTCTCTTATTGTGAATAATCTTACTCTTGAACGCATAATTATAATTAGTTCGTTTGTTTGGCGCATGTTTAACTCATTGTATGGTTTTTGTAGACTTATAGGAGATTTAAGACTGGAATGATGTGTAGATGGCCTTCCTTTGGATAATGAACATGAGCTTCTTGGATTTTTGTATGAAAAATGCTTCGTCTACTTTGTACTATTTGCATTGCTTTCTTAGGTGTATTTTTTTGCTTTCGCAGTCAGAGTGTATCGGCTATATAGAATCTGAAATCTGCACAGCTGAGCCCTTCGTGGGGCAAAAGCTTCTGAAATGTCTTGCTTAATTATGTTCGCATGAAGTCTGTAATTAAGTTCCACTGCTCCGTGCAGTATCAGAGAATCAATACAGACGGACGGCTATAACGTATAGATTCTTATTATTTTAAAGCCAAGTTGACTAAATGGATGCACATGTATACCATTTTCCAAAAAAAAAAGGAGATGCTATAAGTCCAAGTGACCAGGAAAAGAAGACCACCGAGGTGTCCGTGAAACATACGTTCTGAGACACAAAAGTGGATTGTTGTATCTTTAGCCTCGCACCAAATGTGTTCTTTTTTCTTCGATTTAACCGGCTCTCTCTCGACCATACGGAAGAACGAGGCATATAAAACAAAATAATATGAAATTACTTCGGTATTGGTGGAACATTTAGATTGACTTTACAGCACACATTTGGATTGATATGCACCCTCAGTTTCTTAATCACTATGTAATTCAGGATCAACTTGGAATGACATTACAACGTGTACTCAATATTGCTTAATTTTAATAAAATTTAGTTTGGTTTAAAAAAAAAAAATTTGACTTTACAATCTCGGTATACAACTTGAACATACATGCAATATACGGCAGGATATTGCAAGAGGGGAATCCGCAATATGCAGTAAGGTTTATCCAGTAACAACAGTCCCAAACATCCCCTTTCTCTTGCCTCGGACATCTTATTGTGAGTCTACATCTGAAAGTCCATTCTCCAGTGCACGAACCATATTTTCAAAGTAAGTCCGTGTGCTTTTAGTCAGTCCAAGTAGCTTTACACGGAAATTCTTGAAGCCTTCGGTTGCATCATCTTCTTTGAGATATGATTTTAACTCCTGTTCTGCACATTTATGGAGCCTTTCTAACCCAGACTCAGCTTCACCTTGCAAATACCCAAACAACTGTTTCTTCACATGTTCACATTCAGGTAAGTAATATCCATAGACATAACTCCACTTTAAAACACACCTGCATTCAATAATTTGTAGCCAAGCATCTGTAATAACCTGAAGCTCTATTGGAGACGAGCCATAACTGATACAAAGCTTTATCAAGATTGAACCAAAAATAGAGAGATTCATTGATTGAGTGTTTAGATAACAAGAATACAATGTTTTTGATATTTTTGGATGATTACAAATGATACTACAAATGCCTATTTATAGGCTTACAAAGAGAATAAGAGAATTATGCCTATGGAGGCTAACAACTATGCCTTTGGAGGCTAACAACTATGCTTATGGAGGCTAACAACTATGCCTTTGGAGGCTAACAACTATGCCTATGGAGGCTTACCTTATATTCTTTGTTTCTAGAATAATCTACATGTTTAGAACATGTTTAGAGGTAATTCTAACACTCCCCCTCAAGCTGGTGCATATATGTCGCTCATGCCTAGCTTGCCAACAAACTTCAAAAATATTTTACTTGGAACTGCTTTAGTTAGAATATCAGCTACCTGTTCTTCCGATCTAATTTTAGGTAACTCCACGATCCCATTATCCAACTTCTCTTTAATGAAGAACCTATCTATATCCACATGTTTTGTGCGATCATGATGAACTGGATTGTGTGCAATATCACACGCCGCTTTGTTATCGCAAGTACAAACGAATTGGTTTCCTAGGAGGATACCCCAATTCAGTTAGCAGACGTTTAACCACATAACCGGGCAGATACCCAGCGCCATACCTCGCCATTCGGCCTCTCGCACTTGATCGTGAAACAACTCCTTGTTTTTTGCTTCTCCATGTAACAAGATTACCCCCAACGAAGGTAAAATATCCTGAAGTAGACCTCATATCATCACATGACCCACCATAGTCGAATCGGTATATGCCTCCATACTTTTGAAGTCTTGACCTTTCTTAAACAAGATCCCTTTTCTGGAGCAGACTTCGGTATCTTAGGATTCTCATTACCGCATTCATATGTGGTTCTCGCGGATTATGCATGAATTGACTAACAATACTCAATGCATATGCAAGATCGGGTCTTGTATGTGCCAAGTACATTAGTCTACCCACGAGCCTTTGGTATCTTCCTTTATCAACAGGTACTTGGTTGCCATCCGAACATAATTTCAAACCTGGCTCTCTTGGTGTATCTACAGTTGACATCTTTGTCACACACTGTTTCCTCCAACAAATCAAGGGCATATTTTCTTTGTGACAAGAATATTCCTTCTGTTGATCGAGATACTTCAATTCCAAGGAAGTATTTTAAAGAAGCAAGATCCTTCATCTGAAATTCACTTGATAGATAATTTTGGAGAGCCTTTCTTTCTTCTGGATCATCTCCTGTAACTATCATGTCATCTACATATATGATTAAAGCTGTAATCTTACCTCGATTTCTTTTTATGAATAAAGTATGATCTGAATTTGCCCTGGCGATAACCAAATGCTCTCATAGACTTGGTAAATCTTCCAAACCACGCTCTCGGAGATTGTTTCGACCATACAATGACTTGTTTAACCTACAAACTTTTCCGTTATGCAACTCGACTCCATCATTCCTGGTGGAAGCCGCATATACACTTCTTCGGACAAATCTCCATGTAAAAAGGCGTTCTTGACATCAAACCTGTTGCAATGGCCAACCCAAATTTGCGAAGAGACAACAAGACTCGCTTTGTATTCATTTTAGCTACGAGGTGCGAATGTCTCATTATAATCTACACCATAAGTCCTGGCTATACCCTTTAGCAACCAATCTTGCCTTAAAGCGTTCAATTTCACCATTTGCCTTGTATTTGACTGTAAAAACCAGCGACATCCCAATTTCTTTCCTTCGGAAATTCAACCATGTCCCAAGTATTATTTTCTTGTAAGGATTTCATCTCATCGATCATAGCTTCCCTCCATTTCGGATCAGATAATGCTTCCTGCACGCTGTTAGGAATAACTACAGTAGATAATTGATTCACAAATGACTTATTTGATTAAATCGACGGTGATTAGAGACATAATTACTCATGGGATATTTAGCTTTTGATGAAATATCGGGTTCATACATAGTTTTAGGGATACCTCTATTCCGACGTTCTGGCAATTGTTTCTTTGCGGGTTCAAGAACATCTTAACGAACGGTTGGATTGGGGTTGGTGATGTATCATTATCTTCTTCAACTTCATCTCGCATTATCTTGATCCATATGCATTATCTTCTTCAACTTCATTTATAGCTTCAATTTCACCATCTGTGTTAATTTCTTCCCCACTAACTTTCTGTTTCTTTTGGAATATGAAGAACAACATCTTCTTCGATTATGTCTTCTTCATAGTCAAGAGTCGAATTTCTTTTTCATACTCCCCTGAAGTTGGACTTCGAGTAATACATCACGTGTTCGTGAAACTTAACATCCAATGTGATGTACATTCGTTTAGTTGGAGGATGGTAGCACCTATACCCTTTATGACTTGCAGCATATCCCACGAAGACACATTTTAAAGCTCGGGGAGATAACTTGCTCCGTTGGTTCTTGTGTAAGTGCACAAATGCTACACAACCAAATATGCGTGGTGGCAAGTTTGGAACTGTTGGTGAAACTGTTGCCTCAGTGAGAGCTTGAAATGGTGTCTGAAAAATGATAGTCTTTGGAAGGTGTCGCGGTTGATCACATATGCTGCTGAGGTAAGAGATTCACCCCAATAAGTTAACGGCATATGAGCTGATATTAATGAAGCACGCACAACTTCAAGCAAGTGACGGTTTTTCTTTCAGCTACCCCATTCTGTTGAGGAGTATTAGGACAAGTTGTGCGATGAACAATACCACATTCTCTTAAATAATGTTGAAAATCGCACTTAAATATTCGCCTCCGTTGTCACTTCGAAGAACTTGAATCTTTTTATTGTCTTGTGTGTTGACTAATTTGTGAAACCTCTGAAATAAATTATTCACTTCATCTTTTGATTTCATCAAGCAAACCCATGTCATCCTAGTGCAATCATCAATAAATGTGACGAACCATCGTGCGCTTCCAAGAGTGTTAACTTTAGACGGCCCCCAAACATCAGAATGAATAATCATGAATGAAATAGGACTTTTATTTAAAATTGATGGAAACAAAGTACGATGGATTTTAGCTAGTTCACATTCTTCACATTGAAAACTAGAAACATCAACCTTTGAAAATAGACTAGGAAATATCCTTTTTAAGTAGCCAAAAGAAGCATGCCCTAACCGTCTATGCCATAACCAAATTTGCGATTTCTCCTTCTCCCCCTGAGTACCATTCACAACTAAAGCATTAGATAATCTTTCTGAAATTTTTGACGCCAAATCTAGATAGTAGAGCTTTCCTCTTCTAACCCCAGATCCAATCGTTCGCCGTGTTCGGATGTCCATAAACACACAAGAATTAGGCCAAAAAATAACAACACAATGTAAGACTTTAGTAATTTGGGAAACTGATAATAGATTATAAATTAGAGAGGGAACGACTAAAACCGAATCTAGACTCAATGTATCAGTAAGATTTAATGATTGTTCTCCAATTCATCGGAGCCAAAGATCCATCATTGTGCAAAACGAGTTGTGTATGGATGTTTTAAGAAGAGAAACCTGTCACGGAATCAAAAGTCATATGGTCTGTGCAACTCGAATCAATTATCCATGAGTTATTAGGAACAACTTGCGAAACATTAAAAACCTTACCATTGGTTGTTTCCATAGCGGATGTTAGATTGCTAACCACATGTCTTCCGCAACGGAGTTCTTTTTCTTGGGATCGCGCTTATCCCACCAATCTGGATACCCGACAATCTCAAAGAAGTTGTCTTTGGTATGACCACGTTTATTACAATGAGTGCAGGTGGCGGACTTATCTTTAATGTTGTATTGACGACGGGTTGCCATTGCATAAGTATCAACTTCAGTTCCTTTGTTCATTGTAGTATGCCGGACAGATTCACGTCGTACCAAAGCATAACAAGGTTCTAATTCAAGTATGGGATCCTTCCTTAGAATTTCCCCACGTATTTGTTCAAATTCTTTGTCTAAACCAACAAGAAAAATATGCACCCTCATACGTTGAACTGATTTTCGATATAGTTCAACATCTTTTTCATTTTCCATAATCACCTTATCACGGTGATCTAGCTCACTGAAGATTTCTACTAATTCCCCATAATAGACGGGAGTGGTCTACCATTTTGCCCGGCAGAGAAAGCCCTTTGATTTAAGATATAAATTTGTAGTTCATCTGCTCCATCATAGAAAGCCTTAGAAACGCATCCCGGATCTCACGACAGTTAGGTAAACGAATATATCGTTTCATTATTTCTGGTGACATAGACATTAATAGCCATCTCTTGACCTTTTGATTTTCTACGTACCATTTATCATACTTGTCATCATTTTTAGATGGAACTGGAGACGTATCGCGAATAAAGGAGATCTTCTCCTTCTCAGCAATATGCATCTCAATGATTTGAGACCACATATCATAATTTGATTCATCCAAAGTAATTCCTGCCTTGAACGATGACCCATCGGATTGAAAAATAATTGTGTCGGAAGGTTTTGTGGTTTTAGAATTTTCTGTATCTGAATCTCCCATGGTTCAATACTAGATACAAGGATCCTTAACCTTGCTCTGATACCATATCAAGATTGAACCAAAAATAGAGAGATTCATTGATTGAGTGTTTAGATAACAAGAATACAATGTTTTTGATATTTTTGGATGATTACAAATGATACTACAAATGCCTATTTATAGGCTTACAAAGAGAATAAGAGAACTATGCCTATGGAGGCTAACAACTATGCCTTTGGAGGCTAACAACTATGCCTATGGAGGCTAACAACTATGCCTATGGAGGCTTACCTTATATTCTTTGTTTCTAGAATAATCTACATGTTTAGAACATGTTTAGAGGTAATTCTAACAAGCTTCACTAAATCCTCAGATATTGTTTCCTGCAAGCTTTTATTGGCCTCTATCCTTGACTTCTGGTTTTCAACAAATCTTTCGTAGAAAAACATGTACCTATCCAAATGATCTTTAGCCATTTTTTTAATTTTTTCTTCCTCATCATATGCTCCCTCTGCTCTTGCTTTCTCATAGATATTACACGACCCATAACCAGTATCCTGACCATGAGTTAACCAATCACCAAGGCAGAGCCAGCAGAACTCAAATCTGCAATGGCATGTCATATGCATACACCCATGGTTTTTCTCAATTGGTTTTTTGCACTTTGGACAAGATTAGCTAATATCCAAGTTACGTTTCCAGACTCATTGATATTCTGCATCGCCCACTTGGCCACTGTGTCGCAGTCAACCAGACGATGTGCATCCTCAAGACAATTCCAGCAAAAGCTATGTTCATTACCGCAAATAACATCATAACTTGAACTACCAGCAACAAAGTCAACAGCATACTCACAGCCTGGACCAGGGCACCATTTGATGTTTTTCTGATCTTCGACGTAAGATCTTAAAAGGTAACGTGAATACTTCTCTTTATGTTTATCAGAAACTAATTCATTGATCATATCTTGATCAACAGCGACATCACAAGACTGTTCAGGACATCGCAACGTTAAACACCCAGGTCCATCGTCAATCTCTATGCTAACATATTTTGTCCAACACAATTTACAAAAGAGATGACCACAAGCAGTAGCGCACATACCATAGCGAGGGAACTCATCGAAGCAGATCCGACACTTGATTATATTCTCCGGGTATTGAATCGGAATTAGTTGGTTCTCTAACAACCCAATATTCTTGCGAACTTTCTCTTCGTCTGCAAACCATGAGTCCAGCGCTTTGTTAACTTCCCAGTTGTAATGCCGTAGCAAGATGGTTGCTGATGCTCTTGCAATGGAAAGCCCAGCAAATATCTGCGTAATATCTTCTTCCTGTCGCTTACCTAGATCTTCCTCCGTCAGTACCGTATATATTTTTTCCAGATGATCATCATCGGGTCCATCTGAATCATCATTAGAAGATGGCTCAAAATCTCCATACACGTCATCATCAAGTGTCTCGTCTACATCACTGTTAGAACTCAAGTACCCATCGTCTGAGCCCATTATTCTTGACCTTCTCAATCCTAGGTAAGTACTTTTTTTTTTAAGTTAAACAAAAAACCATACGCAACTATACTTGTATATATAAGGGTATGATAATTTCCTAAACGTGATGAATTCAAGACCTACCAAAATTCGGAATCTCTTATTCAAAGCAATAATTTCGACGTTATTAATCGAAACAAAGAAATTGCTTTACACAACATAAATGTAGAAATACCCCGGGGGAGTTGTTTTTTCATGGGCCTTCCTGGGTGGTCGCTATGGGGCGAAAGCCCTGTTGGATTGTGATCAATTTGACTAGTAAGGTCTAAGGGGCATTACCCCAGGTCGAAATGGTACGTATCCGTTGAAGAGGATAGAATCGAAATCGGCTAGGTCAATTATATTAAATTTTATTTTAATAGGAAAGGAAATTAATTAATAAAAAGGACTTTTACAAGTTGTAAAGATCCATTTGAATGGCATTTCTCAACCATAGTGGAAGATTTAGATCCCATTCTTGACCGATTGGTGAAGTCCTAGCATACTTGCTGATCACATCAATATGTGTCTAGAGTTCTCTAGAGAATGTTTAAGATATGACGGACAAATACCGACCTTGCCTTTTCTAGGTTTTTCTAAACCTTTTTGACAGGTCTTCAGTCTTCTTACAGTTTCTGGAGAATTCATTCTCCATCTTTTCTACAACCATTTTCACACTTACTAGAGAACTTTAGACACATATAGACATTACAAATTACATTGTTCCAACACTCCCCCATAATTTGTAATGGCTCCACTCTGTTCATCACCTAACCTTTCACCCGGCAGTACTAGTTTTTGGTTTCACTTGCTCGCAGTAGTTTTAAATCACGCTTAACGTCTCGTCACGCTGTCGCCCTATCTTCTTTGGTTCTTGCTCTTACTAGCATAGTAGACTGCTAGCATCTCTTTTTTCCAGTGATACTTGTCCACCATCTTTGCCTTGAAGCTTGATCGTCGTGATTCAGAGGCTCCTTGCATCTGTTCTTTTTTTTGCGGGTTTTTACGAAACTTAACCACATAGTTGGTTCAGAGGTACTGCCTTTACCCTACTATTTTTTTTTTCTTCTTATCACGAGTAGAAGTTAGAATCTCGTGACAAACATGGCACTCTTCCCTTTTTTTTTCTTTGTTTAAGGAAGCAATTGTATTGCTCTTACCCTCAAATTCTGTCTTTTTGTTTGTTTGTTTTTATTATTATTTGAGGAAGCAACCTAACTATTGCTCTTGCCCTCAAATTCTTCCATGGAGCATATGAAACCTGACGATCAAGCTTCAAGGCAAAGATGGTGGACAAGTATCACTGGAAAAAAGAGATGCTAGCAGTCTACTAAACTAGTAAGAACAAGGACCAAATAAGACAAGGCGACAGCGTGACGAGACGTTAAGAGTGATGAACAACTATTGCAAGCAAGTGAAACCAAAAACTAGTACTTTCGGGAGAAAGGTTGGGTGTTAACAGAGTGGAGCCATTACAAATTATGGAGGAGTGTTGGAATAACGTAATTTGTAATGTCTATATGTGTCTAAAGTTCTCTAGTTTTAGCTTGTAAGTGTGAAAATGGTTGTAGAAAAGATGGAGAATGAATTCTACAGAAAATGTAAGAAGACTGATGACCAGTCAAAAAGGTTTAGAAAAATTTAGAAAAGGTAAGGTCGGCATTTGTGTGTCATATCTTAAACATTCTCTAGAGAACTCTAGGATATGTGCTAGTCGGTTGAACAAGCCTATAAAAAGGCAATGAATGTATCTGTAAGAGCTAGATCAAGAACATCAATAAAAATAGTTTTAGAGAGTTTAGCCTTGCTCCAAATACTACGAAGGTTGGAGCTCTATATGAGCAATTCTAATCCTACGCTCATATATCTCCATGATCATCA
Organism: Papaver bracteatum; assembly: GCA_023529315.1. Taxonomy (NCBI): domain Eukaryota; kingdom Viridiplantae; phylum Streptophyta; class Magnoliopsida; order Ranunculales; family Papaveraceae; genus Papaver; species Papaver bracteatum. Next base: position 10,609 of record JAJJWX010004550.1, read on the forward strand.
AACATATCTAAAAAATCCAACACATTATTTGTGTCTCTATCTATATGAGTAAATACAAGACCAAAAACTAAATTGTTTAAGCAAAACTAATGCATCTGAAATAAAATTTAAGTTTGCCCACTTGACTGCTGAGAAATTCCCATTCACAGCATTGATGACACTTGAACAATCTCCTTCAAAAATTACTTTTGTTAGCCTTTTATCCTTAGCCCAAGTGACGGCCTCAAGAAACGTCGCCGCTTCAGCTTGTTCTGGATCTGTAGTTAACTTTCTGCACCCTTTGGCTCCAGTTCCAGCACCTACATTGTTCCGAGCAATTAGTCATATGCCAGATGTAGATGATTTGTTAATAAATGAGGCATCAAAATTTATTTCGAGCAATAGGTCAATTAAATTTGACCCAGCTGATTGCAAATCTTATTCTTCAACATATTACTTGAGTTGTTGGGTGTTTGAAACTGTTAAAATCAGGTTTTGGATGTAGAATGGGAAGAGTTTACGCATTTCAGACTTCAAAGAAACTTTTGCTCTCCGATACTGCTAGTATAGATGTAAAATTTGGAGACGGCACACATATACAAAGATGGCTTGTGCGTCTCCATGCTTTACACGACAATATTAAGCCTATATATGATCATCTGCATGAACCGTATTTTAATTTCTTAGAAGTATTCTATATAATTATGGTTCCCTGTAGAGTGAATCTTGGACAGTATAAACATTTCCTTTTGTTTACTAAACCAAAAGAAAATTGATATATATGACAGAAACATAAGAAAATCCATGTTTTTAGGGATTAAAAAAAACTGGTAACTCAGAAATAACCATTTTTCTTGTCGCATGAGTTGTTTTTAACCTACAATTTCGATTCAAAGACAAACCCAGTTTCCCAAACTTACTCAAACACACAGACACAACTAAAATCATCATTCATCACCAAATTTTTATCAACATAGCCTAAAATTAGGTTTTCAGAAAATACAATTCAAACAATCAAAATATTAACACAACAAACAATTATAACAAGTTGAAACCATCTGCCATCCATCAAAATATATCCAGAATATCTTGGAGAGAGTTGAAGAACTATAGAAACATGATTTGTTTTTTTTAATTTGATAGAATACAAAATATTCCTACAAAAGAGGGTATTTTGGTCCGAAACAGAAGCTGTGAATTCGCTGGGTTAGACTGACTCAGGAACGCACATGGTTGATACCTTTTGGAAGAGTGAAACTATATTTGTATCTTTACCGAATAACTAATATTCCTGAGGTTCTCTCAAAGATAAAAGGGTACCATTAGAAAAATATAGGGGTATATACGGGAACATCCAACCCTTATTAAACCAATGAAGTACATATATAAATCGCAATTATAACAAGACTTTGATATGAGGCAGAGGTTACTGATAAAGTCAACAAGAAAACTTCACTAACGTAGTACAACTTGAAAACAAAAACCAACAAAAACTGAAAGCGCAATTGGGGGTTACCTCCACAAATTAGGGGATAATCAAAGTTAAATGGGGTTGTATTTTGGTTAAGGGGTTCTCTTTTTTAGGTGTTAAATTACCATATTATCCTTACCCTAATAAAAATTAAAAAGAAAAACTAAAAAACTTTTTTTAGTATCCCCCTTCACTTTTCTTCTCCATCAAAAAAATCATACAAATCATGATGACTGATTTTTAGTTTAGGTTATCAAAAAAATCATTTTGAGTAGCGATACAAATTATGATAATCATACTAATTTGAATCAAAACCATCTAGGTTATAAAAAAGAAAGTCGAAATTTTATTTAAGAATTTGAATTTCAGTAGCAGGTTAACAGTCGGTATTGTTTTATCGATGAATACAATACCGGAAATTAGTACAATATGTATTATTTTGCCGGATGAATACAATACCGAAAGTTCAGTCGATATTGTTTTGACGGATGAAATTAGAATAAACAATCTCTATTAGAATTAGTGTTGGAATCTTGCAACAATGAACAACACGTTAGATATATCAAAAATAATATGTAAAGAACTAAACCTAAATAACTCTACCGAAATAGCTTGACGAGGGAAGAATCACAAGTTCAACAAGTTGTCCTTAACAATTTGAGGGTATACTCGAGATGAGCAATGTGAAACCCCTCATAACGAAGATGTTTCCAGGATAAGACTGACCGATATAACTTGAGTTAGCACAATACAAGTTACCCACTCTTGAACTCATCAACAGGGATGGAAGTAAAACGACGCAAAAAAACAAAAGCAATAAGATGAAGAAAAGTAGACAAAAAGATGGTCGATGCTTATGTTTTTGAAAAAAAAATTATGAGTTGTATTTATAGGAAAAGATACTCGCCAAAAATAACTACGTGTAGAAGAGGGACTTGGTGCATGGTATACGCGCATATGCATGGGTCGAAACATGTATATCCATAATAATATGGTTATATAGTGGAGCACCTCTTTAGTTTTCCACAATGTGGGACTAAAGGTTGCATTTCATTCACTCATAAAATGAGGAAGGATTCTTGGACCCTTAGGTCACTAGATCAAACCACACCAAGACTAAAAAATCTTTATTGTAAACTCATCTTTCTCCAACAATTAGTGATGATGAGATCGTTGTTATTCCTTTGGGAGGATTACCAAATAAATATGGCTCATTCTGCACCTCTTTTAGAGTTTGATCTTCTACTATTAGTCTATTACCTTTGGTGAGCTTCACAACCATCTTCCCAAGAGGAGATTGTAGGGATTAAATAGGCGAAGTTCAAGAGCTCGTGCGAGAAGGTCCAATATAAGCGTACGAAGACATCGCACAACAAATCTGAAAATAAGGGCTTTGTTAGCTGTCCTCCACTATGTAAACTCCTATATATAGGACCAGTCACTACTGTATGGGGGAGATATCTTTTTGAGAGTTGAGATAGAACTTTAGCAGAGAGAAAGTGTTAGAGCATAGCTCGGTTGTACCCACCAAGCATTGGTATATATGTCAAGTTTGGTTGCCATATTTTAGTGAACCAGAACTCATTTAAGAGTTGCTTGATTTAAATGTACTAGAGTCAACTTCGTATAGGTTATATTGAAAGTATTAGGGTGAGACACTACAAGTATTGCGAAGACTTGAAGAAATGAAGAAGTACGGAGCTACAACCACAACATTATCCTTCCACTTGAGGTTAGTGATATTTGACTTGAACTCTTTCATTCCATAACGTATCTTTCAAGTCGTGCATATTGAAAACATAAAACTGTGAAGCATGAACACTGTAGATAGACATAGTATTAAGGAATACAATATGAAGTTTATTGCTTAACCATTAAACTTTGTATATAAGACATCAACATAATCGTATGAATGCTATTGTGATTATTTATGGGTATGAGGTGAGTATTTCATCCTAGGAAACAATGTTGATTACATGTGTTTTGAGGAAGTAAGTTCATGATATGTGTTGTGAACCGAAAGGCAAATCGCCAGGCGTTATTGGGGTTGTTCTTCATTTCATATCTTATGAACGACCAATATGTGTGATTAGTATAACCTCTCATGACTTGTTTGTGTTCTTGGTAAAATATTCACATGATTCCTTACTTATGCATTGGTATGACTTTTATTAGTGAAACCGATCTTTAGTAATCACCTGGGGTATGATCGGGTTTGTGTGTGTCTGACCAAATTTGGGAGAAGGGAACCGATCCTAGTAAGAGGTGCAGTACATTACAAGGGGGAACCGATCCTTGTATGAGGTGCATCAAGGTTTATAGAAAAAAGGGGAACCAATCCTATGAACATGTGCAACACGTTTTTAGGCAAAGGGGTCCTATGGACATGTGCAACAAATATAAGTTAGATACCACATATATGTGGGGAACCGATCCTAGTACCTTGTCAACCGAATTTTTGGTAAGCTAGTGTGACTATGCACAGTACTCACATGGAGGTAGAACCGAAACTTGTTTTGGTAGAACCGTTACACTCATGACTTGTGATTGAGTGTTACTTGATCAATCACATAGTTCTTGAAAGTTAGATGAACCAATTCTAAACTTGTTTGGAAGTGTGGTAAATCGGTTTCAAGTGAGTAAGTATGAAAAATGACTTATAAGAGGAATGATGTCAACACACTTTGAACATGTGCATTAATGTGTATCTTTTATTGCTCAAAGATATTCCTGAACAGCTAAGAAATAGGTAAATCCCAAGATCGAATTTAAATAAGTTAAAAATATTTTAATTAAGGTTTTAAATTATATATGGAAAATAAGAATTAGTAATGTGCATTTTCTAGTTAAAGATTTTCCAAGGAGATTTTGATCATAAATTTGGACAGTGCATTCACAGGAATTATGAAAACCTAATCTGGGTTAATATGGAAATATCTTGAGAATATTTTCGGTTTTAGAAATTCCTTGGTGTCCAAACTTCCTTGTCTATAAATACTTTTAGTTTTCATTTCTAACAAACTAATCCTTCGTGACAGTAAACTTCCTTTGTTGTACTGTTCTGGTGAAGCCGCCTATTCATAGAGGAGAGTAACCAAGTTAGGTGAAATCTCTTATGACCGCTCAGTTTAAAGTCTTCTTTGGGATTGATAAGCTTTAGTGCGTACTATTGGTGGGAAACTAGATATTGCGGTTTATCTTTAGTTTTCTTATTGATTTGATGATTGACTAATGGTGGTTGAACTTTGATTGCACCTAGTTTGTTTATGCTTGAGAATATTCTCTTCTGATATAAGATTCACTCAAACTAGTTCAAGGTTTCGACAGATATATTTAGACTGTTGTTAGATCTAAAGATGATCTTGTGATAATCCATTGTTAACAGACTCCATTATGTGCATGATTGATCACAAGAGATTCAAGTAGTTGTGTGCAGGTGTTTATTCAAGATCTACGAATATTTGAAGACAAAGAAGAGATAAAATATTTCTGACTTGGTTTTATAATCTTTGGTGTGCACAATACTTGTTTGGGTAATAGATGATCCAACTATAATCGATTTATCCTTTGGGTATTTTGATAGAATAGTTGAGAAGATCGGCATCAATAAATTTCCTTGGGATTAGAGGTATTGATAGCAAAATCTTACCGATTTCCTTTTGGTGATTGAACATAAGATAGATCTTGGAACCTGGCAAAGGAGTTTATGTTAAGATAAACAGAAGAGCCTTTGTGCAACTCATATCACTTGGTTGAAGAGAGTTGATACCAAACAGATTTGTTGTTTCTTTACTGTTTGGAATACGAACCAAAGGAACTGGTCCAAGTACGTGATTTGTTGTTTCTTTACTTTAAATTTCCGCATTATAATTGTTTTATTATTTTATTTTTTGATCAATACAACAAAGAAATTTTTTTTTTTTTTGATCAATACAACAAAGAAATTTTTTTTTTTTTTTTTTTTGATCAATTCAACAAAGAATTTTTTTTTTGATCAATACAACAAATGTTAATTCCTATTTACTTGATATGTGAATCCTATTGAGTTTGGTTAAGTCTGAACCCTTGTATCAAGTAAACATACTTCGTTGTTGTATTGTCTCGATCTCGTATTCATAGACGATCACACGAAGTGTGAACCGATTAGTTGCATTGTCTCGACTCGGTCCATATACAATCACTTTCGGAGAAAGGACTTATAGGAAGGAAAAGTTTTAGCCTGAGGTATATTTGGGTACCCTCGCCTTTTCATAAAGTGATTTGTTCGTCAAGTTAGGGTTTTATCTCTTTCCTTTGTATTGATTTCTAAATTTAATATAATTCTTCTATGTGTTCTTCATCATGATTTCATAATCTAGTTAGTTAGCTATCAAAGGTGTGGTAGTAGGATTTCTACTACTACAGAGATTATTATTCAAGACAAAACGAGATCTCTACTACAAAATACGAAAAATAGGTCATTTGTCCAAATAATTTTAAAATATGGTTCAAATGGACGAGTAAAAATTAGTATGGGTGAAATGGACACCAAAAAAATAGCAAAGGATAAAACTGGATTCGTTGAGAAGATCTGCATAGGAACACGTGAGAAATAAAAGGGAAAGACGAAGAGAAAGAAGAGACAATGAAGAATGACGAGAACTAGAAGAAGAAGTACGACAAAGCAGGCACGAAAAAAGATTGAGGCAAGACTGGATGAAAATACCTAGGAAACAACAAGTATACATATTCCCAAACGGAGAAATAGCAGAGCCGAGAGAGTTAGTAAAAAAAAGTGAAAGATGGAGGAAGAATACAGCTAGAAGAAGCGATAAAAGAAGTAGCAAGGACACCATTCGTACAGCGGATACAATTAGTAATGATACCAAGAAAGTAAACGCAACCATTTCCTAGTGTCTTTGATGGATCAACATGCGAAATACAGTGCATAAAGACATACAGTCTAGATTTGTTACAATATGAGGGTAATAACGCGGTTTTATGCAAATATTTTCTGTCCAGCCTCGCAGGAGAAGCCTTAAAATGGCTCGATTGATTTCCAGTACGTTCAATAAAATCATTCAAGCACATACAGAGTTTATTATTGGGATAATACATCAGCAGTAGTATGCAAAGACCAGAAATTGAGAAAGCATTCAGCCTACAAAGAACAATAAATGAAAGCCTGCGAGATATGACCAATAGATGGAGAACAATGAGTAGAGAAATGGAAGGGAGAGTGGATGAAAGAAATCTCATATTATCATTCATCAATGCATTGTTTCCAACTGATTTTTTGTTTACACAGATATTCAGGATGAAAAACAGAATAATGATGGCATAATTACGCGAGTACCAGGAAGAATATATCTCCCTTGAGGAAAAGCAAAGAGATATGGAGTCTTACCCTGTTGCAATCCCGAGCGAGAAGATAGAAAATGCGAGTCTATTACCAAGAATGGAAAATGATGTTGCCAGCACTTCGCAGGGTTATAATGAGAAGTTAATCATAGAAGATCAGCAAAAGCAGGTAGCTATGAGTAGCAGAGATCAAGAAATGTATGAGCAAGAACACAAAGAGAGGCAATATAACAATCATGGAGGAAACAACAAAGTTGCAAGGTTTAAAAATTATGGAGATGGATATGGAGGAAATAGGAGATATTATAATCAAGGTGCGATCTACAGAGTCCATGAGGAAATCAGGATGCCACTTATTAACACAACATTTGAAAAAATTTGGGAAGCTGTTATATTAATGGAAGAGATAACTCCACCACCTAATCGGGGGCAAGAACCACCATCAGGAAGAAGAAGTAAAGAGTTTTTTGCTTTATCACAGGTTCCATGGCCACACAACAAATAACTTCAAGAACGTACAGCGAATCATATTAAGAATGATTGGACGGGGAAAGCTTAACCTATTATTATCTACCTCACTGCCACCACCTCCAACAACGCAACCAACAAAGAGAGACAGGTCTTCAGGATTGGACAAAGGAAAAAATACCTTTATGATAGAAGTGGGAGCGAATGCCAAGAACTTATACTTTAATTCGATAATAGACTCATTCAAAAATATAGAAGACTTTCACGGATGCTGAAGGGAAAGAAGTAATGAACCTATCAAAGATACCAAAGCTCACGGAACGGCAGAAGCATCCAATCACATTCAGTGCAGAAGAAGTAGATGAAGGAGGAGAACTTCACGAGAGTCCCCTAGTGGTTAAGTTAGAATTAATACCAAAAGAAAAACCGGATAAAAAAGAAGGTGAAGAAGATGTCACATGGGCGATAAACAGAATACTAATTGACTCTGGGATCTCCGTCGACATTTTGTTCTATCACGCCTATAAGACTATGGGAGGAAAAGATGAAGAATTAATTCCTTCAACTTATAAAATATACGACTTTGATGGATCAACTAATAAACCAAAAGGAGAAGTTACTTTGCGAATTCCTCTAAAGACAATCTCAATGGAAATAACCTTTTGTGTTGTGGATGTTGAATCTCCATACAATGCATTAATTGGAAGACCGTGGTTACACAACATCCTGGGTGTGGCTTTCTCATATCATCAGTGTATTAAGTTCCCCTTACCCCAAGGCGTAGGAATCATCAGAAGAGATGCTAATGAAGCGAAAGCATGTAATGAAATTGATATCGAGAAAAGTAAAGTTCGCGCGAGTAAAAGAAGAATTTGGAAGCGTGATGTAGAACAAATTAAGAGGTGTGAAAAATTGATGTGAACTTTATAGAAAAAGAAGGAGAAGTTTATAGTTACCATGAAGGTGAGGAATCATCAAAGGAAAAAGGTACGGGGATTAAAATGGAAAATGAAAAGGGGACTTCAGGGGGTGAACTTCGCACAAAGGTAGCAATGTGGCATGAACGCGCAAATTAATCAAAAAAGGAAGACCAAGGGAGTTGGTGATGAGCGAAGTACCACCATTTCACAAACAAGGGAGAAAAAAGAAAGGGAATGAAACATGGTCTGGACCTTATGTGGTGAATAAATATGTTTGTTATGAGATGTACAAGTTAATGGAGAGAGATGGAAGAAACATGGAGAAAATGGAGAGTAGGCTTTATACAACAAATACCTGAAGCAATATTACAATTAGAATGCGCGAAGCAGATGAAGAAGAAAAAAGGGCGAGATTTCATATATATTATTATAGAGCATTAGTAAGATATTCAGTATTGTGCGAATAAAGAAGAGAAAGAAAATCAGTATTGTACAAGCAAAGATAATTAATAGAAATATTATATTTCTTCTACAACACATATTCCTAACATACAAACAGAAGAACGAGGAAAAAATCAGACCTCAAAATAAGGCCTCACTAGCGGGTAGCAAAGTATAAAACCTCTAACTAGGGAGGCTAGGTACCCAATTGTGTCTTTCACCCTTGTTCGCACTTGTGCAAGAGGCAATATAAATAAGCCCTAACACGCGTCATAGTTGGGAAAAACCTAGTAATGCATGGATCGGGCGAAATCCATACCATCCCTGGAACCTGAGTCATGGATATTAGGGGTGAAACAAAAGCCTATCCGATAGAGAATCCTTAGTTGAAAGACTAAGGTACTAAGTTTTATATTATGGAGTGTAAAAAATCGATCAGGGCGCCGTGGTACACGTTTGAGTCAAGAGTGCTGGGGGCGTCTGGAGCGTACCTCGCCACTCTTCCTAAGTCATGACTATGATACACTCGGTCCTCAAGACACCCCTCTTAGGGTGCGATCTCGAAATAGACCTCGAAAACAACTGGTTATTGCATTATTGGATGAGAGGAGCCCACCCCAACCCGTCATGGGTACGTCTCCTTGAAGGGGAACTCATGGGTAAGATAAGGACGACACCCTCCATTAGGGAGCTGAATTGTGGCAAAAAAACGACAATATCATGGGACTAGAACTCAAACAAGAGTATAGACCTATCATATTGGCGCATAAAAGAATCCTGCAGAGGTAATAATACGAATGATGATAAGGCGAGATCAAAGGGTCAATACGCAAAAGCGTAAGGACCTCCTGTGATTTCGTCGCACGGTCAAAATAATCCTCTGGGGAAAGAATAAGTCATATTAACAGGGGAGGATGATTAAGACCTCTACTTAGGGGGGATCAATAAGACCTCATGAACAAACACAAAAGACCATGATAATGTTATTATTGCAGGATAAAACAGAAGCAGAGGCAACCATAGGGTCGTGGTGAACGCAACTTTGAATTATATATTGTCATGCATGATTATAAATACAGGTGGACTTAGCAGAGGCAATTTCCCTCCCGCGAATAACATAGGAAGGAGTGGGATTGTAAATACAATAAGGTTATGTTATTCACGCCAGTACGATAACCTAGTGCTAAATATTTCGCATAAGTGTAATGATTCGCATACTTATGATAATTCGCATACATATGAGCCTAATGTTAAATATTTCACATAAATGTAATAATTCACATACTTATGATATTCGCATGCATATGATAGACCCAGGAAAATGTTGTTATATTCACACTAGTAAGTCGTTTCTGGACTAATACACATAAATTATTAGAAAAGAAAATATTTTGCTTTTGTAAATGGACAGGAAAAGGATAAAGAAGGAAGAGGACATTCATTAAAAGGATCGAAGAATAACTAGTATATGTACAACAAAAGGAGTATGAAAAGAAATAAATCTTGGACGGATAATTCTCGCCAGCATCATCTTCGTCAACTTCAGAATCATGATCTTCTTCATTAGAATCTTCATACTCAAACTCACTATCAGAAATCTCAGAAGCCTCCTCATTGTCGGAAGGATCAACAGACTCATAATGTGATGGAAAAGGAATCTGATGTTGAGAGAAGAGCTCGACCACTTCTTCTTTAAGAGTCCCATGACGTATGTGAATATCATCCTTGGTTAGATTGGAAACGGTAACCTTGAGTTTTTTCTTGAGAAGACAACACTTGGTATCGCGTGCTTCAAAATTCGCTTCCATCTTTTGAATTTCAGCATTGGATTTCGCTTTAAGACTCTCAATATCTCGCTGATATTTCCTCTATTTATCAACAAATTCCTTTTCAGTAGTTGTGATAAAATCAAGATAAGGGTCAAAATCACATATGAATAATCAAATACGGAGAGTTGTGACAAAAATGCTAATGAATATGGTGAAAAACCTTCTCTTTCGGAAATGATGGTTTTAACCAGAAATGCATGGTCAGATTCTACAATAACATTTGTAGCCAACCCCAACCTAGCATTGTCAAGGACTCTAGCAGACTACTCAAACTATGCATCAAGAACGACATTATTTTCACTTTCTACCTGAATATTGAGTAGAGATTCGTGAAATTCCTTTAAAGCCTTCGCACCATTAGCGATTATCTGATCTTTCTCAGTAATAAGGATATTCTTCTTCGCCTCTAAAATACTAATTCTATCTCTATCTTCACGAGCGCGACGCTGAAAGGCCTTATTAGATTTTAGCATGGGCCTATGGTCACAAATAAGGTCCTCATAATTTGATCTCAACTCCTCCAAAGTAAGGTCCTCAAAATCACGCATGGGAAGGTTGTTTAAGGAAGTATTAAGATGCTTAAGAAGGGCATCATTATCATCAGGTAGACTAGCCGCCTCATCGGTAAAATTATAAACTTCTGCGGGTTTAAATAATTGAAAAATATGAAGACATAACAAAAATCTGCAGAAAATTGTGAGTGAGCGAAAATAAGCACACCTATCAGTTGACTATTTTTTTGGCGAAGTGCATCATCCTCTTGTGTTTTACGCAGAAGTTCTTCTTTAATCTTCGCACACTCAGCCTCCAAGGAGTGATTCTTTTTGTTCAAATCAGAGGAAACCGCATGAGAAGCTCGCGCCATCTGTAGTAATAAAAATACAAGAGAATTCAAAATGGTTAGAGAGCTAAGAAGAATCATTAACTCAAATTCACCAAAACTTACAAAAGGAAGAGAAAACACACCATGGAACCTATAGCAAATAGAAATTCTGGATATATAGCTGAGGCAGACCCTCGCAGAGATTCATGGATCAAAGTGGGAGCATTTCATGTAGAAGAAATATTCTCACAAGTACGGGATAGATCATCATCACCAAGAACAGAAAAAAAAGTCTTTGAAGATGAGAGATAGTTGAGCCATAGGAGAGGTTTAGGAAGGATCATTAGGGAATGAGAGCTCGCCTTCCTGAGAACAAGAAACTAAAGGAGTAGGCGACGAGGTAGTAGAACTGATCTTTCTTTTCTTCTTAAGATTGTCCTTCTTATTGATATTCTTCGCAGATGGCTTAGAAACAACCTTTTGGTGATAGAAGTTCCCTTAGATTTTGCTTGAGAAGGACCTTGATCTTTGCCCGTTGAAAAATATTTATTATCAGCGCCATCAATGACTAAGTCATCCACCTTCGCATACAGATAAAGATATGAAATAGAGGCAATAATATTATTAAAATAAGGATTAAATTATTCCTTACTTCATCAGTGATCGAACATAGTACTTCCAATGTGGCCTATTTTCGGTTAGCCCTAAAATCTTTCTCAATTTTGCAATCTGAAGAAAAGAAAATCAGTAAGACAAGAAATGGGAATGTAAATACAGGGAAATTGTCAAGCAAGTGAAGTTTAGAGTAAAATACCACAGCTACTCTCTCAGTCCATTCGAATTTCCAAGGGGAACAAACAGAAAAGCCCTTAGAAAGAAGATTCACGACTTGTCAGCACTAAAACCAGTAATATATGGACCTTCAAAAATTACTGGATAAGCACTCCAGCGAGTGTCATTAGTTGCGTGCAGTGCGATTAGTTGTATCATTAAAATCTACATCTCGCATGATCCGATCTTTCTCTGCGAGACTGTCTTTTCTTGACAAGCGAATGGCCCAACGAGTTGATTTGAATTTCATGATAACTATATCATACTGGGAGAAGAAACTTTCGACTGTGTAATCGGAAGGATTGATTTCTGTATCAGGGTACTCTTCATTCCAATACTCTTTGGGGTAGAGCGATCCTAACCCAGCTGCACGGAGAGAAAACTCCACCATAATCCTAATAGCATCACCACTTAGTTGATAAATCGCACGCTTAAAATTTTCATGAGATAAGATTTGGTAAAACAAAGGATTAGCGGGGTTAAAAAGAGGAATGGGAAGACCACAAAGCAATTTCCCAACTGAAATAATAACTTTTCGATCATTCCACTGTTCAGATTCAAGCCATTTAGGGTTAAGTGCCAAAGTAGGTCCTGATGAAGGAGGAACGAAAAGTTTAAAACCTTTATCTCGGAATTCAACTTCAAGCCTCTCAAAGTCCTGGACCAATTTCCACCCTGCTTTGTGTCCCATTTATATTCTTGTAGAAGGGGATTATAAATATCAAGATGATCAGCATGATCAAGAAAGCAAGGCGATACAATAATAAAGTGGCAGGTTGAAGAGGTAACTGGAGCGAAGATAAAATAAGATGTGAGGTGGGAAAGATCGAGAATCAAAGATCAAACAGGAGTGCAACATCAGTAATAAAAGGAAAGTTGCAGAGGTTGAAGAGATAAAGGAAAAGTAAAAAGAAAAAGATGAAAACGAAGGGGAGTAAGGGTTTTTCTTTTCGAAACTGCGGGAATTAATGGGTGAGAAGATGTAAAGAGACAGTTGTAGGATTTAATCGCGACGTGTCGAGAAATAACCCGATAAGAACGACATATGGAATAGCCTAGTACGGGAACTCGGATTGTTTTCAATTGAAGAACATTAAGAGTTGATAGGGTGCGATAAATGATATGAATGTGTGTAATATGGTGGACAAGAAGAGTTTCTCTCATCGCTCTTTCAAGAATGAAGACCAATAAGAGAAGAGACAAAATGTAGGGATTAAATATTGCACTCATAGGCATCATGCGAAGTAACGATATAATAAAGGAGTGAGCCGATATCGCACTCAGCATATCCCATATGACGGAATCAATGATGTCACAAAGTCACGAGTAAAGTGTGAAAGCTATGCGAAGTTCAAGAGCTCATGCAAGAAGGTCCAATATAAGCGTGCGAAGACATCGCACGACAGATCCTAAAATAGGGGCTTTGTTAGCTGTCCTCCACTATGTAAACTCCTATATATAGGACCAGTCACTACTGTATGGGGGAGAGATCTTTTTGAGAGTTGAGATAGAACTTTAGCAGAGAGAAAGTGATTTGTTCGTCAAGTTAGGGTTTTATCTCTTTCCTTTGTATTGATATCTAAATTTAATATAATTCTTCTATGTGTTCTTCATCATGATTTGATAATATAGTTAGTTAGCTATCAAAGGGTGTGGTAGTAGAATTTCTACTACAAAGATTATTATTCAAGAAAAAACGAGATCTCTACTACAAAATACGGAAAATGGGTCATTTGTCCAAATAATTTTAAAACATGGTTCAAATGGACGAGTAAAAATTAGTATGGGTGAAATGGACACCAAAAAAAATAGCAAAGGGATGAAACTGGATTCTTCCTGACGCAAACTTAAAAAATAGCAAGGATGAAACTGGATGCATCCTGATGTAAATTAAAAATAAGAAAAAAATATTTGAAAATGGGTAGGATGAAACTATTTACATCCTGGCTATTTTTACATTTTTGTCCATTTAAATAGTATCAAAATTTAAATATCCTTTTCACACAGGAATTTTTTATTTTTTATTTTGAATGAGAAAGGTTTGATTAAAAAGAAAATATGTACACAGTTATTTACAAAGGAGATTCAACTCCAGAACCTCAACGGCAAAAGAAAAAAACTAACTCAAAGCCATAATCTCCTCCCATTGAAACAAAAGATGAGTTGAAGAGAAGTTCTTGAAAATCTCAGTGTTTGAACTCCACAGAATGATGTCAAGATTAATTACATACAATAACTCCTCCTTATCCTTTGGACGACCACCATGATCCCTGCAATTCCTTTCGATCCAAATCTCCCAACAAATCACTAACGGAATCAGATGCCAACCTGTTTTTAATTTTCTTGAAGATCCCTATAAGTTCCAACCATTGAAGAAGGAACCAAACTGCGCATTAAAGACCCAATTCACCTGGAAAAAAGCCATGAAATAATCCCATATCTCCCTCACCCAATTGCAGTGTAATAGCAAATGGTCAAGCGTCTCTTCTTCGTTGTTGCAGAACAAGCATAAAGTTGAGCTAACTGTCACCCCTCTGTGTTGAAGCATGCATTTAGTTGGAACCGATTTGTGCAGAGCAGCCCAAATAAGAAACAACACCTTAGGAGGTGCCATCTTGTTTTGCGCTATATGAGAAAAATCTCAGACCTCTGTCTCCTCCATGTTAGAATAAATTTCTTTTGCAGTGCACCCCCCATCAATATCATCTTCCCGATCCTGCAACAACATGCCGTTTCTAATATCAAAATTTATCTCCAGTAAATCCACTCTCTCCGCCGCATTTAATTCTCTTGCAAACTCTAAGTTCCACACCCCACCTTCCATGTTGGCAATAGAATAATGTTTCTATTTGCTAATCCTATATAACCTAGGATATTTGTCTTTTAGGGATCTTTTCTCAATCCACCAATCATGCCAAAACCTAACTGATTTCCCATTATGAACTTTAATATTAACAGCATCATAAAAGTCTTTATTTGCCTTCAAAATCCCATACCATAAGCTACGACCCATAGGTTCAGCTACCTGCAAGGGAACTAAAAAGGCTTCCTCTGACTTCGTCTTTTCACACATTATCTTCCTCCACAAGGATGTTTTCTCCCTGCAATATCTCCCATGCCACTTAGCCAATAAAGATCTATTGATTCTTCTTATTCTTATAATACCCAAACCTCCTTTTCTCCTTGACTTGCAGATAAGCTTCCAAGAAACCCAGCTCATCTTCCTATGCTCATCATCCTCCCCCTAAAGAAATTTACGCATAATGTTGTTCAATTTCTTCTCCACAGAAACTGGGAGATAATAAATCGAAAGAAAATATGTTGCAATACTCTGTAAAGAACTTTTGATAAAAGTCACTCTACCTGCTTTGTTGAGGAATTTTATTTTCCATGGCGCTAGCTTTTTCTTCATCCTCGCAATCACCACCTCCCAAATAGCTGCACTTTTCTTGCAAGCTCCAATTGGCATTCCCAAATACATTATAGGTAATGCCTCAGTCTTACAGACTAACTCCAACGCTAGGTCCTCTACCACCTCATCAGCTCCTATACTCGTCATTTAGCTCTTCTCTAAATTCAACTTCAGCCCAGTCAACACCTCAAATATTAGCAAGAAAACTAGCAATATCCTCACCTCCTCCCTTGTGGCATTTATGAGAATAATTGTATCATCCGCAAACTGCAGATGAGATATCGTCGTTCTGCCATCAACCACCTGGAAACCACCAATCATGTTATCCTCCACTGCATCATTGAGTAACATAGATAGGACTTCCACTACGAGAAGGAAAAGGAATGACGACGAAGGATCACCTTGCCTTATTCCTTTTGTAGGTTTTATCAAATTTGTAGCCTCACCGTTAACTAACAGAGAAAACTGAGCATCTTTGACGCACCATTCAATCCAACTTATCCACTTTCTTCTAAAAACATTCTTCTTTAAAATATTACACAAGGAAGGCCAGTTAACGTTGTCAAATGCCTTCTCCATGTCAATCTTGCACAAAATTCCTGGATTTTTCTGTCTAATTCTGCTATCAATACTCTCATTGGCTAAGAGAATACCATCCAGAATTTTTTTATTCTTTAAGAAAGCACCTTGAGAATTTGAAACCAAAGTATGCATCACCGTCTTGATCCTCTCCGCGAGAAGCTTAGAGATAATCTTATACACGCTGCTAATTAGACTCAAAGGTCTAAAATCTTTCACTGTTGCCGAGTCTTCTTTCTTGGGAATTAGCTTCATGAAAGTTATATTCAATCTCCTATCCAATCTTTCCTTTCCATGAAATTCATTTACAACCGCCATAACATCAAACTTCAAAAAACTCCAACAAGTTTTAACAAAATCCATACTATACCCATCCGGCCTCGGTGCTTTGTTAGCACCACAACTTTTAATCGCACCCAATACCTCTTCCTCTTCAAAAGGACGCTCAAGCCACACCTGTTGGACCACATCATTAGTTTTAAAATTCAAATTCTCAAAGGTTGGAGAAACTGGATCCTTAACTGTAAAAAGTGAAGCATAATAATGATGCAGCTCCTTCTTAATCACCTGCTGGTTGAACCCAGGAATTGTTGATTTTGATCTTTTTAACCAATTTTGTGGTAGTAGGATTTCTACTTACTACAGAGATTATTATTCAAGACAAAACGAGATCTCTACTACAAAATAATGCTAATGCAAAGGGTTCTTAAAGTCGTCATAATTCCACCAACATATTTCATGGTTCTAATTCAATCAACAATCGTGGATCTGGTTTTGGTGGCGATTTTCGTTCAAACTCTAAAATTTTATTGTTCGACCATCTTTCAATGACGTTGGTAATTCTCGTAATATCAATGTACTGGTTCAAAGTAAACTGAAATATCCAAAACCATAGCCGTAGTCGTTATATGCCAAGTCCATATCAAGGATATATATATATTTGTATAGCTAATTTAACAAAACTAATTAAAATTTGGCCAAAGACCGTCAAAGTCTTTTAAAGACACCAAACACAAAATTGACCAAAATCTTCTTTTGCACAAAACTTGAATATCAAACACCAATTAACCAATAATAAAGTAGAAAATCAAACTAAAACTCATACTCTTGTTTCTTCCTTTGATTCCTTCCTCCCAAAAATTGGCTCACGTGATCTGACCAGGTGATTATCGTGAGCCTAAATCTGAAAGACCATTCTCTAACGAACGAACCAAGTTTTGAAAGTAAGTCCTCGTGATACTGGTCAGATCACGAAGCTTTCTACGGAAATTTATGAAGTCTCTGGCTGCATCATCTTCTTGGGGATATAATTTAAATTTCTGAATTTCCTGTTCTGCGCATTCATGGAGCCTTTCCAACGCAGACTCAGCCTGACTTTGATGATAATCAAGGAGTGGTTTCTTTACATGCTCACTTGTAGGCAAGTAATATGCATAGACATAAATCCACTGTAGAACACGCCTGCATTCCATAATTTGTTGCCAAGCATATGTAATGAACTCAAAATCAGTCACAGGCATATAATATATGTAGCT
Organism: Papaver bracteatum; assembly: GCA_023529315.1. Lineage (NCBI taxonomy): Eukaryota > Viridiplantae > Streptophyta > Magnoliopsida > Ranunculales > Papaveraceae > Papaver > Papaver bracteatum. The sequence continues at coordinate 28,237 of JAJJWX010004550.1, forward strand.
AAGCTTTGCTAAACCTTGAGCCTTAAATTTCTGGAAGCTCGCAGCGGCTTTTAGCCTCGACTTTTGGTTTTCAGCAAACCTTTCGTAGTAAAAAGCATATTTATCCAAATAATCCTTGGCTTCTTTCTTTGATTTTTCTTCCTCGTCGTATACGCCCTCTGCTCTTGCTTTTTCATAAACATTACACGAATGATAATCACCTGTACTCTCCCAATGAGTTAACCAGTCACTAAGGCAGAGCCAGCAGAATTCAAATCCGCAACAGCATGTCATATGCATACCCCCTTGGTTTTTCTCAATCGGTCTTTTGCATTGTGGACAAGGTTTTGAGTTTGCTAATATCCAAGTTAGGTTTTCAGGCTCATTACTATTCTGCATGGCCCACTTTCCTGCTGTGTCGCAGTCAACAGGACTATGTGCATCGTCAAGACAATTCCAGCAAAAGCTATGTCCGTTATTGCAAACAACATCGTAGACTGAACTATCTCCAATCAAGTAATAACCTAAATTATCTCCAATAAAGCCAACAGCATACTCACAGCCTGGACCAGGGCACCATTTGATATTTCTCTGATCATCGACGTAAGATCTTAAAAGGTGACGAGCATACTTCTCCTTATCTTCATCACAAACTAGTTCATTGATCATGTCTTGACCAACAGCGGCAGCACAAGATGGTCCAGGACATTGCATCTTCAAACATCCAGGTCCGTCACTAATATGTTTGCTCACATACTGTGTCCAACACAATTTACAAAAGAGATGACCACAAGCAGTAGCGCACACACCATCTCGAGGGAACTCATGAAAACACATCGGGCACTTGATTATATTATTCTCCGTCGTAACTAATTGGTTCTTTAACAACCCAACATCCTTGCGAACTTTTTCTTCGTCGGAAAACCATGCTTCCTGTAGCTTACCTATATCCCAGTCGTAATGTCGTAACAAGATGGTTGCCGATGCTCTTGCAATGTAAAGCGCAGCAACTGTGTATGTAATATCTTCTTCCTGTAGCTTACGTATATCTTGCTCCTTCAGCACAGTGTATCTTTTTTCTGGCCAATCACAAGCGGATTCAAGATCATCATTAAGTCTCTCTTCTAGATCACTGTCAGAACTCGAGCTCCCAGGCACGGAGCTGTGTATGATCTAAGGGGGACAGCAGTCCCCCTAGAATTTCCTAATTCCATAATTAGGCTTTGCATAATTAACATTTTAGGCTTGAAAAATTTAAGTATTTATAGATTTTTCCCCCATATTTGTGTATATTACATAGAGAGCCTTGAATATTTTACTATACATTTTCGATATTAGGTACTTATCATACAAAATTTGGCTTAAATATCAAAATTACGTATGAAAGTAGTGAAAAATATCAAAATATTAAATCCAAGCATAAATCTAAACATCTAACAACTTATTGGATATTTTGGTAACATCATTTGAAGGAAAATACCAAGGCAAAAAAAAAATTTGCGGCCTTCGGCCGCTTACTTTTATGGCAAAACCAATATACCTATACATATTTGTCCCCCCCCAAACTTAATTTCTAGCTCCGTACCTGCGAGCTCCAGTACTCATCATCTGTACACATTATTCTTGACTTAAACCACTTCTCAAAGCTAGGTATCTACTACGCCGTGAATAGAATTAGGCGCCAATCGAATAGAGGAATACAAGTATACATATATATAATATACGCGGATTTTCTAAACTTGAAGCAAACCAAGACTTGCCAGAATTCGGAATCTGTTATTTTTTGGCAATGATTAGGAATCGGAATCCGTTATTTTGGGCAATGAATTTAAGGTTGTTCCGAAGCCGACTTGACAGATGAGGTGTTTCGGTTGTGATCGATTTGTATTAGGAAATTATATAGGAGAGTCTATATTTAGAAGATTCGTAGTATTTTAAGTTGTCAGAGTTATATTAGGAATATTGAATGTCTTGTGTCTTGTTTAAGGGGTGGTACATAGATTTAAAATTTAGAAACAGCACACACGCAAAAATGGCTTGTGAGCTTATGGTCATCTTCATGAAGTTACACCTCGTAACCCAAGGCCTGACATATTGAACAGACAACAAGAAGCAAGATATGACCCATTCACCTCTGCCATTGCCAAAAATTCTCCACGTATCTCTCGTTGCTGCTTCGAGAACCTGAAAATGGATGCCCTTGTGATTCTAAACATACTAGAAAATATGAAAATGGATGCCCGTCCAAACATTCTCTTCCTAATGGTTTTATGAAAAGAGTAATATACAATTGCTCCGATGAATGAATAGAGTGCAATCTTAAATTTTATAAACCTGCTTCCATTTAATTGCTTTACAAAAGAAAGGGACTCAAAGAAGTGAACAAGAAAGAGAAAGGAGAAAACAAGGAAATAAAGCATAATTCTGGTTATATGAAAGCTAATTTAATTGGGGGCCCTGATTTTTAATTAGGGGCCCTGCACTACGTGACAAAAAGGGTCATGAAATAGCAATTTTGAATTATCCCTTATCTCATATTTTTCGAAATGCCTTAAATACCCCTAAGTGATTAGTGTTAATTAAATTTAATTAGTTAATTAATTTGTTAAGTAATAAGGTTAGATTAAAATCAGTTTTTTGGTAACTTTTTGGATTAAAGAAAAAATTGTGTTTTGGTGTTGTGGGTAGGGAGAAGTAGAGTTTTTTGGTGAAAAATTTAGGTTATTTGAAATGAATGATTCTAGTGTAGGAAATGATGCTGGTGAAGCTTCTAATTACAACCATGATTGTGTTGATGGTGAGATTGTGTCAACTAATCCTATGGATTGGATGTTTGATGAAGAAATGTTAATAGATGAAGCCATGAATAATGATGGAAATGAAGATCCCATTGGTGGAAATGAAGCAACCAACCCTCAAAATGAGGAACCCCGAGCTGAAAACAATCAGGAAAACATCTTATACCCTTCGATTTGTCTGTTTGTTGCTCCAAGTGGTCGAATCATCCACACCATGGAACAATTCAGTGTAAGGATCGTCATAGTCGGGGGGTGTATACCCAAACGACTCTCCTATGTCGACACTTTACTGACACTACCAATAACGATTTTTCATAGAGTATACATGCAGAATTAGGGTCGTTAGGGTATAAAAGCATAATGGTAACGACCCTATAAAAGCATAATAGTAACGACCCTAATTCTGCTACTAATTTTTTTTTCCCTAGATTATGAAAAATCGTTAGGGTAGTGTGATACAGATTGACGACCCTATCAATATTTTGGACAGTGTGTATTTTCTTAGCAGAATTAGGGTCGTCAGTAGATTGATTCAGGTAACGACCCAAATCTAAGGAAAAAAAATATAGTAGCAGAATTAGGGTCGTTCTCTAGAACATCATATCTGATTAACGATTTTTCATAGAGTATACATTTTTAATTAGGGTCGTTAGGGTATAACATCATAATAGTAACGGATAACATCCTAATTTCTTACTACAAAAAAACCGGTTCGAGAACTAAATTTCACAATCAAAACTCAAAAAAAATCAAAACATAAGTGGGTTTTTCTAACTGTTTTTGTTTAATTAATTAATTCCTTCGGTAAATTAAACATAAATTTACACAAAGTTTTTCTAATCGACGATTTTTTTTTTTTTTTTTTTTTGTTGTCATTAATGGAAGAGAAGGGGAGAACTCGGGTGGGAGAGGAAAGTAGGGGTGGAGAGTTTTCTGATTTTGGTTATAGAAAATGAATTGGGGGCCTTAATTATGTTTAGGGTTAATAGGTTTTTAAGTAGTAAGAATAAAATACTATTTACACCACCTTTTGGATCCCCCTTATAATTTATGGTGTGTATAAATTGTTCAAGGCCCCAAATTAAAAATCAGGGCCCCCAATTAAACTAGGATATGAAACCCTTTCCTCTTCATCGGCTTCTTCTGTTGTTGGAAAATCAGGATGCCCTTCTCGCAAAGGAACCCCTCACGGTTCCTACAAGCATCAAACATGTGAGCAAAGGGTAGTCCAAAATTTAAGCTGAGTCATGACATTGGATACCAAACATCTCTCCCAGGATGCGGTGTAAGGGAGTTTCCCACACAAATGATCAAAGGGACAGAAAAGAACGATTGCACCAACTCTTTTTTGTGCTTCTGATCAAAAAAAAAAAAAGTCTTTTTTGTGCTTACAAATCTCCAGAGAAACCCAGAAAAGTGTAACTGTAGAATGAGAAGGTCAGTTATTATGGAACCCATTAGGTGAAAAAAGGGTAAATAAATCACAATCACAACAAGACAATGATATAAAGTAGAGGCAACAAAAAAGGTCAGTAATTATAGAAAAAGGATTCCGACCTACCGGATTCGAACCAGTGACCTAAGGATTAAGCTGCAAACTACTACAGTCCTCCGCTCTACCAACTGAGCTAAGGTCGGAATTTGTATGTTTTGAGGAATTATCTTACATATTCACTTAGATGGCGCTCTGCTTCTTGTCTCTAAAAACATGTCTGGCATAGACACTGTTGCATCCTATATCAATACTTCAATGTTGCAATCTGAAAAATATGCAGGTGATCATTCAAAGAGGCTGCTTTCAAATGAAAACTACCTATAATTAAGGCTTGTCAAGGCAAACTATTTGTACCCACACAATAAGGTTCATTTCTTTGCAGTCGTAGTGTCGTGAATCTGCATGGCTCTCCTTGTGCAAACCTAAATTTCATACTGCAGCACCTTCTCGTTCATGATCTGGCTTGATTAGCTGATGTCCGAGCAAAATCTAAGTAAAAAGTCTATACTACGGATTAAGCTGCAAACTACTACAGTCCTCCGCTCCACCAACTGAGCTAAGGTCGGAACACTGTTCAATTCGAGGAATTATCATATTTAATCACTTACGTGGCTTTCAGCTTCTTATCTATAATATCATGCATATCTTCTTATCTATAATATCATGCATATCGCCGAGGAATATCATGCATGCTCGGACGTAGCGACGTAGCTCTACAATTAGCGACTATTCTGAAAATGACATATAGCCATTGGAAGTCAAAGAGGCTGATTTCAAACAAGACTACCTATACGGCTTGTCATGGCCTGGCACATATAGTATTAGTCAAAATACCGAACATTTGAACCCATACTATAACTCTAGTTTATGTGGATTCTGTATGGCTGTCCATGTCCCACACCTAAATTTTGGTATCTGAGCAATTGCGAGCAAAGTCTAAGCAAATCGCACAAGAAAGTTTATACAGTTCACAAAACAAGTACAGTTACCTGGAGCGGCCTTTTATTACAGTTTGAAAGTTGCATGATATTCCCAACAAAAGTATAGCAAAACTTTTGGTTGTATGAAGCATTCACCACTTAGAATCCGAGTTATGGACTTCAATATACAGAGACAGAGAGAATTTGGAAAAACAAATACAACAATCTGCATTAATTATCAGTTGGTCATCAAACATGATTTAATTACAACCAGAAATCGCTAAACATCCAGATAATTATGATGCAGAGACTCAGACAGATTTGAAATTGAAAAAAGGAAACCCGAGTTTGAGATAAAAAACATTTCCGACCTACCGGATTCGAACCAGTGACCTAAGGATTAAGCTGCAAACTACTACAGTCCTCCGCTCTACCAACTGAGCTAAGGTCGGACACTGTTCATTTCGAGGAATTTTAGTATATGATCACTTATGTGGCGTTCTGCTTCTTGTCTCTAGACCTACATATCTGACATGAGTGGGATGCATATACATAGCTCTAACAGAAGTGATTACTCTGAAAATGACATATAGCTGTTGCAAGTGATTAGTCAAAGAGGCTGATTCCAAACATGACTTGTACCCATACAATAAGGTTAGTTTCTGTGGCATGCTGTATACCCTTCTCACAAAAGAACCTCACAACAAGCACAAAATATGTAAGTAAAGGGTAGTGCAAAACTTCGGCTGAGTCATTATTTCGGTTGGCCAGAATTATCTAACTGTGTTAAAAGACTCGGATATGCGGAAATAAATATATGTGCACGATTCTCATTAAAAGGTAAGCAAATTAGTATTTGATAAAGAAGAAAACAAGGAAAAGAGGAGAAAACAAGGAAATAATAGAATTCTGGTTATGTGAAACCCTTACCTCTTCATCGGCTTCTTCTGTTGTTGGAAAATCTGGATGCCCTTCTCGCAAAGGAACCTCACGGTTCCTACAAGCATCAAACATGTGAGCGAAGGGTAGTCCAAAATTTAAGCTGAGTCATTAGGTTGGATACAATTTACAAACTGTGTTCTCAAAGACTCAGATCTGCGCACATAAATACACGTGCATGATTATCAATAGAATGTTAACAATTTGTACCTGATAAAGAGAATGGGATTGCCAAACTGTCAACAAACAACATTGCACCACTGTTTCACTAATCCATTCTGAAAAGCAGAAATACACGAATGTTTCGCTTGTAGGAAGGATTCCAATACGAACCCCTGAGTCAGTACCTCCAGTATTCATGAACCCATAAGGTAAATAAGAGTATATAAATCACAATCACAACAAGACATTGATATAAAGCAGAGGTTATGGGTAGAGACAACAAATATATTTTGTATTGGCCCAGGAGAACTGACATGCAAAATTGGCGAATACCATTTATGGAAAATTAAAAAAACATGGTTTGTGTTTGCTTGACAAAACTAGTCATTCTAAGAATTTTATTTGAGCCAAGAACTTTATGTTCCATCGGTTTAATGAGTGAGGACAGATATGGGTCTAAATTTGCCCACCCATTTAAAAAGCAAAGACAACCTAATCTCTGTTAAAATAACAAAGATAAACTATGTTGGAACTTATTTATAATCAACTGCCCGCCTTCTTTATACACTGGCAAGTAAGCAGCTTTGTGGTTGACTTTCCCAGCAAAAAGAAATCCAAGAACAGGATTCAGAAAAACTATAACTAGCTAGGATTATAAATTCCCTTCCGATAGAAGATTTTTAAGATGAAAAATTGGTTCTGGCCTATCGGAGTTTTAAGATAAATAAATGATTTACACCTACTGGATTCGAACCAGTCCAGTGACACTAAGGATTAAACTGCAAATTACTACGGTCCTCCGCTCTACCAACTGAGCTAAGGTCGGAACGACGTTCATTTTGAGGAATCATCTTATCTACTCAGTTAGATGGGCGCTCTTGTCTCTAAAACCATGTCTGTCATGAGTCAGACGCATAATCGGATTTAGCTCTCGCAGAAGTAGCCACATCTAAAACTTAGAATCCCTTTCAGATTTTTTGTGATGCAATTTGAAAAAGTTACAGGTGATCATTCAAGGCTGCTTTCTAGAAAAGATACCTATAAGGCGTTTCACAGCATGGCACGCCTAGTACTAAGCAATACATTTGTACCCATACAATAAGGTTAGTTTCTTTGCAGTCGTAGTGTCATGAATCTGTACGGGTCTCCATGTGCACACCTAAATTTTGTACCGCAGTTCCTATGCCTTTGCATTCTTGATTTGGCTTGATTAGCAGATGTCTGAGCAAAATCTAAGCAAATTGCACAACAAAGTCTATGCAGTTAACAAAAGAAGAAGTACAGATACCTGGAGTGGCCTTTTTTTTAAACTTCGAAAGTTGCATGATATTTCCAACAAAAGTACAGCAAAAACAAAACTAACAGGATCCAGGAAAACTATAACTAGGATCAAAATTTCGCTTTGACTAATGAGTTTTGAGATAAAAAATGATTCCGACCTACCGGATTCGAACCAGTGACCTAAGGATTAAGCTGCAAACTACTACAGTCCTCCGCTCTACCAACTGAGCTAAGGTCGGACACGGTTAAATTTGAAGAATTATCGTATATAATCACTTAACTGGCATTCTGCTTCTTGTGTCTGACATGAGTGGGATGCATACTCGGACATAGCTCTAACAGAAGAGACTATTCTGAAAATGACATATAGCCATTGCAAGTGATTATTTAAAGAGGCTGATTTCAAACAAGAGTACTTATACGGCTTGTCATGGCCTGGGGTCGCCTGGCACATCTAGTACTAGGCAAAATACGGTACATTTGAACCTATACAATAAGGTTAGTTTCTGTGGCATGATTCTGTATGGATGTCCATATGCAACACTTAAATTTCGTATATGAGGAATATAGAGCAATATCCTAAGCAAATCACAAAACAAAGTCTAAACAAATAACAAGAGAAATACGGTTACATGGAGATTTTATAAATATAGTTGATTTAATTTAATCAACAAACAAACCTGTATCATTGTTCCATATAGCGTTATTTCTAATTTTTCTACAATCCAAAATAATTTGCGTTATGGTTATGTGAAACCCTTACCTCTGTATAGATAGACTTCTACCGTTGTTGGAAATCTGTAAACCCTTCTCGCAAAGAACCTCCCAACAAGCACAAAACATGTAAGTAAAGGGTAGTGCAGACTCAGTTGAGTCATTATTTCGGTTGGCCAGAATTTTCAAACTGTGTTAAAAGGCTCAGATATATGGAAATAAATATATGTGCACGATTCTCACTAAAAACATAAACAATTAGTACCTGATAAAAGAGGTTAGGATTTCCAAATTGCTAACCACCACCACTGTTTCACTAATCCATTTTGAAAGGTATGGATAGATGAATGTTTCACTAGTCGGAAAGATTGCAATTAGAACATCTGAGTCCGTACCTCTGGCTTACTCTCACGAGAAACTCACTAAAAACATAAACAATTAGTACCTGATAAAGAGGTTAGGATTTCCAAATTGCCAACAACCACCACTGTTTCACTAATCCATTTTGAAAGGTATGGATAGATGAATGTTTCACTAGTCGGAAAGATTGCAATTAGAACATCTGAGCCCGTACCTCTGACTTACTCTCCCGAGAAACCTAGTAGAGTGTAACTGTAAATACGTGAGTAGGTCGGTAACTACTAAACCCTTGAGGTTAAAAAAAACGGAGTAAATAAATCACAATAAAAACAAGAAGTTGATATAAGACAGATGTTACTGGTACAGTCAACACAAAACTTCACTAAGAAAGTAAACCCAACAGAAGCCTATCAGCTAGAATGACGCAAACATTACTTCAGTGGAGGTCTCAAACAAGAGTAGTACAGCTACCTGGAGTTGACCTTATCTTACACTTCGAAAGTTGCATGATATTTCCAATAAAAAGTAGCAAATTTTGGTTGTATGAAACATTCAATTAGTACCACAGGAGCGAAAAACATCCCAACCCTTCTGTAAAACAGGAGGAGACACAAACATAGGGATGTAGTGAAGTTGCACAGGTTTGGGACGGTGAAAACCAAAAATTAGTCTCCTTCAACAGGTGGGGTTTACATCCCAACCCAAGGAAGGCATTTACTTGCTGAGGGTGACAGTGAACTGTGGTGGTGTCTCTGGCAGTTCAAATTCAAATGCAGTTTTCTTTTTTCTAATAATCTTTATAAAAGAGTATCCGGATAGAACTTCTTTATAACCAACTACTTGCCTGCTCTGGAAACTAGCTAGTAATCAACTTCACAAAAAATGATTCCGACCTACCGGATTCGAACCAGTGACCTAAGGATTAAGCCGCAAACTACTACAGTCCTCCGCTCTACCAACTGAGCTAAGGTCGGAATACTGTTCATTTTGAGGAATTATTATATTTAACTAATTAAGTGGCTTAGTTTCTAGGGCCATATCTGACATGACGTAGCCGTTTTGATGCTATCCACAAGTAACCACATCTAAATCTTTAATCCTTCTCAGATTCTTTATGACACAATCTGATAAGATTGCAAGTGATTATTCAAAGAGCCTAAACTTGTCACGGTATGTCACATCCGCACATCTATTACTACCCAAATTTGTACCCGTACACTAAGGTTAGTTTCTATCAGGTGGTTCTGTCATGAATCTGAATGAATGTCCATCTGCAATACCTGAATGTCCATCTACACCAAGGTTAGTTTCTATCAGGTTAGTTTCTATTAGGTCGCTAATTTTCAAACTGTGTTAAAAGGCTCGTTTCTCACTAAAGCATAAACAATTAGTACCTGATAAAAGAGGTTAGGATTTCCAAATTGTCAACAAACAACATTGCGCCACTGTTTCAGTAATCCATTTTCACTAGTAGGAAAGATTGCAATAGGAACATCTGAGTCCCTACCTCTGGCTTACTCTCCCGAGCAACCTAGTAGAGCGTAACTGTAAGTATGTGAGTCATAGGTCGGTAACAACTAATCCTTAAGGTTACAAAAAAAACAGAGTAAATAAATCACAATAAAAACAAGAAGTTGATGTCAGGCATATTTTACTGGTACAGTCAACAGAAAACTTCACTAAGAAAGTAAACCCAACAAAAGCCTATCAGCTAGAATCATACAAACATTACTTCAGTGGAGGTCTCAAACAAGAGCGGTACAGCTAGACGGAGTTGACCTTACCTAACACTACGAAAGTTGCATGATATTTCCAATAAAAAGCAGCAAATTCTGGTTGTAAGAAACATTCAATTAGTTCCACAGGAGCGTAAACATCCCAATCCATCTGTAAAACAGGAGGTGAAACAAACATAGGGTTGTAATGAAGTTGCACAGGTTTGGGATGGTGAAAAACCAAAAATTAGTCTCCTTCACCAAGTGGGGTTCCAACCCAAGGAAGGCATCTACTTGTTGAAATTGTGGTAATGTCTCTAGCAGTTCAAATTCAAATGCAATTTTGTTTTTCTAATAATCTCTATAAAAGACTATCTGGATAGAAGTTCTTTATAACCAACTACCTGCCTGCTTTGGAAACTAGCAAGTAAGCAGCTTCGCACTTGACTTCCCTGGTGAGAAAAAATCCAACAACAGGATTAAGAAAAACTATAACTAGGATTGAAATTTCGAGATAAAATAAAACTATTCCGACCTACCGGATTCGAACCAGTGACCTAAGGATTAAGCTGCAAACTACTACAGTCCTCCGCTCTACCAACTGAGCTAAGGTCGGAATACTTTTCATTTTGAGGAATTATTATATTTAACTAACTAGGTGGCTTTGTCTCCAGGGCCATATTATATTCAACTAACTGAGTGGCATCACATAGCCCCTTTGATGCTCTCCACAAGTAACCACATCTAAATTTTTGAATCCTTCTCAGATTCTTTATGACACAATCTGATAAGACTGCAAGTGACTATTCAAAGAGCCTAAACTTGTCATGGCATGTCACATCCGCACATCTATTACTAGGCAGATATGGTATATTTGTACCCATACACTAAGGTTAGTTTCGCTCGGGTCGTTGTGTCCATCTGCAACACCCAAATTTCATACCTGCGCTCATGCACCTTTATGTTCATGATCTTGCTAATTTAGCAGATATCCGAGCAATATCTAAGCAAATTTCATAACAAACTCTAAACAAACAACAAGAGAAGCATGGTTACATGGAGTTGACGGTTATTTTACACTTCGAAAGTTGCATGATATTTCCAACAAAAGTAGCAAAATGTTGGTTGTGTGAAGCATTTCGATCCATATCTCTGGAGCAAAACTATTGCAACCCTTCTGTAAAACAGTAAGAGACTCAAACATAGAGAAGCAACAATCCTAGTTGTAGTTTTTCTCAATCAAAAACGGTTTGTCTACGGACAACATTGTGAATAAGCAAAATCATCAAATCACATCAATTCTCCCATTATAATGCCATAAAACTAAAATGGTTTTAAATCTAATTTCTTGGGCCAGTAAATGCAAAGCTCACAACAACACAAACATAGACATATAAAAGTAATCTGAACTGTGCACTTCCTTGAGCAGAGACAAACAGAAACCGGAATTAATTACCTGATGCCCTCTTTTTCAGTTTCATCAAACATGATTTAATACCAACAGAAATTGTTAGAGTTTCAAAAACACCAAATTGAGAAGCCCGGAGACTCAGAGAGAGAGGGATTTGGAATTGAAAGTGGTGCTATCCTAAATTAAAAACCCTAATTTCAAAAACACCAAATAGAAAAGCCCTGATTCAAAAAATCCAGTAAACAATCCCCACATACATCAAATAAGAAAGCAATTATAACACCAAAACAGAGTTAATTAGATATGGTTTCATGAAATTATACCTTCTTGAAGATGTAGTCTTAATCTTCACCGTTTCATCAACTGTCATAATCTCAACAACTGATTTCAGCTTTTCTTCTCCATTTAGTTCAATAACTGAAACCACTCTAAAATCCTAATCCCTGGTTTGATGAAAACCCTAGAAGAGTAGTGGCGGGAGATTTCAGAGATTAGATAGAAGAAACAATTTTTGTTTCGGATTTACCCTAAAATCTTTCCGTAAATGAGCAATAAGGGCATTCCCGTCTCTTTAAATCACATTTACTTTCCACCTGTACTTACACCTAGATGGTCCTACTAGTTACCTTTATGGACCGTTGATTATGGATGGTGGGGCATATTATCTCAAGTGTATAATTGTTTTTTTAATCACCAGGAAGCAAAAGCTATCCATAGATTCTATTATTCTTTAATAACGCCCTTTCAAATGCACGCAAGCAAGAGGGAACGATGAGAGAGGATGTCAGGGAGATTGGAGAAAATAATTGTTCAATTACTCAAATTGAACAAAAAACTTTGAATTTCTCCTCAAAAACTAGGAAATCAAAATGGATTCAAAGTGAAGAAATTCAAATCAGTTCTAACAACAAACACAAATGGACCAGAAGAGAAGGTAATTTTTCATTTCGAATTGAGAAACTTAAGAATTCTAGAGGAGAATTTCTCAAAGTAGCAAGAACATATGAGAACCTAAGTTTGATATCATTGGTGATGCTTTAGGAGGTCTTGCAGAGGTGGATAAAGAAACTTTGGCCAAAAATCCGGCGTGCTGCAGACTAAAAGTTAAGTGTCTGGCTCAAAATCTTCCAGCAGCAATCAATATACCTATTCATTGGAAAGATTGGGTACTGGCTATACAATGGGATTTCAATTACACTCAGCAATTCCTTCAACGGTCAAATCTTACCGGAAAAACATTGAACAATGGGAAGCTGCAACAACCGTACATAAAGAAAATTCAAATTTTGAATTTCCTGACAGTAGCAGAAATGGGTCCCTTTCTTCGGCTCATAGTGCTCGGAGGAAAACATCACACGTGGAGGTTGGACAAACATCAGGTAAAAATGATTTTAAACGCAAACCAACTACAATTACATAATGCTTTAATAAATTTTTGGGTGCTTCTTAACAGACCGAGATCCTGAACCTGAAACCTGTAAAAACTGAACTCACTATTTCTCTCACATTTTTTTTTGGGTCCGGTGGGCCCCGCGGAGGTAAGCAGGGGGCCCGCCTATTATGTAATCATGTGTCCGGCGGTTTTCTTCCATGGTTCGTTTAGAATTTTTGTAAATTTTTTGAATTGAAAAGGCAGAAAGGTCAAAATGTGGTAATAGTGGGTCGAGCGGGCAACTACGATGGTCGGGCACATCGTAAATATGGCTCTTCTTTTTTTTGCTTGGAAAGTTTCAATTTTTTTGATTTTCAGGGGATTTAGAGGTGTGGTTTTTAGGTTAAAGGTAGTTTTAATATTTTTAGGAGAAAAAGTAGCATATGGTTTTAATTAAAAATTAATTTTTTATTACGTGTAAGTAAAAGAAGAGGGGTCACATACTTAGAGTATGACCCGACCACATCTTAGCCCTACGGTCAAAAAGAAACAGAAGCAGCGGTTTGTTTTCACAAAAGCCAAGTCAAAACCTCATTACCAACTATTACAAAAGAAACATTTCTCAAGAGAAAGAGACTGAAGTTATTGTTTCTACAGAATCAGAGCATGTAATACATGATTTCAATCCGTTTATCCAAACAGAGATGGCAGTGCTTGAAAATGAGCAATTATCTCATTCTCTGAATAAAGAAATGTGCAAATAAAACTCAATTCACAATATTGTGGATCTGATAATGGATGTTACTACAAATTTGGGTGGCAATTTCGGAGATAATGCAGACAGGATCAGAGCAATGTATACTGACTTAGTGGTAAAACATCTCAAACTAGGAGAAAGAAGAGGAATCAGCAAGATACCATCTATGGATGAAATTATATTTGTTCAAGATACAATTGAAGAATCTGGTTCAGACAAGGAAGAAGAAATGGAAGTTTATCAAGATGCAGTTAACTTGGCATCAAATGGGCTCAATGGTTTAAATGGATATTGAGATTCTTATATGGAATATGAGAGGAATGACTGTTGTCGATAAAATGGACTCACTCAAAGATCTTATAGGAAGATTAAACCAACTTGTGTACTTATTCAAGAAACACACATGATGAAGATTAATAACTGGTGGATCACAAATTTATGGGGCAATGATAATTGTCAATGGAAATACATTACCTCTCAAAGTTTGTCTGGTGGCTTATTAACTATATGGGATGAAACTTTATTAGAGAAAAAAAGATGATTATTTGGTCAAATACTATTTCTCACATCTTCAAATCTAAGACTGAAGATTTTGAGTGGACAGTTACTAATGTATGCTCACCTTGTTCTTATTGGGAAAGAGAAGAATTCTGGGAAGAAATGGATGACATAACTGGATGGGCAACAGTAAATTGGGTAATTGCAGGTGATTTAATGCAACCAGAAGACGATGTAAAGGAACAAGCCTGGAGGTAATGCAAGAGCTAGAAGATTTTTCAATAATTTCATGGACACACATGAACATAGATTTACCACTCAATGGAGGTCTCACTCTTGGAGCAATATGCGATCGATCCGCTACTTTGTAGATAGGACGAGTTTTAGTATCTCCTAATTTGAAAGTAAATTCCCATTGTTAACACACAAACAATAAAGGCCAAATATGCTCTTTATTGTTGATATTCAAAAAATAAGAAGCATGGTTCAATTCATCGTGCTCAATTTCCTTTAACAACTATATATGAAAATAAAAATCATCAATATGCTCATGATATTTCCATTGACTTGTGTGTGTTCTCATAATCCACTTGGGATGTTATTGTTCTTTGGAATCATTAAACTTGAACGTCCTCCAAAAGATTGATTCATGGACATAGTCGTGAGACAATCAAATGAGATGATTTCATTAATGATACAAATTAGGTTGTGCCTTACTCATCTACTTCCTTTCTAGGTGAGCATTGATTGAACCTAGTGGAATCTCCATATTCCTTTATGGAGCCATGGCCTTGACTACACTTCACCAAGTGTAGTTGCAACACCTTAGTCTATGGTGTACCTATCTTGAGGATTTCTAAACTTGCGGGAATATTGGCGTATAGTATGTGTGATCTTGTCACTTTAGCAACATCGTGTACATTACGAAAATTGATTATTATTTGTCACTTCACATTTACATTTGTGAGTACAAAGAATAAATATGAGACACGGTGGGAACACACCACGACAATTCATGTCGTTCCTTAGAAAATACTTTTTCTTATCTCCCAACGACAGGAAGGCTTGTCTCATTAAAATGACAACGCAAATCTAGCGGTAAGAGATCTCATGCCAAAGGTTTTAAAGTGCGAGATAATTGTTGGGAACTCATTTCCAACATAACTACTTACATTTTTGAAGACCCGTCATAGTATGATGTGGAGTCGTAATAGCACATATATAGTGCAACCAACAATGCATAAGAACACTAATGTCGAGCTTAAATCCAATTACCAATCGTACGCATAAAAGGTTGACTAATATTGGGTTCTAAAACGAATTAAGTAAAGATACGTCAATATTGCATATTCTTAAGAAGTTAAAGGTAAGGTTTGTCACGCATAACCATGCCTTAGGCACCATCTCAGAACCTTTGATGATAGCCTTTGCGAGACCTTGGGTATAGGACACCTCTGCATTTGATCCTATTAAACATGCAATAACCATCAAGTCCTTTTGATGTACACTCTCCTAGCATTTACAAGGGGTGGTGAGCCCTTACATGTAAAATATGTTCTAGTAGTTTTCCAACCGCAAATTTCTTTAGAACTATAATTAGTCGAAAATGTCAAAACATTCACGGATCCATGTTCATCGATAGTGCATTACGCATGAATATTTTTCTAAATTTCACCTTGTTTTCTTTGTAATATGGATTTATTTTTTTACCATTTGCATCTTAGGATGGTCTCGATCGATTTCATCGAAGACTTTGTAAAAATGAGTGATATGCTCTCTTCATTGAAAAGCATAATGTGAGGGAGGAGGGGGGTTGTGCATCTAGTACTTTAGAAAACACTTATTGAGAGATATGTCACTACTTCGCATTATGTCAATATTGTTCCCAATTTTGTTCACTAAAAATAAAGTGATGTTCGCATGAGTCCTTTCAAAATGATCATCATGTCACAACCAAAGTTTCTTTATGGTTATTCCCAAAGCACGTGTGAGTCAATTTCCAACATTTCATCGTTGGAATCAATATGGATTCAATAATCCAAATTAATACTATAGTGATTTACATTTCACTAAATTGACTCATTAGTCTCTGTAAAGTATGTTTCCTTCCAAATACTTTAGTGACTATAAAAGATGCAATCAACTACATTCTCATCATTTTGATTTTCCACATGATATCCATTTGCACGGGTTACTTGGGAATTTAACAAGGTGTGATCATCTCTTGGTACATCTAGAGATTTTGCTACGTCTTTGTTCTATATTGAAGAAAAAAAATGAGCTTGATCTTGGCGCTTGGTAAGATAGTCAATTGTCCGGAAAAGTTCTTGTTGCCATTAAAGTTGATGTGAAAATTGGTTGTTACTATGATACACATACATTATATTGTATATACCAACACCTATGACAAGGTGCATTTCCAACTCTTTTATTTATGATGGGAGCTAAAATTACATTTTGTTAATATGTTCAATTGATACCTATACTTTGGTGTCATTACTATTGGGAAAATAATAATAGTTTTTTTTTTTGTCTCATGATATATATGTCCCTTTTAAACATGCTTTATATGAGTCAGTCGTTTAACCTCATTACTTTGTGGTTTTTTTCCATTTTCAATTTTGCTACATTTAGCTTGATTTGAGAAATTTATTTATCTCAATAGACCAAGAGAATCTCACTACACATGTCAACCACTTACTTTAGCTTGAATATATTACTAAAGATAATTTTCTTGTTGTCATACTTCAACATATACCGGTTCGTTAGTATTATGGATGAAGTAGAGATATGAAAATTTTACGACTCATATCATCTTTGTGAGTTCGTCCACAAAAATTAAAATACATGTGATTTTATTTGAACGTATGTTTTGAAGCTGATGATGATTAATAGTCGAGCAAGTGGATACATTCCACGGAACATTCAAAAAATTTGGGAAAATATCAAGTATCCAATAATGGTGCTCATGTACTTCTAAACCCCAAATGAATACATTGGAAATGAGTTGGTACAACCAATTAAACAAAATACACCATTCAACTATATCAATATCATATTCAAGAGAGCAAATAACATTACGATAAAATTCTTAATGATCGACATCAACAATCATAATTTAAATTGACCGTTTATATGTTGTGGACTTATCTTAAGAAAAAAATAGAACTAGAAAGATTATTAATATAAATAAATAAGCCCAACAAACATTCAATATTAAAATGCAAATTAACATCAGTTACATACCTCGAGCCAAGCTTTAGTTGTACTGTACAATGCAGATACAAAACTAAACTCCAGTGCATATACTTCTCTTTGGTTCCCTTTGTACACATATGCAAAACCCGAACGGTCATGCCCATGCACGAACGCACATTCAAAATGAACAACACACGTCCCGAGCCCAACAAACATTCAAAACGAACGGTACAGGACAGCCTCGGAACGGGGATAGATAAGATAGGATAGGATAGGACAGGACAGCCTCAAAACGGGATATGATAGGACATCCTGGGATAAGACAGCCTGGGATAGGACATGACAACCTGAATAGGATTGGGAAAGGACGGGACAGCCTCGGATCAGAACGTGATAGGATAGCTTTCTTCTCCATCCCCACGGAATGCGAACATATGGGTTCTCTCCACATGATTCCCCTGCCTAAATTTAGATCCGCAAGCAAAAACCAAATTACCAACAACTAGGCAAAGTAATTCGTGATTATGATTAGTACGATTAGGCAAAGTGATTCCTGAATATATGGTTATTGAGAACAAATTACTAGTCTAACTAATGTATCACGAATATTTGAGACTACTGTTCTCCAATCTTTATCACCATTTTCAACGTAGGTTACCAAAATAATCATAGGTAGTACGAATAAATAAATAAATAACCACAGTAATCCTAATTCATAATCAAATCAATTTTCGCCTACAAATTTAATATCCCAACGTTTGTGCCAAAATCAAAAAAATGGGAAAAAAAATAATCCAACTTAGCTTATTTGATTCCAGCGTTGATGAAAATCATCCATGTAGAAAAAAAATATCAATCAATCCGATATAGCTCCGCGGTATAGCATCGTGGTGATAATGTGTTGTAGTAAATCATATAGAGAAGAAGAGGGTTTCTTATTGATCAGCAAGTTACGTGTAGTACAATAACATATATATATACATGTAAGAAGCCTAGGTGTAGCTAGTTGACGCGCATCCATGGGCGGTGAGGCCCTACAACACCATCAGTTATTGTCATTTCTCCTTAGCTTGGATTAGCTCATTTAATGAAAATACTATTTGGTTAAAATCGTTTGATTCTCTTTGAAGATTGATCGTCTTGATCGTTTATCAATTACTTTGCTCACCGGTTGGAGTTGATTGTCATATTTGGGTCTATTTAGGAGTGGATTCTCAGCGTGTCGGTTTATTCTAAAATCGTTTCGGCTGTCTTAGTATCGGGTGGTATTCATAGCCGGGTTTTCTCGTTGTTCGTCTGTGGTAGCACAGAAGAAATCAGCAAGTTCTGTGATCTCTAATTTTTATCAAAAATAAAAATCAAATAAAATCAAATCAAATGCAAATGCGATAAGATTTTTAAGATCTGAGAAGTTGTTGTTTGGGTTTTGCCATCAATATTGCGTGCTTCATTTTCGGTAAGATCTCCATTTGTTTTGCAACATTGTTTTGAGATTTGAAAAAATCAATATTTTTGATTGTGTGTAGTTGGAAGAAGGTATATTGATTAAGAGTTATTGGGTTTATTTTGGTTACTAGTTAATTTAAACCTAGCCCACTAAGTGCTTTACTTGCGTAAGTCCATTTGAGGAAAGTATTTGTTAGTGCTTCCTTCCTTTTGGTCCCTAAAAAAACTTGAGTTTGCGACATGGAAAATGGTGATCGTCCCGAGCGTGCGCGGAAATTAAGTTACCAAAATTTTCGGGGTTAGTCAATAGGAGGAAATGCCATTTTATAATGGATGGTAGTTCAAGAAAATTTGGTGTCGGCAAAAGTGGTTGGGTCGTTGAATCTCGAAGTGGATTGGTACGCAGACCAGATCAGATCCGATGATCTAAAAACGGAGGAACTATTACTCGGATCGGTGGTTGTAGATTTCCATTGTCATTCGGTAAGTGCTATTCTAATTCCAATTTTGATGAAGTTATTGACATGGATATATGCGATGTCGTACTAGGAAGACCATGGTTGATTGATGTTGGTGCATTTCATAGCAGACCAAGACAACACTTATGTGTTTATGTGGGGAAAGACTAGGTAATTCTGGTCCCAAGTCTTAAACCAACGGAAGAAACCAAAACCATCAGATCGATAATGGGGCAATACAATTAGTTGTAGTCAATATGACAAGCTGTTGATATGTTGCTCCATGGTAATACATATGAAGACCCTTATGCCGAGTTCTGTTCACCAACTTTTGGCGGATGCCATCAAGATTTTGCTCGGAAGTTCTCATGGGAGCTTTTATTAAATTTTGGTTGTCGGACAGAAACGGTTAATCTATAGTTGTTGCCGTATGTGAAAAATATTTGACGAATCTTGTTTTGCGAGAAGGGTTAGTGATTCCAATGCATAATTCCAAATCAAGTTGTGCAAGAGTGCCCAAGAGTTCTTTCTTCAACTTTCCATTTTCCGAGTATAAACTCGGGAGCTGAAGTTTTTGTCGCGATAGGGGATCACGATACATGACGTATTTTGAGTTTGAGTTATAATTTCCAGATTTGGTCAAAACTCGGATATCTATTAGCTTTCGTATTTATGTTAGGATTTTATAGTTTCTTAGTTTGTACATGAGAATATATATTCTCCTAGGCTAGGTTAGTAGCTTTGGTCTTTAAGGTTTTTATGTTGCGGGCTATAAATAGCCATGGTTATTGTCATTTCTCCTTAGCTTGGATTAGCTCATTTAATGAAATCTTGTTTTGGTTAAAAACATGTTTGATTATCTTTGAGAGATTGATCGTCTTGATCGTTTATCAATTACTTTGCTCTGTAATGGAGTTGATTGTCATATTGGGTCTATTCGGATGGATTCTCGCGTGTACATTTATTCTAAATCGTTTCAGTTGGGCAGTATCGGGTGGTATTCAGAGCAGGTTTTCTGCGTTGTTCGTCTAATGAGGCCGCCTAGAAGAATCGGTCAAGGATTCTGTGATCTCTAGGTTTTTATCAATAAAATAAAAATAAAATAAAATCAAATCAGTTGTTTGAGTCGCTGAGTAAGATTTCTAAGATCTCAAAGTTGTTGTTTGGGTTTTGCCATCAATATTGCGTGCTTCATTTTCGGTAAGATCTCCAATTGCTATTGCTTATTGTTTTGGGATTTGGAAAAATCAAGATTTTTGATTGCATGTAGTTGGAAAAGAGGTCTGTTGATTAAGAGTTATTGGGTTCATTTTGGTTACTAGTTAATTTAAACCTAGACCACTAAGTGCTTCTTACGCAAGTCCATTTGAGAGCATTACATTGAATTCTTCCTTCCTTTTTGTCCTTTAAACAAACTTGAGTTTGCACGACATGGAAAATGATGATAGATCGAGCGTGCGGGGAAATTAAGTTACCCAAATTTTTCAGGGTTAGTCAATGGGAGGAAATGCCATTTTATAATGGATGGTAGTTCGAAGAAAATTTGGTGTCGGCAAAAGTGGTTGGGTCGTTGAATCTCGAAGTGGATTGATACTGCAGGCAGATCGGATCCGGTGGTCTAAAAAGGAAATGGAGGAACTATGCCTCGGATCGGTGGTTGTAGATTTCCATTGTCATTCGGTAAGTGTTATTCTAATTCAAATTTTCATGAAGTTGTTGACATGGATATATGCGATGTCGTGCTAGGAAGACCATGGTAGATTGATGTTGGTGCATTTCATAGCGCCCAAGACAACATATGTGTTTATGTGGGGAAAGACTAGGAGTAATTCTGGTCCCAAGTCTTAAACGGAAGAAACAAAACCATCGGTGCCGACAATGGGCTTGTCGATTAGTTTAGTCAATATGACCGTGTTGATATGTTGCTCCATGGTAATACATATGAAGACCCTTATGCGAGGTTATTTGTTCACCAACTTTTTAGTTTGCCATCAAGATTTTGCTCGGGAAGTTCTCATGGGAGCTTTTATTAAATTTTGGTTGTCGGACCAGAAAACGGTTAATCTATAGTTGTTTCCGTATGTGAAAAATATTTTTGAAAGCATGTGTTTGCGAAGGGTTAGTGATTCCAATGCATAATTCCAAATCAAGTTGTGCAACAAGTGGGAGTGCAAAAGTTCTTTCTTCAACTTGCCATTTCCGAGTATAAACTCGGAAGCGATTTTTATAAATGATGAGAAGCTTTGATACGGGACGTATTTTGATTTGAGTTATAATTTCCAAGATTTGGTCAAAACTGGATATCTATTAGCTTTACGTGTTTATTTGGATTGTATAGTTTCTTAGTTTATTCATGAGAATAAATATTCTCTAGGCTAGTTTAGTTACTTTGTCTTTTAGGTTTTTATGTTGTAGGCTATAAATAGCCATGGTTATTGTCATTTCTCCTTAGCTTGGATTAGCTCATTTAATGAAAATACTATGGATTTAAAACATGTTTGATTATCTTTGAGAATTGATCGTCTTGATCGTTTATCAATTACTTTGCTCTGTAATGGAGTTGATTGTCATATTTGGGTCTATTCTGGGAGTGGATTCTCCCGCGTGTCTGTTTATACAAATCGTTTGTTGGGCGTATCGAGGTGGTATTGAGCGGGTTTTCTGCGTTGTTAATCTGTGAGGCGCTGAAAGAATCGGTCAAGTTCTGTGATCTCTAGGTTTTTATCAATAAAATAAAAATAAAATAAAATACATTGTTTGAGTGGCGAGTAAGATTTCTAAGATCTCAAAGTTGTTGTTTGGGTTTTTCCATCAATATTGCGTGCTTCATTTTTGTAAGATCTCCATTTGCTATTGCTTGTGTTTTGGGATTTGGAAAAATCAAGATTTTTGATTGCATGTAGTTGGAAAAGTGCATTGATTAAGAGTTATTGGGTTCATTTTGGTTACTAGTTAATTTAAACCTAGACCCTAAGTGCTTCACTTGTGTAAGTCCATTTGAACGCTGTTAGTTCTTCCTTCCTTTTGTCCCTAAACAAACTTGAGTTTGCGACATGGAAAATGATGATCGTCCCAACGTGCCGGGAAATTAAGTTACCCAAATTTTTCGGGGTTAGTCAATGGGAGGAAATGCCATTTATAATGGATGGTAGTTCGAGGAAAAAATTTGGTGTCAAACAAAAAGTGATTTGGGTCGTTGAATCTCGAAGTGGATTGGTACACCGACCGAGATCGAGATCCGGTGGTCTAAAAACGGAGGAACTATTTTCCGGATCGGTGGTTGTAGATTCCCCATTGTCATTCGGTAAGTGTTATTCTAATTCAAATTTTCATGAAGTTGTTGACATGGATATATGCGATGTCGTGCTGGGAAGACCATGGTGAATTGATGTTGGTGCATTTTCATAGCGACCAAGACAACATATGTGTTTATGTGGGAAAGACTAGGGTAATTCTGGTCCAAGTCTTAAGCCAATAGAAGAAACCAAAACCATCAGGAGGCCGACAATGGGCGATACAATTAGTTGTAGTCAATATGACAACTGTTGATATGTTGCTCCATGGTAATACATATGAAGACCCATATGCTGATTCATTCACCAACTTTTTAGTGGATGTAATCAAGATTTTGCTCGGAAGTTCTCATGGGAGCTTTTATTAAATTTTAGGTTGTCGGACAAACTTGATTAATCTATAGTTGTTGCGTAATACTTGAAAAATATTTCAAGTGACATGTTTTGCGAAGTTAGTGAAGTTCCAATGCATAATTCCAAATCAAGTTGTGCAACAAGTGGGAGTGCCAAAGTTCTTTCTTGACTTGCCATTTCAGTGGTATAAACTTCAAAGGAGACGATTTTTTTATGTCGCGATGGGGAGCGTCACGGGGCGTATTTTGAGTTTGAGTTATAATTTCAAGATTTGGTCAAAGCTAGGATATCTATTAGCTTTCGTATTTATACATTTGATTGTATAATTTCTTAGTTTATTCATGAGAATAAATATTCCTCTAAGCTAGTTTAGTAACTTTTGGTCTTTTAGGTTTTTATGTTGTAGAGCTATAAATAGCCATGGTTGTGTCATTTCTCCTTGGCTTGGATTAGCTCATTTAATGAAAATACTATCTTTGGTTAGCTGTGTTTGATTATCTTTGAGGAGATTGATCGTCTTGATCGTTTATCAATTACTTTGCTCGTAATGGAGTTGATTGTCATATTTAGGTCCTATTCAGGAATGGATTCTCAGCGTTAATACATTTTATTCTAAATCGTTTGTTGGGCCGTATCGGGTGGTATTCGAGAGCGAGGTTTTCTGCGTTGTTCGTCTATGAGGCCGCCTAGAAGAATCGGTCAAAGTTCTTTGTGATCTCTAGGTTTTTATCAATAAAATAAAAATAAAATAAAATAAAATCATTTGTTTGAGTGGTAGTAAGATTTCTAAGATCTCAAAGTTGTTGTTTGGGTTTTTCCATCAATATTGCGTGCTTTATTTTTCGGTAAGATCTCAAGCGCTATTGCTTATTGTTTTGGGATTTGGAAAAATCAAGATTTTTTGATTGCATGTAGTTGGAGCAGTGCTGTTGATTAAGTTATTGGGTTCATTTTGGTTACTAGTTAATTTAAACCTAGACCACTAAGTGCTTCACTTGTGTAAGTCCATTTGAAGCAGCTGTTAGTTCTTCCTTCCTTTTGTCCTAAACAAACTTGAGTTGCGACATGGAAAATGATGATCGTCCCAACGTGCGGGAAATTAAGTTACCCAAATTTTCGGGGGTTAGTCAATGGGAGAAATGCCATTTATAATGGATGGTAGTTCGAAGAAAATTTGGTGTGAGCAAAAGTGGTTGGGTCGTTGAATCTCGAAGTGGATTGGTGCGAACAGGATCGGATCCGGTGGTCTAAAAACGGAGGAACTATTACTCGGATCGGTGGTTGTAGATTTCCATTGTCATTCGGTAAGTGTTATTCTAATTCAAATTTTCATGAAGTTGTTGACATGGATATGCGATGTCGTGCTAGGGAAGACCATGGTAGATTGATGTTGGTGCATTTCATGGCAGCCAAGACAACACTTATGTGTTTATGTGTTGAAAGACTGGGTAATTCTGGTCCCAAGTCTTAAACCAATAGAAGAAACCAAAACCATCCAGGCCGACAATGGGCCAATACAATTATTGTAGTCAATATGAATATTTATTGATATGTTGCTCATGGTAATACATATGAAGACCCTTATGCCAGGAGTTCTGTTCACCAATTTTATGAGATGCCATCAGATTTTGCTCGGAAGTTCTCATGGGAGCTTTTATTAAATTTTGGTTGTCGGACCAAGAAAGCAGTTAATCTATATGG
The DNA here is from genome assembly GCA_023529315.1 of Papaver bracteatum. Classification (NCBI taxonomy): domain Eukaryota; kingdom Viridiplantae; phylum Streptophyta; class Magnoliopsida; order Ranunculales; family Papaveraceae; genus Papaver; species Papaver bracteatum. The sequence continues at coordinate 53,088 of JAJJWX010004550.1, forward strand.
TTGTTGCCGTATGTGAAAAATATTTCAAAGCGAAGCATGTTTTGCGAAGGTTAGTGATTAATGCATAATTCAAATCAAGTTGTGCAACAAGTGGGAGTGCCAAGTTCTTTCTTCAACTTGCCATTTCATATAAACTAAAGACGATTTTTATGTGATGAGAGGCGATCGGACGTATTTTGAGTTTGATTATAATTTCCAAGATTTTAGTCCAAAGCACAGGATATCTATTAGCTGGTATTTATACGTTAGGATTGTATAGTTTCTTAGTTTATTCTATGAGAATAAATATTCTCTAGACTAGTTTAGTAACTTTAGTCTTTTAGGTTTTTATGTTGTAGGCTATAAATAGCCATGGTTATCTGTCATTTTCTCCTTAGCTTGGATTAGCTCATTTAATGAAAATCTTATCAGTTTAAAAACATGTTTGATTATCTTTGAGAGATTGATCGTCTTGATCGTTTATCAATTACTTTATCTTTGTAATGGAGTTGATTTGTCATATTTGGGTCCTATTTACCGGATGGATTCTCCGCGTGCAATTTATTCTAAATGGTTTCCGTTGGGCCGTGGCAATTGTGGTATTGACGAGGTTTTTCTGGCGTTGTTACGTCTATGAGGCGCTAGAATCGGTCAAGGATTCACCTTGATCTACAGGTTTTTATCAATAAAATAAAAATAAAATAAAATAAAATGTTGTTTGGTCGAAGTAAGATTTCTAAGATCTCAAAGTTGTTGTTTGAGTTTTTTCCATCAATGTTGCGTGCTTCATTTTCGGTAAGATCTCCAGCTGCTATTGCTTATTGTTTTGGGATTTGGAAAAATCAAGATTTTTGATTGCATGTAGTTGGAAAAAGTGCATTGATTAAGAGTTATTGGGTTCATTTTGGTTACTAGTTAATTTAAACCTAGACCACTAAGTGCTTCACTTGTGTAAGTCCATTTGAAGAAGTAATTGTTAGTTCTTCCTTCCTTTTTGTCCCTAAACAAACTTGAGTTTGCGACATGGAAAATGATGATCGTCCCAACGTGCGGGAAATTAAGTTACCAAATTTTGAGGGGTTAGTCAATGGGAGGAAATGCCATTTTATAATGGATGGTAGTTAGGAGAAGAAAATTTGTGTGTCGGCAAAGTGGTTGGGTCGTTGAATCTCTAGAAGTGGATTGGTGCCCAGGCAGGATCGGATCCGGTGGTCTAAAAACGGAGGAAGCTATTACTCGGATCGGTGGTTGTAGATTTCCATTGTCATTCGGTAAGTGTTATTCTAATTCAAATTTCATGAAGTTGTTGACATGGATATGCGATGTCGTGCTAGGAAGACCATGGTAGATTGATGTTGGTGCGGTTCATAGCAAAGACAACACTTATGTGTTTATGTGGGGAAAGACCAGGTGATCCGGTCCCAAGTCTTAAAAACGGAAGAAACCAAACCATCCCCGGTACGACAATGGGGCAATACAATTAGTTGTAGTCAATATGACAAGCATTGATATGTTGCTCCATGGTAATACATATGAAGACCCTTATGCCAGGTTGTTCACCAACTTTTGGCGGATGCCTCAGATTTTGCTCGGAAGTTCTCATAGGAGCTTTTATTAAATTTTGGTTGTCGGACCAAAAACTTGTTAATCTATAGTTGTTGCCCGTATGTGAAAAAATATTTCAAAGCGAAGCATGTTTTTGCGATGGGTTAGTGATTCAATGCATAATTCCAAATCAAGTTGTGCAACAGTGGGAGTGCCAAGTTCTTTCTTCAACTTGCCATTTCAGTATAAACTTGAGACGATTTTTTGTCGCAGTAGGGGGAACGATCAGGACGTATTTTGAGTTGAGTTATAATTTCAAGATTTGGTCAAAACTCGGATATCTATTAGCTTTCGTATTTATCTGTTAGGATTGTATAGTTTCTTAGTTTATTCTGCAGGAATAAGTATTCTCAAACTAGTTTAGTAACTTTGTGCTTTTAGGTTTTATGTTGTAGGCTATAAATAGCCATGGTTATTGTCATTTCTGTAACGGATTAGCTCATTTATGAAAATACTTTATCTGGTTAAAAACATGTTTGATTATCTTCCAGAGATTGATCATCTTGATCGTTTATCAATTACTTTATCTCACACAATGAGTTGATTGTCATATTTAGGTCCTACTCTGGGAGTGGATTCTCCCATTAATACATTTATTCTAAATACGTTTCCGTTGGGCGTATAATTGGTATTGAGCCGGGGTTTTCTGCGCGTTGTTAAATAATGAGGCCGCCCTGAAGATCAGTCAAAAGATTCTGTGATCTCTAGGTTTTTTATCAATAAAATAAAAAATAAAATAAAATAAAATCATTGTTTTGATCCGCTGATGAATTTCCCTAAGATCTCAAAGTTGTTGTTTAGGTTTTTCCATCATGTTCGTGCTTCATTTTGGTAAGATCTCCATTGCTATTGCTTGTGTTTTGGGATTTGGAAAATCAAGATTTTTTGATTGCATGTAGTTGGAAAAGTGCATTGATTAAGAGTTATTGGTTCATTTTGGTTACTAGTTAATTTAAACCTAGACCACTAAGTGCTTCACTTGTGTAAGTCATTTGACATTGTTAGTTCTTCGCTTCCTTTTTGTCCCCTAAACAAACTTGAGTTTTGCGACATGAGAAAATGATGATCGTCCAAACGTCGCGGGAAATTAAGTTACTAAATTTTAGGGGTTAGTCAATGGGAGGAAATGCCATTTTTATAATGGATGGTAGTTAGGAAGAAAATTTGGTGTACGAAGCAAAAAGTGGTTGGAGTCGTTGAATCTCGAGAAAGTGGATTGGTACGCCGACGAGATTGATCAGGTGGTCTAAAAGCAGGAGGAACTAAACCTCGGATCAGTGGTTGTAAATTCCATTGTCATTGATGAGAGTGTTATTCTAATTCAGAATTTCATGAAGTTGTTGACATGGATATGTCGATGTCGTGCTAGGAAGACCATGGTAGATTGATGTTGGTGCAGTTCATAGCATCCAAGACAACACTTATGTGTTTATGTGGGGAAAGACTAGGGTAATTCTGGTCCCAAGTCTTAAACCAACGTAAGAAACCAAAACCATCCAGGCCTGACAATGGGCAATACAATTAGTTGTAGTCAATATGACAACTGTTGATATGTTGCTCCATGGTAATACATATGAAGACCCTTATGCCAGATTCTGTACACCAACTTTTGGCGGATGCCATCAAGATTTTTCTCGAAAGTTCTCATGGGAGCTTTTATTTAATTTTGGTTGTCGCACCAAGAAACAGTTAATCTCTAGTTGTTGCCCGTATGTGAAAAATATTTCAAAGCGAAGCATGTTTTGCGATGGGTTAGTGATTCCAATGCATAATTCCAAATCAAGTTGTGCAACAAGTGGGAGTGCCAAAGTTCTTTCTTCAACTTGCCATTTCCAGTATAAACTCGAGACGAGTTTTGTCGCAATAGGGGAGCCTGATACAGGACGTATTTTGAGTTTGAGTTATAATTTCCAAGATTTGGTCAAAACTCGGATATCTATTAGCTTTCGTATTTATCCGTTAGGATTTTATAGTTTCTTAGTTTATTCTATGAGAATAAATATTCTCCTAGGCTAGTTTAGTAACTTTAGTCTTTTAGGTTTTTATGTTGTAGGCTATAAATAGCCATGGTTATTGTCATTTCTCCTTAGCTTGGATTAGCTCATTTAATGAAAATATTATTTGGTTAAAAACCTGTTTGATTCTCTTTGAGAGATTGATCGTCTTGATCGTTTATCAATTACTTAGCTCCTGGATTGGAGTTGATTGTCATATTTGGGTCCTAT
>JAJJWX010004551.1:0-318147 GCA_023529315.1 Papaver bracteatum
AAACTTTTGAGGAGATTCAATCAGAGAAATTCATTGGTCCGTACTTGAATGGAGTAAACAGGCATGGTATGTTTGATAAATCAAGAAACTTGGGATGGATAACTCGGTGCTAGTCGAAATAGGGAGGCAAATATCACATATTTCTATTTTTGGAATTTGAAGAGAGTTTCTCGGATTTTCCTTTCTGATGCAGTTTTCATTTGGACCTATATGAATTAGTCAGGGATCGTACGTGGCCTGGAATCAAAGTAAACATGATAAAATCATCGATTGAAATAAAACAGGGCTATATCGAGTAGGTTAGAAATATTCACGGTTTCTGGTTGGTTTTATTTGGAAGTTACGTGGCGGAAAGGGGAAGATATTCTCCTAAAATTGGTTGAGAAGGTTTTGGAGATAAATCAGAGACACGTAAGAAGAAAGAAAAGGAAAGAAATCACCGGGAAGAAATCATCGCTTTCAAGGTTCACTCATTGTTACGGTTCTTTTAAAACTGATGTAGTTTTACCTTAAAAGCGATGACTGTAAATCTAAAGCATGAGACATCAAAACACTTAAGAAAGCATGACCCCTCAATTGAAATAACAATCACTCAATAAAAATCATAAATCAATTAAAAATAAATGCAATAAGTCATAAAAGAATTAATAGAATTACCACACGCGTGAAGAATGGCTTCCTCAATTGTCCCAGTGTTTGGTTTTATCTCTTCATGTTGGAAACACACCCAAAAGATATAAACATGGCTCAAAAGGTGTTTTTATTGAAAAATAATATAATGTAGTGTGTCTGTAACATATATAATTGTTACAAAACCCACTGTTACAGAGAAGCTTAACAGAAGTGTTGCGAATTCAATAATAATTGTTGCAAAATTGTTACAAAACGTATTGGGTTTGAAAGTATTGGTAACAGGTTCTGCGACTGTTTTCTTCTGCAGTTTGCACTATTCTTCTTCTTCTTCTCCGTCTACAGCAGTAGAGTTTTGCAACTTCTTCTTTCTTCCTCTACAACCTCCCTTAAGTCCCCAAAACTCTCGACCCCCCTTTTGCAACCTCCCAGCAAGCCTTTTATACACATCAGGCGAATAAATCCCGAATATCTTTACCTTTTTTCTTCTCAGCAAGTCACCGGTGATTTCCTTCCTTTTCTTTATTCTTACGTGTCTCTGATTTATCTCCAAAACCTTCTCAACCAATTTTAGGAGAATATCTTCCCCTTTCCGCCACGTAACTTCCAAATAAAACCATCTAGAAACCGTGAATATTTCTAACCTACTCGATATAGCCTTGTTTTATTTCAATCGATGATTTTAGCATGTTTACTTCGATTCTAGGCCACGTACGATCCCTGACTAATCCAAACAGGCCCAAGCGAAAACTGAATCAGAAAGGAAAATCCGAGAAACTCTCTTCAAATTCCAAAAACAGAAACCCGTGATATTTGCCTCCCTGTTTCGACTAGCACCGAGTTATCCATCCTAAGTTTCTTAATTTAATCAAACATACCATGCATGTTTACTCCATTCAAGTACGAACCAACGAATTTCTCCAATTGAGTCTCCTCAAACGTTTCCTAGAAATTGAACACTAAAACTTGTTCTTCGCTGCAACTTTCTTTCCCTCCAAAATTCCAATTCAAATCAAACCGTGAATGTAGGATCAGAATATCGCCATGGCAATACTCTTGCGAAATTTATAACATTTCTGCGAGCTCTTCAACAACACGCTGCGAGTGACGCAGAGTGACTCAAGGAATGACGTAGCAGATAATGGTAACGGAAACACGAGAAGAGCATGACAATCATGCGAAGATTATAGCATTTGTGAGAATTAACATTATAACTGTTGTGAGACTATCGCTAGTCAGATCCGAAATTGAAGGACAACATAGCTTTCATCCACTATGTAACTTCCCTATATAAAGAGAACTAATAAACTCAGAAAGGGGAGATCAATTTTAGAGCGTTCAGAAAGTTTTGAGGGGAGAGAAAGTTTAAGAGAGCGGTTGTATTCTTGATTTCTTTCATTCCTTGTAACATTTCTGTGAATTAATCAATAAAAGTGTTATTCTTAATCTTCAAATATGTGTTGATTATTATGAATTCTTGTGAGGGGCGTAGTGTAGGAATTCCTGCAACTACATAATGACGCTAGAAACAAGGATATTTCTGAGTAAAGATTGAAATTTTGATTTGTAAGAATTTGAAGAAATTGGAGAAGATTTTTTATGTGATTTACAGTAATACATTAAAATTGAAGGAATGGATAGAATAAGAAATACATCAGAACAACCAACAACCGTAAGGAGGAGTAAAAGACTTGCTAGAGAAGAGACAAATGAAATAGGAGAATCTTCAATATTAAGAACAAGGAGCAATAGAACAAGGAATAATATAGAAAATCGAGTTCAACAACAGAATCAGCAAACACCGATACAAGATAGAACTGTGGATTATGACAGGGTGAGCGTGCACACTTGGCGATCAGATTCAATAGAAGAAGCAGAAAATCGACAGTTAAGAAATGGAAGGCGAGAGGGAAGATATCAAGAAGCGGTTGGAGGATTAATTCATGGAGATGACGAAAATGAAGCAGTAGAGGCTTTAAGACAAAGAATACAAGAGGAAAGGAGATTAGAGGCGGAAGAACGCGCGAATTTAATAAGACAAAATCACGAGTTAAGAATGGAGAATTTGAGATTACAAAATAGGAGATCAAGAAGTACTGCAAGATCAAGTTCAAGATCATTTAGAGAAGAAGCAAGGCGAAATTCCCCTGTGAGAAATGCTGGAGAAAATATTCGAGAGGAAATGCAAAATCTAAATGAAGATCAGCATTATGGAGAAGAAGAGATGATTAATGATCGCTACATTCCACGTAGTGAAACTTTGGATGATAGACGTGATAATATAAATCAAGAGGGTGGAAATAACCAATATGGTGAAGAAAATCGAGAAGAAGGTAGGAGAATATTACATGAGCGAGAAATTCAAAGAAACCGAAGAATAATTGAGGATGAAATTGAGAGACATTATGCTGAACAAGCATGTTTAGCTTGCGAAAGAGAAAGATTGAGGGCAGAAGTGGAAGAACAAGAGTTTCAAGAAGCAATACGTCAGAATAATCATGACAATCGAGAAAGGAAACGCGCACGAAATCTCAACAATGGTAATATCAATGAGGAATATGATAGAACACAAAGGAGAATAGAAAGACAGCGAAGACAAACGGTGAGAAATGAAGAAAATCGTGGAAGAGAAAATGAAATGCATAATCATTTGAGAATTCAAGAAGGATGTGACGAAGAAAATCGCGGGAGAAAGCAGAATGAAGATGCTGAGGAAGAAGCACAAAATCTCGCAATGCAAGAAAGACATGAGAGCAGAAGAAGGGAGGCTGCACTGAAAAGACCAATGGAGCAAAATTCAGCTGGGAATGAACAGATCTTGAGATAGTTAGCAGAAATGAGGGGAATGTTAAATAACAGAAGAGAGGGAGGCAGAAGGAAACTTGATGAGGCCATTGAAGAAGCTGCGAAAACTCCATTCACCCAAGAAGTACAATTAGGAGGAATACCCCCAAAATGCAATTTGCCAACATTAACCAGTATTTTTGATGGAACTACTTGTGCTATTCAACATGTCAAAGCTTATGTTAGGTGTATCCTACAGTGGGAAGACCATGATGCTGTATTGTGCAAATATTTCGCATCCATCTTAACAGGCGAGGCGCTAAAATGGTTCGAAGGTTTACCTAAGAACACTGTAACTTCTTTCAATCATTTGCAGACTACATTTTTGGGAGCATATATAAGTAACAATTCTTCGCGACCTAGTATTGAAGATGTATTTGGATTAAAGCAAAGGGTTGGTGAAAGCTGTTGATGGTGGATTTTAGTTCAGGGCTAAAGTTGTAAAACCAAATTTTGTGTAACCATCCTGCAGAGGATGAGATTATTTTATAAGTGATGAATACTTCTTCACTTTACTAATTCACTTAGAATGGAGCATGTAGCAACAATCCCCCGAATATTCCGTGAATTTTAGCATTATTGATTAATGCATAAAAAGCCTTGTGTTTCCTGTGTTTTTCCTAGCATGACTCATATTGCTGGTGCATCATGATGACTGATTGTTAATCGCAGCAGAGTAACATGAATATCCAAGTACCAACAGTGAGGCATGTACTAAATGGATGTACAAGCTATAACTCTCGGTGTGTTATACTAGCCCGATTGAGCATATAACTCTCGGTGTGTTATACTAGCCCGATTGAGCATCTAGATTGTCCAAAGCAGTCTAGCAACGATCACGATCATCCAATTTCACCAGCATGATTGGATGGCTCAGATCGAATCCAATACCCCCAAGCAGGTATTGGAATATTCCCTGCCGACCCAACGCGGGACCCTCATGGTCGTCCTCCCCAAACGGGGTGGCAAAGCTTGACAAACCGTCCAAACCAAGCGGAATGGACAAGAAACCCTAAATTAGGGTTTGCGGCACATTACATGTGTCGCAAAACGATCTCAACCATCCATCTTCGCAGGCATAGATGGAGGGTGTGGATGTAGATTCAAAGGGCCCGGAGCATGTCAACACAATCACCGTAAGCCCGTCTACACACATGACTAGTCGTTCAGGACCAACCATGGGTGGTTGTCCCAATTCGTGCGCACAAAACTAAGTATAACGCACGGCCGGCCAAAACCCTAATTAAGGTTTGTGACGATCACGAGCGTCCAGTTTCTCCTGATCGAATGAAGGGCTTAGGGGACAATTGAATAGGTCCAGTGAGCATCAACATGATCACCGTGGACCCATCTATCTCCTCTCCCGACCGACCAAGGCATACCATGCTTGGTTTCTTCAAATCGTACGCCCAAACTAGCGTGGTCATGCTTCCCAAATCACAAACTGATCTCGACCACTCAACTTCGCCAAACAAATTGAGTGGCTTAGATCACGTTTTTATGGGACAGTGAGGTATAGGCGTGAATATAAGCCTATCACCTACACGCCGGACCAATCGGCTGAGACTAACCAAGCTTGGTCGTCTCGAAACGCGCGCCTTGTAAGTGACATACCGCGCCCTTTAGGAATCCTTTGCGGCATAGGATTTCTGTCGCAAATCGATCTCAACCACTCAACTTCACCGGTAAATTAGAGTGGCCTAGATCAAACCTTCGTGGGACAGTAAAGCATGGACATGGACATCAACATGCCATTTACACGCATGCTTGATCGGTCCTCCATGAAACATTTCCTAGGCTTGGATTCGACCAACCTGAAGGGGTGCACTCGCGCACCTCCTAAACCCTAATCCGACGGTCGCAGGTGTGGGTCGCAAGCCATCTTGTCCGTCCAACTTCGCCAGCCTGGACGGACGGCCTATGATAGGAGTTAGGCGACCAGAAAGGTATCACCGTGATCACCGTCTACCACTTTGCCACACCATGTAGTCGGCCAAGGGAGGATTTGCTAGCGCAGCCTCCAAACCCTTACGTGAAGTAGGCAGGGCATAATGCTCAATAACGATGCTTCATATATGCCGAATACATTCGATGCATAACATGTATAAAATACACACGATACTTTACAAGTATCGACTTCCTAAATAACTTAGTTATTTAACTAGAATTACATGCTACCTTATGTGGGTCCCACGATCCACACACTCGAGACATCAATCATGTCACAAACTGGGGGATACATACTGGGGATTGGTCTGGTGGTTTATAGCGTGCAACGTGCAACGCGCCATCACAAGAACGTGTCAGGAAGACATGGACGGTAAGTGATGATGGGAAAAGTGGGCAAGACTGATCGTGTGACGCTAACACACAACTCCACTAATCCATCACTCCACTTCCCACAAGAGACATGAATAAGGCTCAAATGACTTGTATAAATAGGTTATCCGCCCTATTTCAACAAAACACAACAGAGAACAACACAGAAACCAAGTGTTAATACAACACGTATTCAAACACCCAGAGCCTGCTTGCATTAATCGTAAGTCTTCTCACCTTTCTATTACAAGTCGTAATTAGCCTACACCTTCACAATCTCAACACCTTCTTCGCTTCCCTCCCTAAGATCAACACCATCTCCTTCACTTTGTGACCGAAACAAGTCTGGAACGGCCATTTCTTGGTTTAGGCCAGAATCGTATAGATTGATCTCTCGAATCAAAAGCACTCTCGTGCAGTGCATTTGTTTAAGGTTTAGATTCACTTCTCATCCACACACCCCAAATTACCAAAACCAGCAGAAGTAGTTTTCACCCATAAATAATTGGCGACCACAGTGGGAGATTAATCTCTCAGTTGCAATATCAATTTTACGCTTCTCAATTTCATCTTTTCAATACTCGGTTCGATTTTCTCAAATTCAAGGGGATAGATTTTAGATCCATTTCAATCATTAACCTATTCATTTATTTTAATTGCAAAGTCCAGTTTCTGTCTTACGATGTATTCTCCTCAGCCAAGTTATCCGGAGGCCGCGAGTGATCCAAACCACATGGAGAACATATCCAGGATGCTAGAAGACGTCTTAGCAAACCAAGTTGGTATCGCTAGATGGCAGAGCGAGACGTTCCGTCTTCTAAATGATATAGCAGTTCAATTGCAAGAAGGTTCTGCAGATGCCTACCCGGAGAGTATCATGAACGACAACACAGTCAAATATTTATCTAGAAATTTTGTTTCTACCCGTCAGGACGCGGAAGGAACACGTAGCCACACCAGGAGGTCAGAGGGAGACAAATAATATAATCCGGCTAATAAAGGAGGCTCAAAGTATCTCTACAGGGGAAAGAACATGTCAGGAATGCCACAACCTTTATCAGACGAAAGAAAGGGGCCGGCCTATGAAACCTTGCTGGAAGATTTATATCTCAAGACCCTTGCCGAAGTACAGAAAGCTACCCAATCTGCAGCCACTTTTCAACCAATTGAATAACTACCTGAAGAGGGGGAAATCAGCCAAGAGTCACATGAGCACAGAGGCTGGAGATACTTGACTCATCCATCTGACGATGACGCCCTCATTGACATGAGACACTTGAAAGCAGCAGCGCCTCAGCGGAGCCGGCCACCCAAGCGGGCCGCGTATTTGTTGGCACACATCCCGACTCCAAAACGTTCTTCATATCAAAGTCATCAAGAGATATCACAACAACGTCTGTCAAAGAAAGAAATGTCTGGATCAACATACCCGCACTTCCCGTTTTCCATGAATAAGGTCTTGGAATTATTGGATATATGGGTACAAGTCGGGGAAGTCCAACTGCCTCAGCTATGGCGACAACCAACTGATCAGGAGATGATAGATCCGAGATATTATCACTATCATCGTTTTCTTCACCACCCCACCAGTGAATGCAATGCCCCGAAGTATATTTTCCAAGAGAAGCTTAGTTCCGAAGGTTTGCCGCCTGTCACCGAAGATTAATGCATGCAATTTCTCGAAGTAAGAACTAGGGGAGGTCTAAATTCATGCAGATGGAATTCCAAAAGCAAGTAAGTTTTATCACGCAATTTTTATAAGATGTTTTTAGAGTTTATCGGGGACTTGGCATCTTGCATGAGAAAGATTCAATGATCAGAAGCTATGTTTGCCTCTTTTCATGCTAGCAATATATTTATAAATTCATATAAATATTGTTGTATTAGCCACATTACTCATAACCAGAATGCAAGTTTTATTCAGAATAATCTCTTTCTCAAAAAATCATTCACAAAGAACTATCTCAAAATAAACCGATTCAAAAATCCAATCACCTACTAGTTCAAAACCTAAAATCAAGATTGTAAAAGGAAATCCTCACATCAGTCAAAACTCCTAAAAACAAAAGGGAAAAACATAGTAGACGGTATAAACCGTTCAAGGGAAGTCCTTCAGCAACAACTCATCCTTCTTTGCATGGGCGGCTTTCATTTTCTGGAGAACAGCCTGTTCCAACTTCAACTCATGAGACAGCCTTTAAATCTTTTCTTCCTGGCAAGAGATGCTGTCTGCAGAAGGGACTTCACGCGTTTCAGCTTGTAGCTTTTGGATTTTAGCGAGCCCTTCACAGAACCAGGAGGCATTAAACTCATACTTCATGAACACGTCCCGGTAGAACTCCCAGTTTCGATTACTTCTTCATAAGCGGTGCGCCCATTCACAATGCTCATGTCGTGAATAGAAGATAAATCTTCTTCGACACGTTTGACTAATGCAAGGAGACTTGTAAGCTTCCTGGTAGTGGCGATGTGACCATACTTCTTCCATATTTTGGTATATAACTCTTCGTACTTAGCTGGCATGCTGAACCCTCCAACCAGCACATGATCTCTGAAAGGAACATCAAAAGATGGCTCAAAGATGGCGCCAGCACTGAGATGCACGACTAACGCGTCGGAAGTCGCGGGAAGCTCTTCAGAAGGAGGGGGTCTACAACCATCATGGATGCGGTATTTCCAGAAGCTTCTACATTGTCATTCCTCCCAATATCGAGGTTAACATCTTTCATAGCCTCGTCTCCCGGTTCGCCAGACTGATCAAGCCCCTCATGCGCGGAGACGCTTTATTCATCGTGGACTGAGCCTCCATCATCTTCGTTATCTTCTACAAGGGTTTCAATATCACTGGAATGCTCGGTGTGACGATCAGTATCTCTAGACTTCTCACTATGTGTGCCAGTCTTGCGAAATCATTTTATTTTGTAATTCCCTGATCGCAAACAAGAATCATCGTTGGTAGAAATTACTTAAGAAGAACAAAATCAAAAGATCTAAGATGTTTAAAATACCCGCATATTAGAGGAATTAAGGATCACGGGGCTGCATGCTTTCTTCTTGTCCTGGGGACTCCCATTATCAGTAGCATTAGCTCTGGATCGTTTACCCGGAAGTGGATTCAACCGCTTGTGCTGCTTCAGGATCTCAGGAGACGGCATATCCCTAGGAGCTATCTCAACTTCTTCCGAGAATGTCTGGAAAGCTAATAGTTGCTTTCTCCAAAATTCCTTGTACTTGTCAGTTGCCATCAGTTTTCTTCCAATGTGCAAAAATGGAAGGTTCTTCTCTGGTGTGAAGATATCGGCATTGAGACTAGACGGGATGAGATCTTGTGGAGGCATTCGCGGATGATGGAGGGGAACACCCTGGTCAAATCCAATTGGCGGGAAGCTCTATCGACATTGTAAGAAACTGTAGAAAGGAACTCATCAAAGAAAGTTGGGATATATCCAGGCATACAACTTCGAATATAGATGGCTTCACCGTAGCTCACGCTTCCTCCCTCAGCGTGCAGTACAAAATCAGAAGAAATGATGGAGGTTTCCGGTTGAATCACTGAAGAATGGACTAGCCCCAATGGGCGGAAGTTTATAGCATACACATTATCGAGAAAATCAACAAGTCTTAACCCGGGTTTTGGACGTCTTTTATGCCAACGAAGTATCCTTGAGCCACCATACAAACCAGAGAGAGAAGTCGCGGGGACAGGAGCATAACATTTGCAGTGTTCCCACAAACATGCTTGGAGGAAAGCAATGTGGATGTGCGTTTCCACCTTCTTATATCCATTGGAGACTACATGTCTACCACCAAAGCATCCAGATGAGAGTACATCGATCCAAGGAACAAAGCGCCCAAAGGGAGAACCACACATTTCGCCAATTTTATGACGAACATGACGAGATCGTGTCTTATGGTCTTTTTCCCGGAACCGTCGTCGAAGATGTCCCTAGATAGCCATAAGGACAGAAACGCAACTACACTGAGCTCATTATCCAGTTTTTGACCCGGCTTCGGTTTTTCAGAAGAACACTCAGACACCCACCAAGTATAGAAGCATTTCACATCACTTTTCTGTTGGTCATACTCTCCGGCCTTTTGAAGTATAGGTTTCAGGGTTACCTTCTCTTTGTCAGATAACTTGTAGTGGAAGCTCCCAGCAATCGGAAGGTTCATCAGCACGGCTACACTTTCCAGGGTAATGGTCATTTCTCCCCATCTGAAAATGGCCGTGTGTATGGAGGGACGCCATCGCGTAATGAAAGTGATCAAACCTGAAGTATCTTTATTAATGTGAAGAGACGCAGACGCCATAACAGATTCAATGATCTGCGCTTTGGTCAAGTTGTCCTTGCTAGTATCGTTGCTCAGCATATGCCTCATCCATTTCTCATAAGAGCTCATTGGAGTGTGGCAAACCTTGAAGTCAATGTGAGAAGGAGAGTATTCATTTTTTTGAAGACATAATCTCATCACGAATGCTGGAGGAGATGACGGAGCAGCCTCTTCATTTTCCGAATTCGTGAATAGTATCATCTTGTGGATATGATGTTTCCTAACATTTGGAAAAGGAACAGTGAACAGTTCATCATCTATATTCGGCATGTCTCTGAAGTTATCAACACTTCTCGATTTTGCAGTAACATTATCAGGTGACGTCTTAACAAAAGCCTCTTTATTCATCTCCAAACAACTACAATGAAGTGCAAAAAGAAAATAGTTATTACTTCGTGCTGAGGGAGGAATAGGTCGGATGCTATAAAACAAATAATAATAAATAAATATATATATATATATATGTGCGTCCCCCCACGTCCTCATTCGAGTGAAGCAGGCACGCAACATGTCCATGTTCGAGCAAAGCAGGCACATGTGGGGCCCACGATTCGGCCAAGCAGGTATTGGGTCACGCAATCGGTCAAGTAAGCTGGCGTTAGGTCATGACAAGCCGGTGTTGGACGAGATCACAAGGCTGGTCGATCAGGTGTACGTGGTGGGGCCCACGTTTAATCAGGCGTGTATGGCAGGTCCCACATTTGTTTAAGGTTACATGTACGGTTTTGTTTATGGGAGAAAGAGCAAATGAGTTCGTTCATGGGTTTTCAAACTACAACCTAAGGCTCTAGGTTTTACATGCAACAATGGAAAAGAGTAAAAGGTTTACCTTCAAAAAAAAAAAAAAAACATCAAGGAGATCCTAAAGTACTCACCTTGTCGCGTGCGAGTAAATGATGTAGGGACATCAACGGCAAGCAGCAGAGGTAGCGATCAATGGCAGCGCCTACAAACATCAGCAGCAATAGCGGCGAACGTCAGCAGCAGCAACGGAGCGAATGGCAACATCAGCAAAGCTCGGCAGCAAGTCGAGGTGGTCGAACGAAAAAAAAGGGGAAGAGAGCGGAAGAGGAAGTAGAAGAAAATACAAGGGTTCACACCCTTTTATACATGAGCAATTGGAGAATACTAATAGAAGAAGGATTCCCGTTTTGGCTCAAACAACAAAAGGAGGAAACTGGTCCCGCCAAGGCCCGTGATCGCACCCAACTTTCTCACGTGGATGATTGCCCAACGTGACTGGTCCGAGTCCCTCCAGGTAAAATTCCTTTATCTCGCCCTTTTTAACGTTTCATGCGTCACCATCTCATGCCTACCCCACGATAGTGTAACCATCATGTGCTAGGCAGGGGACTTAATGTTGATGGTGGATTTTAGTTTAGGGCTAAAGTTGTAAAACCAATTTTTGTGTAACCATCCTGCAGAGGATGAGATTATTTTATAAGTGATTAATACTTCTTCACTTTACTAATTCACCTAAAATGGAGCATGTAGCAACAATCCCCCAAATATTTTGTGAATTTTAGCATTATTGATTAATGCATAAAATGCCTTGTATTTCCTGTGTTGTTCCTAGCATGACTCTTATTGTTGGTGCGGCATGATGATTGATTGTTACTCGCAGCAGAGTAGCATGAATATCCAAGTACCAACAGTGATGCATGCACGAAATGCCCGTTCCGGCTATATCTCTCGGTGTGTCATACTAGCCCGATTGAGCCTATAACTCTTGGTGTGTTATACTAGACCGATTGAGCATATAAATCTCGGTGTGTTATACTAGCCCGATTGAGCATATAACTCTCGGTGTGTTATACTATCCCGATTGAGCATATAGATTGTCCATAGTAGTCTAGAAAAGATCACGATCATCCAACTTCACCAACATGATTGGATGGCTCAGATCGAATCCAATACCCCCAAGCAGGTATTGAAATATTCCCTGCCGACCCAACGCGGGCCCCGCATGGTCGGCCTCCCCAAAAGGGGTGGCAAAGCTTGACAAACCGTCCAAACCAAGCGGAATGGACAAGAAACCCTAAATTAGGGTTTGCGGCACATTACATGTGTCGCAAAATGATCTCAACCATCCATCTTCGTAGGCATAGATGGAGGGTGTGGATATAGATTCAAAGGGCCCGGAGCATGTCAACACAATCACCGTAAGCCCATATACATACATGACCAGTCGGTCAGGACCAACCATGGTTGGTTGTCCCAATTCGTGCGCACAAAACCAAGTATAACGCACGGCCCGCCAAAACCCTAATTAGGGTTTGTAACGATCACGAGCGTCCGATTTCTCCTGATCGAATGAAGGGCTTAGGGGACAATTGAACAGGTCCAGTAAGCATCAACATGATCACCGTGGACCCATTTATCTCCTCTCCCGACCGACCAAGGCATACCACGCTTGGTTTCTCCAAATCGCACGTCTAAACTAGCGTGGTTATGCTTCCCAAATCACAAACTGATCTCGACCACTCAACTTCGCCAAACAAATTGAGTGTCTTAGATCACGTTTTCATGGGAAAGTGAGGTATAGGCGTGAATATCAGCCTACCACCTACACGCTGGACCAATCGGCCGAGGCCGACCAAGCTTGGTCGTCTCGAAACGCGCGCCTTGAAAGTGACATACAGTGCCCTTTAGGAATCCTTTGCGGGATAGGATTTCTGTCGCGAATCGATCTCAACCACTCAACTTCACCAGTAAATTTGAGTGGCCTAGATCAAACCTTCGTGGGACAGTGAAGCATGGACATCAGCATGTCATCTACACGCATGCCTGATCGGTCCTCCATGAAACGTTTCCCAGGCTTGGATTCGACCAAGATGAAGGGGTGCACTCGCGCACCTCCTTAACCCTAATCCGACGGTCGCAGGTGTGGGTCGCAAGCCATCTTATCCGTCCAACTTCTCCCGCCTAGACGGACGGCCTAGAATAGGAGTTAGGCGACCAGAGAAGTATCACCGTGATCACCGTATGCCACTCTTCCACACCATGTGGTCGGCCAAGGGAGGATTTTCTAGCGCAGACTCCAAACCCTCACATGAAGTAGGCAGGGCATAATGCTCAACAACGATGCTTCATATATGCCGAATACATTCGATGCATAACATGTATAGAATACACACGATACTTTACAACTATCGACTTCCTAAATAACTTAGTTATTTAACTAGCATTACATGCTACCTTATGTGGGTCCCATGATCCACACACTAGAGACATCAATCATGTCACAAACTGGGGGATACATACTGGGGTATTGGTCTGGCGGTTTACAGCATGCAACGCGCCATCACAAGAACGTGTCGGGAAGACATGGACGGTAAGTGATGATGGGAGAAGTGGGAAAGACTGATCGTGTGATGCTAACACACAACTCCACTACTCCATCACTCCACTTCCTCCACTTCCCACGAGAGACGTGAATAAGTCTCAAATGACTTATATAAATAGGTTCTCCGCCCTATTTCAACAGAACACAACAGACAACAACACATAAACCAAGTGTTAATACAACACGTATTCAAACACCCAGAACATGCTTGCTTTAATCGTAAGCCTGCTCACCTTTCTGTTACAAGTCTTAAATAGGATACACCTTCATAATCTCAACACCTTCTTCGCTTCCTTCCCTAAGACCAACCCCATCTCCCTCACTTTGTGACCGAAACAAGTCTGGAACGGCCATTTCTTGGTTTAGGGCAGAATTGTATAGATTGATCTCTCGAATCAAAAGCACTCCCGTGTAGTGCATTTGTTTAGGGTTTAGATTCACTTCTCATCCACACACCCCAAATTACCAAAACCAACAGAAGTAGTTTTAACCCATAAACAAATGCTTAAAACATCTAACCATAAGGTGGAAGACAATGTGCAGTGAAATGGCAGGTCGCGTGGATGAAAGATATCTCATATTATCATTCATTAATCCAATGTTCGCAACCAATCTGTTATACGTCCAAATCTTCAGAATCAAGAATACCATCACAATGACAGAGCTGCGAGAATTGCAAGAAGAATACATTGCTTTGGAGGATAAACAAAATGAGATGGAATCATACCCTATTGCGAATACCAGTTCAATTGCAGCAAACGCAAGTCTACTTCCCAGGTTAATAAATACAGTAGCGAGCACTTCGCAGGTGAAGCAAGAAAAGAGTATGGATGATGGTCAATAGAAATTAGTAGCTATGGGAAGCAGAGATCAAGAAGAGTTCGAAAGGTAAATAAATTTTTTCAATCGAGGTGGAAATCATAAGATTCAGAGATTGATCAACCGTAAGAGACTTATGGTGGTCAGAGACAAAATTATTATAGAGGGCAAGGAAGTCAGAAGATAATATGGGAAGAAATTAAGATGCCACCTCTAAATGCTAGCATAGAGAAAATTTGGGAGGCTATAATCTTGATGGAGGACATACCCGTACCATGGAACATGGGAAAAGAGCCACACCCATATAATCGAAATTTAGAATTTTGTTCTTATCATCATTTACATGGTCACTCAACAAATGAATGCAAGAATGTAAAAAGAATCATCTTGAGAATGATAGATCAGGGAAAATTAAATCATTTCTTAATAGGGCACTCTCAATCTCAACTCTTACCCCTACCACTAGAAACTCGCAGAGTTAATGCAACAAAAGGAGGAGAAACATTTGTCATCGAAGTTGGAGCAAAAGCAAAAAAATTCTTTTGTAACTCTATTGTACATTCGTACAAAACAATCTAAGATTTCCACGACAATGTCCTAAGCAGAGTTTTCACGAGAGATGCTAATGGGAGAGAAATAATGAATATTTCGAAAGCTTCGCCATTAGAAGAATGGCAAAAGCAGACAACTTCTTTAACTGCATAAGAAGTACCTGAGCCTGGCGAGATGCATGACAATCCATTAGTGGTAAAACTAGAGATAAATCCAAAATAAAGAGAGGATAGAGAAGATGATGAGAATGATGAGGCCGAAGACTCATGGGAAATTAATAGAATTTTTTAATTGATATAGGGAGTTCTATAGATATCCTATTCTATCACACTTATAAAACAATGGGAGGAAGAGATGAGGATCTAATACCTTCAACCTATAAAATCTATGGTTTTAATGGTACTGCCAATAAACCTAGAGGGTAAATCACTATGTGAATTCCACTGAAGGGGATATCTTCTAAAATTCTATTATGTGTTGTCGATGTTGAATCTCCTTACAATGCCTTGATTGGCCGACCTTGGATACATGGGATTCTAGGTGTAACATCAACTTTCCACTAGTGTATTAAGTTTCCTCATCCCAATGGTGTAGGAGTCATAAAAGGAGATTGGATTGATGGAAAAAAGTGCTATGAAATTGATATGGAATCCTGCGAGGAAAGGGCTGCGAAGAATAGAAATTGGAAATGTAATGTCAAACAAAATCAAATAAGTGAAAGGTTGATGGTGGATATAGTAGAACGGCGAGAAGAAGGAATGATGCGAAGTCAACATGTGCTGAAACCAATAGATGAAGAGCGTCTCGCAGAAAGAGAAAAAGTAGCAAAGCGCAACAAAAAAGCAGAAGCAGAGAATAGTAAGTAGAAAAGGTAAATTTTCTAAATCATGAAATTAAAGAGATGTATGAATGATTTTTTGGAGAAAATTTTACAAAAGTATATTTTGACTCAATGAGAAAGATGAAATTGAAAAATCATACAAGAGCTGAAATGCAAAAAAAGAAAATCAAAGAATAATGACATATTAGAATGGGACGAACCTTTATGGCGTACACCCTAGTTAGCGGATAAAATTGCGCAAGAGGCTAATGTAAGACCTAAAGTACGTCATATAAGGGGGTATCTCTTTGCATGGCTCAGGGATAAGGTTATACCGCTGCTGGAACCCGAGTCATGGAGATTTGGGGTCAATGAAAGCCCATCCAGGAGAGGTACCTTGGATTTCCAACTATATATATATATATATTAAAAGTTGGACGACCGAGGGTCTCTCCTAAGGAGTGCAAAGTATGATCAAGGCTCTGAGGTACACGGTTGAGCCAAGGGTGCCCGGGCGTATGAAACTACCCTGGCCATTCTTGGAAAGTCTTGACTATGATGCACTCGGCCCGAGGAAAACCCCACTTAGGGTGCAGTCTTGTAACCGTAAGTCATATAGGCAAAAGGGATAAGAGGCTGCAAAAACAACTGGTTGTTGTTAAGACCAGATTGGGGGAGCTAGTCTTATATGGCCGATATACGCCTCCTTGAAGGGGCAACCAGGGGGAAGATAAGGGTGGCACCCTCCATTAGGGAGCTGATAAGTGTCTTAAGACGCAAATGTCATGAGGCTTTATGTTCGAAAGAATATTTAGGCTTGTCATATTTGTGCAACAATTATACAGAGGCAAAAAGCCATAAGAAAAAGATAAGATGAGATCAATGGGTTTTTACATGAAAGTGTAAAGACGTCCTGCGATTTCATCGCAAGACGGCAATGTCATGGGGCTTAGTTTTCGCAAGAAAACTTAGGCCTGTCATTTTGTCGCAACAAATTGAGAAAATGAGGATAAG
Source organism: Papaver bracteatum (assembly GCA_023529315.1). NCBI lineage: Eukaryota > Viridiplantae > Streptophyta > Magnoliopsida > Ranunculales > Papaveraceae > Papaver > Papaver bracteatum. Next base: position 16,677 of record JAJJWX010004551.1, read on the forward strand.
GCAAGATCAATGGGTATTTATATGCAAATATAAGGACGTCTTGCGATTTTGTCGCCAAAACAAAACTTGGAAAAATAAGACCTTTAACTAGGAAGGCAAAATAAAACCACACAAGAGAGCAAGAAATGGCTGCGAGATTATGGCAAAAATTTAAACACAGATCTTATTCAGAAAGTAATCTACTTAATTTTTCATATTGCAGATGAACAACAGAGGAAAGTATGGGAATGAACAGGATGATAAAATTGTTATTCATCATTATATGACAAATTTACGCAGATAGTTAAAAATTAATAATCATATTGATTAACCATATTGCAAAAAGGAATTGTTTTCTAATGTATGTAGATAGAAACAAAAGAAATCTATACACCAAGGAACTTTAGAAGCCGGAGAAATTGGCAGCAATATGTTACAAGGAGAAAGAGATAAATGTACAAATATTAAAACTATTTAGATCCTTCATTATCTTCATCAGATTTCCCCCTTTCATCTTCATCTTCATTATATTCTTCATCTTCTTCAGACTCTTTAGCTTCACTATCAGAGATGACAACATTTAGAACGTTCTCTGGTATTCATCCACGAGATAAGGATACGCAGAATGAGGAATTTTATGATCATCACAGACCATCTTAATGGAATTATTGCGAACACCAACAAGAACATTACTAAAATTTTGCAGGGTAATCTGTAGCTGCTTCTTGAACTTGGAACATTTCTCGTTGCGAGAAGACAGAAGTTTTGCGAGTTGTTCTTTTTCTTCTTCCAACTCTTCAACTCTTTGGCGAAAATTTCCTTCAGATGCTGCGAACAAATGACAAAATATTAATAAAATAGTGGAGATTTAGTTAAAAAAATGGATTAGTGGAAAAACAAGAATAACAACCTTCTCTTTCAGAGATCATATCCTTAATTAAGGCAGAATGCTCATCTTGAAGACTAACGTCTACACCTAAGTTATTTCTGACATTATCAAGAATCTTCACAACCCAAGCAAACTCATCATCACTATTAATGAGAAGGCGGGAGCGAACTTGATTTTCCCTTTTAACAAGAGTGTTATTCTCGCAGATAAGTCTATCTCTTTCAATTTGAACTTCAAGAAGGGTTTTATGGAATTCCGCTAAGGTTTGAGCACCTTGTATAGATATGCGATCTTTTTCGTATATAAGTGTAGTACCAGAATATCGTCACAACAACATTCTGATGAGATTAACAACATTTCTGCGAGCGTCACAGCGAATTCTCCAACAACACTTTGCGAGTGTCACAAAATAATGACGGAATAGTTTACGATGGAAGAAACACAAAAAGAACATGATTAGTTGGCAATGGTTATAAAGATGGCGAAAATGAAGACCAATGATATGGCAATGAGATCGCAGAATAAATCTGTAATTAGAGGACATCTTATTTGTCACCTATTATTTAATTTACTATAAATAGAGATCCAATAGATTGAGAAAGGGGGATGTATTTTTTTAGAGTTGAGAGAAAGTTTTAGGAGAGAGAGGTATTTTTCAGAGAGACTTTTAGAGACAGAAAATGTATTTTTCTTTATCATCTTCTTCCCCAAAACTAGATTTAGAACTCCATTAATGGAGATTATCAAATGTAAAATCAAATGTAAGCTTTAACAATCATAGTAGAGAATCATGGATGTATATCAAATTGATCGAACCATGTAAAAATCTGTGTGTCTGTTTACGATTTTCAGAATTTTAAATATCAAATTAGTTTAGATTAAGAGATTATTATCAAGATATTACAAGGGGTGTGTTGTGGGAAATCCTGCAACTACATTTTGGCGCTAGAAACACTACCTATTGTGGATTAGATTGAAGAAATCAAAGAGAAGTTGTCAATTGTTAAGGGTGGATTAGAGAAAAAATTCTGAAGGAAAAATCCGATCAACAGACAACAAGTGATGTTAGAAGTTCGATAAAATTAAATGAAAGAGAAATACAAAGTGCAAGTTGTGCTCGTGAAAATCAATGGGGAAGATAGTCATCAAAGGGAGATTGAACGAAATATTCACCAACAATTGATTCATGAAAACCAATTCTAACTCAATATCTTTAATTTTTCTATTAAGAATCCAGATCTTGTGATTTTAAAAATGTTTTAGCAAAAGAAATTCCAGGAATATTCGATTCTGTTATCCGACAAAATTTCATGAAATATTTTAAAACTCCAAAAACATTTGTTTACAAAAACCAATCAATTAATTCTGAAAACGTTAAAAACGTCAAAACTTTGATTTAATTTGTAGAACTCAATTGACAAACAATAATTTATCTTTTAATGGTTTCATGTTACAGCAAACGATTGAGAACAATCTCTAGGGATGAATTGCTAGGTGTGATGACTTCACTGAAGGAAGGGAAAGATGAGTTAAATTTAGCGGTAACAAGTCCAGAAACAATTGCAGGATGAAGAAAGCAAAATGGGAATAGTTCATGTGAAGTTATTAGTTCCTGTGAAGACAAGAAAAGATCTTCATTAATATCGCTGCAAAAAGAGAATAGCTAACAAAAGAGATTATCGCAATGCATTTTCATCATGCATTGGATAGTTTTTGCACGTGAAACGTAAAAGAGAAAAGACAGACTCAATGGTTTTGTTAGCAGACAACTTCAACAGTAATATGAAACTCGCCAGATCACTCGCAGAGTGTATATGAAGATATTGTTGTCAAGATGATATCAATAGTAATGTTGATATGATTATGGACATCTGATGCACTTGGAGTCTGTTATCAGAACAAGAATACCAAATATAACGGATAACACATTTGGTTTCCTGTGAAGAAATTCACATAGATGCAACGCCTCATGATCAACTCACAAAGACATTACTTTGCCGGAGGAACAGTATAGAGATGAACAGATTTCTCATGATTAAGAAGAAAATAAATCATTGGTTAGAAACATTATTACATTGAGAGAGAATCAAATAGCGTGCAAAGAAGCAACGCTAAATAAACAACACGATGTAAAGACAATCTTCACTCATGAGTTCATCGCAACTGCTATTCAAACAACGAGCATGAAACTTACAGATTATATCCAAGTTAACCTTAGCCAGCAGTCAAACTTTATTTCAGTCCTTTCAGCATACAAGAAAGCAAACAAGGTCGTGAACCATCAGTAAGAGAGATTACTGCGAAGTGCTCGCTATTACTACAACGACGCTAAAAGGGAGTATTTATATCTCAGAAATCTTCTGCGAAGTGCTCGCAAAATTCCAGCAAATTACAACTTGAATTCCCAAATCCTTTGCTGGAGCTGATGGAGAAATTTGTTACGAATAGTGGATTAAGACTTGCTGGGATGGGTGAACAAAAGAGTTTTCAAACTCTTAGTTGAACTTTTAGAAACGTTTTTGGTCTTCATTAGAGTGTATCGTCTTCTTTTATCTTCCCTGATGAACTGGTTTACCTTCCCTGAGATGATTGATGCCGGTGCTTCCCAATGCTGATGACGAGATAGTATTGATATGGTTAGACTTGTTGTGATCTTGTTGTTTCTTGGGTGAGAAAGTCTTGTTGTATGGGTGTTTTGGTTGGGTGTTATTGGTCTTGTTATAGTGTGTTAGGACTTGGATACAAACCAAGTGTTGGATAGAAGGAAATTGATAAGAGCAGTCGTCATCCACTACAATGGATACATGAAAACGCGGCTTGAGATTGGAAAAGAAAGAATCACATTAACAAAAGGGTCATCAGTGAAGCACAAACTTCATTCAAACAAATCATCCAGCCGTGGACAAAATAAACAAAAAGATGAAAAATTTAGATCACTTCAATTTCCAACGATTGTCATCGTCAATCTATAAACAAACCTGCGAGCAACAAACCAACAAAAGAACCACGAGATAGAGAAAGAACCACGAACAAGAGATTGCAGATGGCGAAGAGGAAAGTTCCAGCGAATTTCAATCGTGAAAAAAGAACATAGGTGAAGCTTTACTTCCTCAGAAATTCCAGCAAACATCAACTCCAGTGATTACTTATCAAACATCAACAGTGGCAAACCGATTGAGAAAATAGCCAACTCGTGGCAATCAAAATATAGAACAGGTAATATGAGATCTAATGAAGGCTTATTAGCTTACTAGCCAACAAAGTCCAGCGGAGGAATACTAAGTTCCCCAGAGCATTGACGATAGTTTCGTTAAAGATCAGTTAGGAAAGAGAGATTACTGCGAGGCGATCGCAAATAAGATCATGAGACATATTCACAAATACTGGAAAAGTTACGTAGCTGAATGGGAAGGAAGAATAGATACATATGTTATTTAGATCTTGTGCAAATATTGAGTTGGTTACGGACAAGATTTAGAAAGGCAACAAGGGACATAGTAGTTGACTCCTTATCTTCTCGTGAAAAGTTGGCGATATTCTCTCGTCAACTATTTGAGTTATAAGAAGGGGTGTGCAAATGTTGTAAGAAGACAGTTGAGAATATCAAGATGGAAGTGAGATAAGGAGCTGGTTGAATAGTGGTTGCATAAGTCTTGGAATGTTATATTATATTCAAATACATCCGCATCAGTAGGTGACGAACATCAGTAGGTGACAACATTTGCATCAGTAGGTGACGAGCTTACCACGTACCCAACAATAATTATTGGCGAAAGAATGCTTTATCAAATAGAAGCTTAACCAACCTTTGGGAATCACATCTGCGAAGAATTAAAAACGTACAAGAGAGAAGAAGTGATAACATGACGAAAATATGGTTTGCTTTCGCAGACAGAAGCTAAAGTACACCAATCTATTTAACGCAAGGAATTGACTAGCGAGAAAATGAAGTCTAGTTTTGGCATGGTACATCTACTTTCCACGAGAGGATTATTTCATTACTTCGCCAAGTTGGTGAGAGGCAGGAATTTGGTATTTCATTACTTCGTCAGATATTTGATTATTTCACAAGTTAATTTCGCAAGGGAGGGGTTAGAACAATTGGTATGGTGCAAGAGGCAGGTCAAGAGTTCATTTCTTATTTCTTCTAATTTCACGAGAAAATCAAATACTTCGCGAGAGACGGCAACAATAGAAAATCGCCAAAAAAGCTAAGTACCACTTCTTTGAATATTTTACTTACAGAAAATGAAAAATTTTGATCACAAGATTTCAATGAACATTTCTAAGATTTCAAAAAATTTGAAAAAGTGATATAATCGCAAGATTTATAAAATTTCTAAGATTTCAAAACATTTCAAAGAATTTTGATTTGATTGATCAGAGCGATATTTTCGCAAAAATTTAAAGATTTCAAAAAAGATTTCCAAAATTTCTAAGATTTTTTATTTGACTTACCAAAAAGGAGATACAATCGCCAGATTTCAAAATTTTCAAAAGGTTATAAAAAATGAGACCATCGCAAAAAATTTACAGATTGCAAAATTTTTCAAGGATTTCAAAAATTTCAAAAGAGTATAGAAAATGAAATTCTCGCCAAAATTTTCAAAGATTTCTAAGGTTTCAGAAAACGAAATTATCGCCAAAATTTCTAAGATTTCAAATTTCCAAAATACGCGATACAATTGCAAGATTTCACAGAAGATTTCAAAGATTTCTCTAGAATATATCTTTTACAGAAAGAGATTTTTGGTTTAACAAATGCGATAAAATCGCAAGATTTCAAAGAATATTTCTAAGATTTCAAAAGATTTTAAAAGAATATTTCAACTCATAGAAATGAGCAAAATAAATTTTTATCAGAGCTGCGAGTGTAATCGCAAGATTATTCAAGATTATATAAAGAATTGACAGAAATGAAAGAATGAAGAAACGCGAAAATATCGCGAGAAACGCGAATATAATTTCGTAGAGATTTAAAGAATGGGTCAAACATTTATGGCGTGCACCCTAGTTCGCGAATACAATTTCGTAAGAGGCAAATGTAAGACCTGCAAGCACGTTATAAGGGGGTATCTCTTTACATGATTCAGCGATAAGGTTATACCGCTCTTTGGAACTGAGTCATGCAGATGTTGGGGTTAAAGAAAACCTATCCGGGAGAGAGATCTTGGATTTCGGCTTTATAAGGTTATACCCTGGTTGGACGACTGAGAATCTCTTCCAAGAAGTGCAGAGTATGACCAAGGCGCCGAGGTACACGGTTTAGCCAAGGGTTCCCGGGACGGACGAACCTACCCTGGCCATCTTTGGTAAGTCTTGGCTACAATGCACTTGGCCTGAAGAAAACCCCACTTAAGGTGTAGTCTTGTAACTATAAGCCATATAGGAATAAAGGACAAGAGGCTACGAAAACAACTGGTTGTTGGTAAATCTGGATGGGAGGAGCTAGTCTTGTATGGCCGATGTGCCCTCCTTGATGGGGCAACCAGGGGGAAGATAAGGGCGGCACCCTCCATTAGGGAGCTGATAAGTGTCTTAAGACGACAATGTCATGGGGCTCTAAGATCGCAAGATCATTTAGGTCTGTCATATTGTCGCGTAAATTATACAGAGGCAAAAATCCAAAAGAGAAAAAGTTAAGATGAGATCAATGGGTTTTACATGAAAGTGTAAAGACGTCATGTGATTTCATCGCAAGACGGCAATGTCATGAGACATTGATCTCGCGAGAGAGCTTAGACTTGTCATATTGTCGCATAACAGGCCAAAAAGCCTCAAGAGAAAAGATAAGGCAAGATCAATGGGTCAATACATGCAAATGTAAAGACGTCCTGCGATTTTGTCGCAGAAAGAAAAATTGGCGAAATAAGACCTTTAACTAGGAAGGCAAAATAAGACCAATAGAATAATCTCAAACATTAATTATTTTCTTGAAAGAATGCAGGAAAGATTTGCTCATCGCAAGAGAGAAAGCAAGTACTATTTAGAATCTCTCAGAAATACTATTCAGAGTTTCTCAGAAGTATTATTCAGAATCTATCAAGAGGAATGTCTACAATCTCGTAGCATTATTCACAATCTCTCCACTATTCATTGCCACTATTCATCACAACTATTCACAGCATTATTTCAGAATCTCGCAAAAACATTTAGAGCCTCGCAGAAACATTCAGAAATTCGCAGAAAAATTGATAATTTCGCAGAAAAAATCAGCAACTCGCAGAAATTCGCAAAAACATTCATAGATTTTCAGATTAATTCAGCATATTGCAGACTATTCCAGAATTTCGCAGGGGAAATGATTATTTCGCAGAATATGATCATTTTATCAAATAAGGCAGAGGCAATTCGTTCATTTAGCATTTTCTCAGGGATTCTTCCTTCATAGATAAAGAACATAGGCAACTGTGGATTACCAAGAAAACATTTTATGTTCTTTATTTTTTCGCAAGAATCATTTCCAAAATGGACAAGGATTTTCACCAAAAATCCAGTAATAATTTCACGAGAACAGAGGAAATACTTATAACTTTCATTCAAAAATGGATACTTCTTATATTTAGAGGATTGAGTACTTCTTATACTTCTTCAAGGATACTTCATACTTCACGTACTTCAAGGGATGATGCTTCTTATTTACTTCGCAAAACTTCAGAACTTCGCAAAAGAATAGAGGCAAGTATATACTTTTCAAGACCAGTATTCTTTCGCTCGTTCCTTCATCAACAAAAATCAAAGACTACTATAACAACAATAGATTTTTTCTTAAAGATTACTTTCCAAGCAATATTCAAGAAAAAAGAGGCAAGATGTAGTACCAGAATATCATCACAACAACATTCTGACGAGATTAACAACATTCTGCGAGCGTCACATCGAATTCTCCAACAACACTTTGCGAGTGTCACAAAATAATGAAGGAATAGTTTACGATGGAAGAAACACAAAAAGAACATGATTAGTTGGCAATGGTTATAAAGATGGCGAAAATGAAGACCAATGATATGGTGATGAGATCGCAGAATAAATCCTTAATTAGAGGACAGCTTATTTGTCACCTATTATTTAATTTACTATAAATAGAGATCCAATAGATTGAGAAAGGGGGATGTATTTTTTTAGAGTTGAGAGATTCTAGAGGAGAGAGAAAGTTTTAGGAGAGAGAGATATTTTTCAGAGAGACTTTTAAAGACAGAAAATGTATTTTTCTTTATCATCTTCTTCCCCAAAACTAGATTTAGAACTCCATTAATGGAGATTATCAAATGTAAAATCAAATGTAAGCTTTAACAATCATAGTAGAGAATCATGGATGTAGATTAAATTGATCGAACCATGTAAAAATCTGTGTGTCTATTTACAATTTTTAGAATTTTAAATATCAAATTAGTTTAGATTAAGAGATTATTATCAAGATATTACAAGGGGTGTGTTGTGGTAAATCCTGCAACTACAATAAGAGTACTATTCTTGGCTCTTAAATTATTGATTTCTTCTTTAGAGGTGAGATAGTGACGTTTAGACTAATTAGTTGTGCTCAAACTAGATCTATGGTCAATTTCTAAAAGACGAAGTTTGGATCTGAGGTCATTTATGGAAAGAGATTCAAGTTTTTCATTTGAATAATTATTTAAGGAATTATTAAGGCAATCAAGAAGGGTGTCCTCATCTATCGATTCAGGAAAAGAATGGAGGAGTGTAGCCTCATCAGTAAGACCATAAATATCTGAAAAAAATGGTTGCTTGAATAAGCTAAAACAATAGGATAAAATAATTAAGAGAAAGAGGAAGAGAATCATACCATAGAGCTGCTGGTTGACTGTTTCAAGATTAGATATCTTGGTTTTGCTGCTTGAAGCATCAACTTCTAGCTGTTTATTTTTCTTGCGAAGCTCAAGGATTTCAGCTTCCAGCTCTCCATTCTTCTTACGAAGATTTGCATTTTTCTTTTCAAAAGTAGCGCGTCTCCTCTCCAAGTCTGAGACAACATCAAAAGAAGCTCTTCCATCCTGCGAAGTAAAGCAAAAAATTGTCAAGACAAATATAAATTAAAACCTTGCGAGGAAATGAGAATACACAAATATGGAGAAGAAATGAGAACATACCAAAATGCTGAGTGAATTTAAGAGGTTGGGAGTCACAGATCTTGAAACTCCGTGAAGAGTTTCATTATCAACTAGTATAGGAGCATCACAGAAACTTGCAAGAGCTTGACATATGCTAGTAAGAGCATCATTCCCAATACCATGCATAGTATCAGAGAATATGCTAGACAGCTGAGACATAGAAGACTCATATTGGGAGGGCTCCTTCGCGGAAGTGATATCAGCATCACCACCACCATCATCATCGTCATTATCAGTATCATCACTTGAACTTTCACCAGACTGAAGAGTTGAAGGAGGAGGGGATTGGACTTTTCTTTTCTTTGAAAGAGGAGCAGCATATTACTCCCTGCGAGGAGCACCTTTGCCTTTCTCCTTAGTCTTCGCAATCTTAACGGGTTCTCTTTCTTCAATATCCTTCAAACACAGATAAAGATAAGAAATAAAGGCAACAATATATTGTTAAGAATCATAAAGTACTGGGTTTCCCTAACTTCTTGTAGCTAGCTTACTTCATCTGTGAGTGATTTAAGAGCTAATAAAGTACTGGGTTTCCATAACTTCTTGTAGCTAGCTTTCAGCCTTTCAATCTGCTAAAATGGGAGTGGTCAGCGAGAGTACATATACAAGCATGAGGAAAATAATAATGGTAATTTAAGCAAAAAATTCTGGAATATACATTTGTATTTCTTTCAGTCCAGCTGAACACCCATGGTTGGTACTCTGCGAGATTCGCAGGTAAAGCATGAGAACCAGAGGTGTATGGGACCTCTAAAAATAATGGGAAAATACACCATTTATCATCATTAGAGTAACAGGGAGATGAATTGTTGCCTGGATGCCAGTTAATGTCTAGCATAAGAACTTTGTCTTCAGCAAAGTCATCCTTCTTCTGTAAGAGGACACCCCAACAAGTGTTATCCTTCCTCATGGGGATTATTTCATAATTCGCGAAGAAATTTTCTAAAGTATACTTCACAGGAACAATTGGAACTTTAGCGAATTTATGGTTCTTCGCTTTAGGGGGGGGTAAAGAGATTCCTTACCAGCACCGCAAGTAGCAAACTCAAGAATCAAACGAATGCAATCCCCACACAACTGATATACAACCCGCGAGAATTTCGCATGAGAAAGTATTTCATAGAATAAAGGAAGTTCAGGGTCATAAAGAGGAATGGTAAGGCCATCTTCAAGATGACCTAGTGAGACTATGATCTTCTCGTGATTACATGGATGATCAGAAAATAATTTAACAGAGAGCTCAGCCTTAGGGTTTTGATCGGGAATGGTAGATAAAGTAAAACCTATATCTTGAAGCTTCTTTTGCATTTTCTCAAAGTCAAATAGATTTTTACGACCCGCTGGAGGCATTCTTAGTATGGGAATAAAGAAAAGAATAGAAGATCAAAAGAATAAGAGAAAAGTTACAACAGTAGCAGATGCGGAAGTTGCGGAAGAAAAGTGAAATTGCAGAGAGAAGGAAAGAGAAAGTACAAAGAAGAAAATAGAAGAATGAAGAAGATATATATAAAAGGTAATAATTCTCGAGAAGATAAGTGCATTTAATGCGAAGATAAGAAGTGAACGGTTGAAGTCCAGCGGTTGAAAAGGACGTGTCAGAAATTGAATGGAAGAAAAAATACGTGTAATAAATCTGGCGAAGAATGCGGAAATGTGTCATAGCAGAAGAACGTGAAAAGATGAACAGCTGCGGCATTTTAAAAAGTTTCAATTCTCATGATCTTTTCCCCTTCGCAGAAAAGACATGAGAAGAGGCAAGATGTAGGATCAGAATATCGCCATGGCAATACTCTTGTGAAATTTATAACATTTCTGCGAGATATTAAACAACACGCTGCGAGTGTCGCAAAGTGACTCAAGGAATGACGTAGCAGATGACGGTAACTGAAACATGAGAAGAGCATGACAATCCTGCGAAGATTATAGCATCTGCGATAATTAACATTATAGCTGTTGCGAGACTATTGCGAGTCAGATCCGAAATTAAAGGACAGCATAGCTGTCATCCACTATGTAACTTCCCTATATAAAGAGAACTAATAAACTCAGAAAGGGGAGATCAATTTTAGAGTGTTGAGAAAGTTTTGAGGGGAGAGAAAGTTTAAGAGAGCGGTTGTATTCTTGATTTCTTTCATTCCTTGTAACATTTCTGAGAATTAATCAATAAAAGTGTTGTTCTTAATCTTCAAATATGTGTTGATTATTATGAATTCTTGTGAGGGGTGTAGTGTAGGAATTCCTGCAACTACAGTGAAGAAGAAGGGTGTACCCCTATCCAACGCTGGACTCCCTTTAGCAATGAGGTGCCCCTTAGCAGTGAGGAGCCCCTTATCCAAATGAGGGATTCCTTTAGTATTTTTATCCCAAGAGAGCAAAAACCACTTTTCGAGCCAATTTCACCGCCAAAAACTTATTTCTCCAAAAACACCTAAAAATACACAAAAAGCCATAATAAATACACAATCGAGCCCTAACAATACTGATAATTGAGACCAAAATAGACGCATAAATGCGTCTATCAAATACCCCCAAACTTATTTTTTGCTTGTCCCGAGCAAATCAAATCTACAAAATAAATCCTAACACACTGTCGCAGGCATCGTCGATTGCATTTAGCGTATGCAATAAGCCTTTAAACCCCTAGGTGGCCCTAGTGGCCGAGTTATAGTCTCGAGAGGGCTTACTAGAGATATACCCACAAAACCTTTACTTTCCAGACCCTAGCTATCTACGCAGAACCTTGGAAGGCACTAAAGAATCTCCTTGGTTGGCATACTTATTGACTACTAGAGGAAGTACCCTGATGCGAAATTCCAATTCCTGTACACGAGTTTGCACTCAAGCATACTACAATTCATATATAAGTGACAAAGCTCTACTCATATAGTTTATGGACATCATAACCGGAGTCAACCAATCACATGGATATATTAAGAGATGGATATAGAGAAAAACATAGATGGTTTTGATGTTCAATAAGTGAACGATGTTTCTCATATCTTTCTGAAGGCCACTGCCAAAATGAACCTATCATAATAGACTGAGATACTGGTCTGACTAATATCAACACAACTGGCATATACAAGGGAACCAGTAGTCGATAATCCTAAATCTAGATCAACTCGTCTGGCATATACAAGGGAACCAGCGGTCGATTTTATTGCACAATAATAAACTTTTCATTTTTTATTTTTCAATCTACGAGTCTATTATCCTTCCTTGATATATGCCTCCATTTTATTTTTGGGATTTTCGCTGACAATTCTTCGACAAGTTTTTTGTATTTCTTTAAAGATGGTTCATTTGTTGTGTATTGTCCTTTTATTTGGCAAATAACTAGCTGCGAATCACTGGTAATTCTAGCATTTTCTAATTTCATTTCTATTGCGCATTTTAGGGCATGTATCACATCTTCATATTATGTTTCATTATTAGTGGATGCAAACTCCAATCTAAATGAAAAAGCCATCTTCGTTCCCTCCGGCGAAACTAAGATAATTCCAATTCCATTACCTTCCCCATTCGAGGAACCATCCACCAATATTTCCCATCTATTTGGTTCTGTTAACAAGTCTTTTGGATCTCCACGCTCTTCTTCTATATCCATCATCTCCTCCATAGCTTCATCATCTTCTAAAGGAAATTATACTAAAAGTCTGCGACAACTTGTGACTTTGGAGAAGATAATACTTCATATTTAATTTCGAAATGTCCTACTTGTGCATTCCATCTCTCAACTCTACCTGAACTCTTTGAGTACTTCATTACCGATTTAATTGGTACCATTGTCAATACTTTGACTTTATGTGCCTGAAAATATATGCGAAGTTTAAATGTTGCATATACCAATGCTAGAATTAGCTTTTCAATCTTTGAGTAATTTCTTTCTACGGTATTGAATGTTTTGTTGATGTAATAAATTGGTTTTTCAACCCCTGCGTCCATTCGCAATAGCACATCACTTAATGCATGCAAAGTTGTCGCAAGGTAAATTGATAATTCTTCTTCTGGTTCCGCCTTTTGCAAAATAGATATATTCATCAGATGTTCTTTTATTCCTTGAAAAGCTTTCTCACATTCATCTATCCACCTGAATTTTGTACCCTTTTTGAGTATGTTGAAGAAATGTTTACATTTATCTGATGATCGCGAAATGAATCTTCCCAGCGAAGCCAAGAGTCCGTTTAACTTCTGTACATCCTTCACCGTCGCTGGTGTTGGCATGTCGCGAACTGCTTGCACTTTTTCTGGATCAACTTGTATTCCTTCCTTGGATACAATGTACCTAAAAAGTTTCCTGATGCAACTCCAAAAACGCATTTTTCAGGATCACCTTGATATTAAATTGTTGCATATGTTCAAAAATTTCCTTCAGATCTTGTACATGATCTTTAGCTTCTTTACTTTTTACTAACATGTCATCTACATACACTTCTAACGTTTTGTGTATCCACTTTGCGAATACTTTCTCCACCATTCTTTGATATGTTGCTCTAGCATTTCGCAGACCAAATGGCATTTTTGTATAACAGTATATTCCTCTTGGAGCAAAAAAAGCAGTATGTTCTTGATCTTCTTCATCAAAATGAATTTGATTATAACCTTTGTACCCATCTAGAGAATATATTCTATCATTTCTTGCCACCGACTCAACCACTTGTGGAATATCTGGTAATGGAAAACTATCTTTCGGACAAGCTTTGTTTAGATCAATAAAGTCTATACAAATTCTTATCCCCTTATTCTTCTTTGGGACTACAACCATGTTTGCTATCCACTCCGGATACTTGGATTGTCTTATAATTCCTGCATCAAGCATCTTCTGCAACTCTTCTTCTATTTGGGAGTGATATGTCGTTGCGATTTTTCTTATTCTTTGTTTAAATGGTCTTGCACCTTTGTCAATTTCCAACTTACGACACGCCACTGACGGGTCTATTCCAGGCATCTCATCCATATTCCAGGCGAAAATATCTCTATTCTCTCTCAAAAGATTAATAGTTCTTCCTTCTTTATCTTCCTCCATCTTGGTCCAAATTCTTAGTATTTTGGGTTCTTCTTTAGTTCCAACATTCACTTCCTTTGTTGGTTCTACTACAGTGTAACTGGCCTTAGGTTCTTCCATGGGTGTTGGTTCTTTTATTACTTTCGCAAGTTCGTTTCCTTCTTCCGAAATTTCGTTGGGTATTCCTTTCACTTGTTTTGCTCTAATCATGTAAATTTTAAACTCTTCTTCTTTCTTTGCCTCTCTCGCCATCTTTCTGTAAAGTTTTCGCTTCTTTGGAGTTCTTCATAATGTTTCACTTCAATTTGATAACATGATTTCACACTATCAATATCTCCCCTTATTTCACCAGTTCCGCTTGGTATTGGAAATTTGATGCATTGATGTAATGTTGATGCTACGCCTTTAATTGCGTGTATCCATGGACTTCCTAACAACATGTTATATGGTGATTCCACATCCACCACACACAGTGTTATTTGTGTTTCAATTTCTCCTAGCGAAATTCGCATCATTATTTCTCCTTTAGGTTTTGTTGTAGATTTTCCAAAGCCATGAATATGATATATTGAATGAGTAATTTCTTAATCTTTGTATCCCATTCCTTTGTATGCACGATAAAATATTATATCCACTGAACTTCCTGTATCTACTAAAGTTCTATTCACCGCCTATTCTTCCATGTTTTTTGTGGATTTCTTCTTTTCTTTCCGTGTGGTTACCGTGATTACCAAAGGAGATGTGTGGCTCAAATTTTCTCTTGGTATTTCTGCTGTTGTATATGTAATTTTCTGCTTTTTCCCAATCTCTTAAGGGTGATATCTTCTCTACTGTCATAATTTTCTTTTCTTCAAAGTCTCGTTTATGTATCCTTCCTCTAATGTTCTCATGAAATTCATTAATCATTGTTTTTGTGATTACGCTACACTCCAACCTTCTTTTACTTTCATTAATCTTGATTGTCTCTTCTTCAACTATTTTGCTGTTTTCTTTCATCATTTTCTTGATTTGAACAATCTTTACAACTGTTTATGGGTGAAAACTACTTCTGCTGGTTTTGGTAATTTGGGGTGTCTGGATGAGAAGTGAATCTAAACCCTAAACAAATGCACTGCACATGAGTGATTTTGATTCGAGAGATCAATCTATACAATTCTAGCCTAAACCAAGAAATGGCCGTTCCAGACTTGTTTCGGTCACAAAGTGAATAAGGTGAGGTTGATCTTAGGGAGGGAATCAAAGAAGGTGTTGAGATTGTGAAGGTGTAGGCTTGTTTATGACTTGTAATAGAAAGGTGAGCAGGCTTACGAATAATGCAAGCAGGCTCTGGGTGTTTCAATACGTCTCGTATTAACACTTGGTTTCTGTATTGTGTTCTCTGTTTGAAAATAGGGAGGAGAACCTATTTATACAAGTCATTTGAGCCTTATTCACGTCTCTCATAGGAAGTGAAGGAAGTGGAGTGATGGATTAGTGGAGTGGTGTGTTAGTGTCAAACGATCAATCTTTTCCACTTCTCACATCATCACTAACCGTCCATGTCTTCCTAACACGTTCTTGTGATGGCGCGTTGCACGCTTCACGCTGTAAACCGCCAGACCAATACCCCAGTATGTATCCCCCAGTTTGTGACATGATTGATGTCTTGAGTGTATGGATCATGGGACCCACAGAAGGTAGCATGCAATGCTAGTTAAATAACTAAGTTATTTAGGAAGTCGATACTTGTAAAGTATCGTGTGTATTCTATGCATGTCATGCATCGAATGTATTCGGCATATATGAAGCATCGTTGTTGAGCATCATGCCCTGCCTACTTCACGTGAGGGTTTGGAGGCTACGTTATCAAATCCTCCCTTGACCGACCACATGGTGTGGTAGAGTGGCAGACGGTGATCATGGTGATACTTCATTGGTCGTCCAACTCTTATCCTAGGCCGTCCGTCCGAGCTGGCGAAGTTGGACGAACGAGATGACTTTCAACCCACATCTGTGACCCTCGGATTAGGGTTTAGGAGGTGCGCGAGTGTACTCCTTTATCTTGGTCGAATCCAAGCATGGGAGGCGTTTCATGGAGGACCGATTAGGCATGCGTGTAGACATCATGCTGATGTCCATGTCCATGCTTCACTTTCCCACGAAAGTTTGATCTAGGCCACTAGAATTTATCGGTGAAATTGAGTGGCTGAGATCGATTTGCGATAGAAATCCCATGCCGCAAAGGATTCCTGAAGGGGCGCGGTGTGCCACCTTCAAGGAGAACGTTTCGAGACGACCAAGCTTGGTCGATCCCGGCCGTTTGGTCCAGCGTGTAGTTGATAGGCTAATATCCACGCCTATACCTGACTGTCCCATGGAAACATGATCTAAGCCACTCAATTTGTCTGGCGAAGTTGAGTGGTCGAGATCAATTTATGATTTAGGAAGCGTCACCATGCCAGTTTGGGCGCACGAACCGAGGCTCCTGACCAAGGCTGGATTTGGCCGATCGGTCGGACATGAAGCCGGGCCCAAGGTGGTCATGCTAGTATGTTCGGGCTTCCCTGATATTTCATATTTTCCTTCCATACAAGCCTGCGAAGATGGACGCTTGAGATGATTTTGCGACACATAGATGATGCCACAAACCCCAATTATGGTTTTGCTGGCCGTGCATCATGTCTGGCGAAGTTGGCATGCTCTAGGACATTTGAATCTACATCTACACCCTCCATCTATGCATGCGAAGATGGATGGTTGAGATCGTTTTGTGACACATGTAATGTGCCGCAAACCCTAATTTAGGGTTTCTTGTCCATTCTGCTTGGTTTGGACGGTTTGGCAAGCTATGCCACCCCTTTTGGAGAGGCCGATCATGCGGGTCCGCATTGGGTCGGCAATGAATGTTATAATACCTGCTTGGGGGTGTTGGACTAATCTGGACCATCCAATCATTCTGGTGAAGTTGGATTATCGGGATCGTTTCTAGACTGTTATGGACAGTCTAGACGCTCAATCGGGATAGTATAACACACCAAGAGTTACATACTCAATCGGGCTAGTATAACACACCGAGAGTTACATGCTCAATCGGGCTAGTATAACACACCGAGAGTTTACAGCCTGTATGGGTATTTCATGCATGCCTCACTGTTGGTACTTGGATATTCATGCCACTCTGCTGCGAGTAACAATCAGTCATCATGCCGCACCAACAATGAGAGTTTTGCTAGGAACATCACAAGAAATACAAGGCATTCTGTGCAATAATCAATAATGCTAAAATTCACAGAATATTCGGGGGATTGTTGCTACATGCTCCATTCTAGGTGAATTAATAAAGCGAAGAAGTATTCATCACTTATAAAATAGTCTCATCCTCTACAGGATGATTATACAAAATATTGGTTTTACAACTTTAGCCCTGAACTAAAATCCACCATCAACATTAAGTCTCATGCCTAGCTTATAATGGTTACACTATTGTGGGGTAGGCATGAGATGGTGACAAATATACGGGAGAAAATGAGATGAAGGGAGCTTACCCATAAATCCTTGCTCGTCCGCTGTTAATCGCGCATGTGAACATGTTGTTTCAAGCATGGAATCCTGAGTGGGACCAGTTTCCTTCTTTATGTGTTTGAATTAAAAGAAGAATCCAATCAAAAGAGGAATCCTTATCCTATTGGGATTCTTCCAATTCTTGTTTATAACTTGATCTTCCTAGTGATGACCTTTGTTAACATAATCGTAGATCCTTTTTGCAGAATGAAGGCGGCTGGCAAGGACTACTCTGGTATCTCTCTTAAAAGAAGCTTCGAAGTGAATAAACCCGAGACTGATTGTCCGTTCGAGGAGGTGATGACTAAAATTGATGTTCCTCTTCTCGAACCTAATCGCGCCATACAGGGCGTGCCAATTATGTACCTTCGTGTCGCTCGAGAACACGTTCGTGATCTTCTGACTTTAATCGACAGGGAAGAAAAACGGAGGCTTGAGGAAGCATCACAACCACCAGTAAGCGCAAGAGATGAGAGATTTGATGCACGGCTGAAAAGGCGAAGAGTTGAACATGAACGGCCTCTACGGGAAGACATGAGTGATTATCCGATCCGCGATGGTGCGATCATTCTTGATTCTGATACGGACGAGCCCGAACTCCCAAAAGTTGGCAACACGATCTCCAATGTTGCAGCGGCTCTTGAGGAAGATATGGAAGGTGACCCTACTAGGGACATCGTGGAGAAAGTGATTGCAGAAATACCTGAAATGGAGGCTGAGGCAGACCCGGAGGAAGAAGCAGTAGCGGCATGTGATGATGTTGAGGCAGACTTCAATGGTGGAGAAGACATGGTCGACCTTTGATGACTGAATCTTCCTGTTTATTTCTCTTTTCTTCTTTTCTGAGTATTTTCCCGTGATTTTATGTACACTTTTCTCCTTGTACTCAGTGGCGACTGAGTCCAAGGTTTTGCTTATTTCTGTTTACTTGTTTGAACAATTTTTTTATTTTTGAGGTAGATCCTTCATTAAGACTACATCATAGTGGTTGTGCCTTCATATGATTGTATATGATTCTTGTGAGAAGAGAAGTAATGCCATAATAAAATACCAAGGACCTGTCCGCACTCTCCTGGCGTAAGCTCGTCTGCGCCCTCCTGATGTAAGCTGGGACAAACTGTTCAAGATGCTTTCCATTGCATGCATTATATTCCTCCAACTTTCCCGAGCTATCGTCATTTGTTCGTACTTGAAGTGAGATGCCGCTATCAATCAGAAAGGTGTGAAGTGTTTTTAGGGTTCTCTGGTATAATATGGTGGGTAATAATGGTTTAATATGGAGGATAATGATGAATCTGGTCGAACGTGGGTCTTTGTGTCATGCCTAGGGGTAAATTTTTAAGAAAATAATACTTTAATTGAGAAATTGGAACCCTAATAATTATGAATGAAAGTATTGCAATCATTTTTTGAATGAATTACAAAATAGAAAGGAAAGGGAAATTGTTGGAGGAACACTGGGGGAACCATTGCGGAGAACGCTAGAGAGGAAGAGTAGCACATCGTCTCTAGGTACGGTAGGGTTTAAGCCATCGTGAGTGGATCGTCACTCCCTCCAGCTTGTCAGCATTGATGATCTTGCAGTAGCCTCCTAGGTTGACATCTGCTACCAAATATGGCTTATCTTCCTTTGTCACCGACAAATCAGATTGGTTAGTCATTTTCACCGCCACATTTCCAACTTGAAACGTGGTCCTCTTTGCTACCATATCTCTAATTTGAAACGGATTTGGACTTGCCACATTATCTTGTTTCTGGGACACGTTGTCTCTGACTGCTTCCAATCTCTTAGAAAAACGTTTGAAAGGACCAGCACCCCACTCTCACCTCTTATTGGCGGTTAGGTTGTTGATTGAAACAAGTCCCCAAGACTCAGCAGGAAGAGGCTTTACTGCTTGTAAAGAAGGATGTTCGATGAGACTTACATGGGTTCGAAACCTTTTAAAGTATGAATTCAGGCTTTCTCCAGGAAGTTGTGTCACGCTTACAAGGTGTCGATACGGCAACAAACAATCTTCATGGATTGACGATTTGCTGGAGATTCTTTCAGGTACTGAAACCGGCAAATGACTCACTCCTAGTGTTGCTTTGTTGTAGTGTATCCATGGATGCCCCATGATCATGTCGTAATTCGGACACTCTTGCACTATGTAAAATTTAGCATGCGTTAGAGTATTACCGATTTTAACTTCGAGGTTAATGTACCCATAGGCGTCTCTGAATTCTCCATCTGATCTCCTAATGATGGTTGGGCTGCGAGTAGCTGCTTGTTTTGAAATCCTTGCGGTCTTCAGAGTTTTATCGGTGATGATGTTAAACCCAAAGGCTACATCAATCAATGTGTTGTCGAACTCGATATCCTTCAAACAAGTGATGGTTAAGAGTCCCCAGTCCCCTTTGCTGGTCATGTCTTCAAGAAGTGGCTTCGAGACTACTTCCTTTTCTGGATACAAACGCCTGCCTGACACAACATGGTTGAGGGCTGTGAACATGTCTTTACTTTGTCCCTTTGAGAGATACAAGATTTCACACAAATGTTTCATCATGGTATGTACAGTCTTGCATACAGAATCCCCCGAGATCATGCAGCTTCTAATGGGAAGAGGTTCTCTATGAATGCCCTCGTTTCCTAACTGGAGTTCTCCTGCTTCCACTTTTTCTTTGAAGATTTATTTTAACTTGTTGCAATCTTTGGTCGGGTGATGGACAAACCTACGGTAGTGGCAGTATTTGGGATTTGTCATCTCGTCCTCGGTCGGTGGGCGTCTAATAGGTGGTATCTTGATCGCGTCATCTTGAATCCATGCTTCTAGGAGAACCTATCACTTCATTCATGGGAAAGGGGAAGTTTGGAACCATATCTCTGGACTCTTGTACATGATCTTTGTCCGCTTTCTTTCGAGACAGAGTTGTATGTGCTGATGCTGCACACTTGGGTGGTTGTTCTGTTATCGACGCTTTCCTCTTTCCTCCTTATCTCACCAAGCTCACAGAAGGACCTATATTATATTGCTTGTTGATGAGGCGTCTACTTCCTCGGTTTTCACGCGCATCTTCGTTCCGAACGATTTTTGTTCTTTCCAACAATGCTGGGACAGTCGTAGCGGAGCGCTTAGCGGCTTCATGAAGCTCCGAAAATGTATGGAAGCCCAGATTCTCTAACAAAGCACGGTATATGGGAATCATCCCGTTGATGCATAACTCTACCAGCTGGCGTTCAGTTACATTCAGATCATGACAATCCAACGCTTGAGTCCTGAACCTTTTGACGAAGTCGTTCGGATGCTCATTACTCCGTTGAAAGATTCTTCCTAAATATGAAAAGGTGACCTGCTCTGACACAAAGAAATACTTCTTGTAGAAGGCGTCGACCATCTCACTCCAATTGGATATATTGTTAGGTGCGAGACTGTTGTACCAAGTGTATGCTCTTCCGGTAAGTGTCTTCGAGAACTCTTTCAGGAAGAGAACATGATTGTATTCGTGTTCTCCTAGAGATTCGAAAAATCGAGATATATGTTCACGAGCGTTACCAGTACCATCATAAAGGGAGAATTGAGGAGAGACATAGCCCCTTGGGACAAGAATTCGTTATACATCTTGAGGGTATGGAGGATGGTGTTGGTGCATGTCTGCCATATTTCCTTTACCCCGGCTTCGGAGGAGTCGCTCCAGGTCCTCACGCGTAATGAAGTTGGATGGTTGGATTCTTTCTCTTGGGCGTTCAAGAGTGTCACGAGCTTCCCCGTCTATGCGGGTATGATCTATTGAAGTGCCTACCCTGGGTGCATCGATCACGTTCCTCGTTGGCTCTAGGGGCTGTCGTGGCCCCTGCGGCAATCGTTCGGTTAGGGTTTTGAGAAAAGTAAGTACATCTTTCTGGGTCGCAGCCATATCTGTTTGGGCTCTAGCAAGAACTTCATGTCTTTTCATCAAGTCCACCATGGTGATAGAGGGCTGTCCTCCTCTTGCTCCTCCAGCCCCTCGTCCTGATGGAGGAGTAGCGGTCGCCCTGGTGACGACCGGATGGGTTACACTTGAATAAATTCCAGGATTTGCGGCTGCTCTGGCTCTGGTGATAGGAGGCGTCACTCCTATTGGAATATCCACTGCTCCGCTGGTGTTAATAGTAGAGGAGACGGCTCCACGAGATGCATTGGTCACATTCTGCACGGCAGCTCCACTGACAGGGACAATAATACCAAGAGTTTTGTCGGCGCTGGTTCCACCAGAATTGATCGCTGATCCTGACCTAAGTTCTACCATCTTGCAATTCGAATGGATTAAAATGAAATTGAGAATTGATCCTGCAACCGAGAGATTAATCTCCCACTGTGGTCGCCAATTGTTTATGGGTAGAAACTACTTCTGCTGGTTTTGGTAATTTGGGGTGTGTGGATGAGAAGTGAATCTAAAGCCTAAACAAATGCACTGCATGGGAGTGCATTTGATTCGAGAGATCAATCTATACAATTCTGTCCTAAACCAAGAAATGGACGTTCCAGACTTGTTTCGGTCACAAAGTGAAGGAGATGAGGTTGATCTTAGGGATGGAAGCGAAGAAGGTGTTGAGATTGTGAAGGTGTAGGCTTATTTATGACTTCTAACAGAAAGGTAAGCATGCTTACGAATAATGCAAGCAGGCTCTGGGTGTTTGAATACGTCTCGTATTAACACTTGGTTTTGGTGTTGTGTGCTCTGTTTGGAAATAGGGAGGAAATCCTATTTATACAAGTCATTTGAGCCTTATTCACGTCTCTCGAATGAAGTGGAGGAAGTGGAGTGGTGTGTTAGTGTCACACGATCAATCTTGCCCACTTCTCCCATCATCACTAACCGTCCATGTCTTCCTGACACGTTCTTTTGATGGCGCGTTGCACGCCGCACGCTGTAAACCGCCAGACCAATACCCCAGTATGTATCCCCCAGTTTGTTACATGATTGATGTCTCGAGTGTGTGGATCATGGGACCCACATAAAGCAGCATGTAATGCTGGATTAAATAACTAAGTTATTTAGGAAGTCGATATTTATGAAATATCGTGTGCATTCTATGCAGGTAATGCATCGAATATATTTAGCATGTATGAAGCATCGTTGTTGAGCATCATTCCCTGCCTACTTCACGTGAGTGTTTGGAGGATGCGCTAGAAAATCTTCCCTTGACCGACCATATGGTGTGGTAGAGTGGCATACGGTAATCACGGTGATACTTCACTGGTCGTCTAACTATTATCCTAGGCCGTCCGTCCGATCTGGCGAAGTTGGACGGACGAGATGACTTGCGACCCACATATGAGACCCTCGGATTAGGGTTTAGGAGGTGCGCGAGTGTACTCCTTTAGCTTGGTCGAATACAAGCATGGGAAGCATTTCATGGAGGACCGATCAGGCATGCTTGTAGACGGCATGCTGATATCCATGTCCATGCTTCACTTTCACACGAAGGTTTGATCTAGGCCACTCGAATTTACCGGTGAAGTTGAGTGGTTGAGATCGATATGTGACAGAAAATCCCATGCCGCAAAGGATTCCTGAAGGGGCGCGGTATGCCACCTTCAAGGCACACGTTTCAAGACGACCAAGCTTGGTCGGTCCCGGCCGTTTGGTCCAGCGTGTAGGGGATAGGCTAATATCCACGCCTATACCTGACTGTCCCATGGAAACATAATCTACGCCACTCAATTTTTCTAGCGAAGTTGAGTGGTCGAGATCAATTTATGATTTAGGAAGCGTGACCATGCCAGTTTGGGTGCACAAACCGAGGCACCTGACCAAGGCTGTCTTTGGCCGATCGGTCGGACATGAAGCCGGGCCCAAGGTGGTCATGCTAGTATGTTCGTCCTTACCTGATGTTTCATCTTTGCCTTCCATACAAACCTGCGAAGATTGACGCTTGAGATGATTTTTCAACACATAGATGGTGCCGCAAACCCCAATTAGGGTTTTTCCGGCCGTGCATCATGCTTGGTTTGGTGCACACCAATTAGGATAGCCAATCATGGTTGGTCCTGACCGATTGGTCATGTGTGTAAGCGGGCCCGCGATGATTGTGTTGACATGCTCTAGGCCCTTTGAATCTACATCTACGCCCTCCATCAATGCCTGCGAAGATGGATGGTTGAGATCGTTTTGCGACACATGTAATGTGCCGCAAACCCTAATTTAGGGTTTCTTGTCCATTCTGCTTGGTTTGGACGGTTTGGCAAGCTATGCCACTCCTTTTGGGGAGGTCGATCATGCGGGTCCGCATTGGGTCGGCAGTGAATGTTCCAATACCTGCTTGGGGGTGTTGGACTGATCTGGACCATCCAATCATGCTGGTGAAGTTGGATGATTGGGATCGTTTCTAGACTGTTATGGATAGTCTAGACGCTCAATCGGGCTAGTATAACACACCGAGAGTTACATACTCAATCGGGCTAGTATAACACACCGAGAGTTTCATGATCAATCGGGCTAGTATAACACACCGAGAGTTTACAGCCTGTACGGGAATTTCGTGCATGCCTCACTGTTGGTACTTAGATATTCATGCTACTCTGCTGCAAGTAACAATCAGTCATCATGCTGCACCAACAATGAGAGTTCTTCAAGGAACAGCACAGGAAATACAAGGCGTTCTGTGCATTAATAAATAATGTTAAAATTCACTGAATATTCGGGGGATTGTTGCTACATGCTCCATTCTAGGTGAATTAATAAAGCGAAGAAGTATTCATCACTTATAAAATAGTCTCATCCTCTGCAGGATGATTATACAAAATATTGGTTTTACAACTTTAGACCTGAACTAAAATCCGCCATCAACAACAACGATCTTCACAATTTTCAATTTTCAGTCCCTGTTTCTAGCGCCAATATGTAGTTGCAGGAAATCCCACACTACACCCCTCACAAGAATTCATACAATCAAGTCATTTTAGGATGAAAAATCACAATCTTTATTGATCAATCTCACAAATTCTACAAGAAAGGAAAGAAATGAAATTAAGAAATTAACAACTGCTCTGGACTTTCTCTCTCTTAATGACTTACTCAATACTTGAAAAAGATCTCTCATCTCTTAGACCTGTTCGGCTATTTATATAGGGAATTACATAGTGGATGACAGCTAATTTATCCTTTATTTTAGGATCTGGATTGCGGTATTTCGCAATCTTACAAATGTACAATTTCTCAAACGTCCTAAATCTCGCTAAATCTTCACACCTTTCTCGTGTTTATGCTGTCGTTTTCTTCTACATCGTCTCTTAAATTATCCTGCAACATTCGCAAACGTATCCTTGTTATGATATTCTGATCCTACAACATGTTTTCCACAAAAACATTCGAGACATCAACATATATCACAAATTTTGGGATCCTCTTTGGGTACTAGTTTGGCGGTTTACAACATGCGGCATACACTACGCCCGTCATATGGATGAGTGATAGGTGTTGTAAAACACCTAATTTTATATCTAGTATTTATGCTTTCTTTGCTATTATCTTTGGGAATTGCATCTCTTATGTTTAGTTTTGAGCTATTAGGTACAATGGAGTCCTTGGGAGCAAAAGAATGAGAAAATGTCTATTTGGAGCGTAAAAGGCAAAGAGGCCAATTCACATGGGAGTTATATTTGGAACGGGTTGAGTTGCGCAAGGAGGAGATGAAGAATGAACCGTCAGTTTGCCATAACTGACAGTTGATCAAGAAGCAAATGAGTTGTCACTTATCTGGAACTGACAGGCCAAATTATTTGAGTTAACCCTTATCTACCTAACCCGGGTGGTTGTATCCACTCTTCAACACTAACCCTAAAATTTAGAGAAGGATTATTTGTTTTTATCATGACCTTACCTAAAATTCAAAGTAGAAAATCATTGTTCTTCTTCTGTCTGAAAATGGCGGTTGTTGTATGTCTGAGATGCATAAATCATGAATCAGAGAAGAGATTGAGTGGGTGTGATTCTCTGTTGTTTGTTTGTGAATTCAGAAGCAAGTGATCATAAAACTATTGGTGGTGATAAACTCAGGGGGTTTCGTTCAATTTCGAGTTGGTAGAGCAGCTGTTGATGTAATTGACTCTTAAACAACACAGAGAGAAGAAGATGAAGTTCAGTTCTGAACCGAGAGGAGATCGAGATGTAATTTTGAGATCTCTTGTAGATTTGAGTGAATGGGTTTGATTCTTAGATGGGTTGTATAAGAAGACCAAGAAGATATGACAGAGAATGAGATTGGGATTTATCTTGTGTTGGAGAAATTAGGGTTTGGTGGATTGAAGGTGAATCCGAGGTTGAAGTGAAGATGAAGAGATGATTCAGAGTATGAAGGATGTGCTCTAATTTCAAAAGAAGATAATGGTGGTAATACTGACTGGTTATGGTTCAGTGGGGTTTTGAGTTAGTGGTTACCAGAAATAGAAGTTGGGATGAATGTGATCAGGAAAGGTGGGTTTCTCAAGAGATTACCGGATTTAGAGTTGGGGTTTGCTTCAACTGATGGTGATGTTGTTGCTTTAAGATTGATGGGTTGCAGTTTTAGAAGCTAAGAAGATTTGCAGGAACTCAAATTGGTCATGGGTTTGGCTGTGATGATGGAATGTTATTGTTGTGGCAGGTGGAAGGAATAATTGGTGGATTTCAGAGGAGATTGAACTGTAGTTCAAGTTGTAGTAAGTACACTTGAGTTATGTGGGAATGTGATTCTGCACTGAGATTGTATTAGAAGTGGAGGTGTTGGTAGTAAACTGACTGTTACAGTCAAGAAAATAAGAGAAGATAAATTACAGGGAAGGAGTGGAAGTTAATATTATTGCTATTAATGCAGAGATGAAGCATGTACCAGTGGTTCTGAGATTGCATCTGGTAAAGCAATGCAGTTACAATTGAGATGGTCTTATAGGTGATTACTGGTGGTTGCTGGTATTTGAGAAGAGGTACTATCTGCTGTCAAAGCGATAATAATAAGGAACTGATTCCATTAAGTTGGTATGGATGAGCAGCTGAAAACATTACAGAGAATGATGGTTCGAGCTGTTGTTGAAACTGAGAGGAGATGGTTTGATGCTCAGTAGATGTGTACCTAGGTTTACATGGAAGCTGATTTGAAGTTGAGATGCAGGGGCAATGGTGTTGGTGTTATAGCTGAGTTTTACTTCAAGTGGCCTTAGAAACTAGTGATCAAGATGTTAAAAGGGAGATTAAGTTATTATTGGTGGTCTTGAAGCTGTTA
This sequence comes from Papaver bracteatum, assembly GCA_023529315.1. NCBI lineage: Eukaryota > Viridiplantae > Streptophyta > Magnoliopsida > Ranunculales > Papaveraceae > Papaver > Papaver bracteatum. The sequence goes on from JAJJWX010004551.1 coordinate 43,439, forward strand.
CAGACAACAAACAAAGTTGCAGATGGCTAGTGCTGTTGAGAATGGAAGAAGTGTTGAAGTTACATCATGGCTGCAGTTTAGTGGTGGATGGCTCAGATTGAGATGATGTTTTTAGGAGAATGGACTGATGATGTTGAGTGAAGCTGTATGAATGTGCAATAGAATGGAGTTGAGGCTGCAATTAGGAGAATTGAGTGGTCTGGGTTGTTATTGCAGGTGAATGTAACATGGGAACTGATGGATTTTACCTGAGATGTGGGTTGGTTATACTATCAAGAGAAAGAATGTAGCTGGAGGGAAATGTCTGTGATAGAACTTCCTTGAGTTGGTGTTAAAATTACAGAGAAGGCATTGGCAGTGTTGGCTTGCTAGTGCAGTCATGACCACAGTTTTGTGTGGGTTTGGACAGGGAATGATATTGCAGCAATGGAGAAGTGCTGGTGCTGATTTAGTTGCAGCTATGCAGTGTGTTGGCTGCAATGAAGGACAAAGGCAGTGTGATGGGGATTGGTGCTGGTAATAGCAGTGCAGTGCAGGTGCAGAGTGAAGCACATCCTTGGCCTAGACTAGTTAGATGAGTCAGCTAGATGACTGTCTGACTTGACATACCTGACCCGGTCTGACTTCCTGAGTTGACTCGTTTACTTCATTTGACCAGTGACCAGGTGGACTTTGCCGGTCACCTGAGCTACTTCCCGGTGATATTCCGGCGAGTTCCGGCAATGACACCAGTTTTCCGGCGACAATTTTTGGACAAAATTTTACATGGGTTCTTCTACATATGGGATTGGTGGACATTTTAGTATTGGGCTTTGGAAGTTATGACCTAATTTTGGAAATATGAAAAGCTATAAAAGGAGAGAGTTTCTATTTTTCAAAAAAAAGACGATTCTACTGGAGTTTTGGAGGAGAGCGGCAACTAGGGTTTGATATCATTTATTTTTCATGTTGTTCATTTTATTTTTGATTATGATTATGATGAACTCAAAAGTTATGAGTAACTAAATACTTATTATTGGTTATGGGATAAAGTAGAGTTCACAAATAATATTTGAATCAATGAATTAGCTTTGTCTCAATATTTTATTGTTTGTGATTCATTTTTAATATTGTTGTATGATTTGATTGTTTGTTTGGTTGAGTCCGGAATCAATCCGATTTGCATTCATATCTAAAGCTAAATTAGGGTTTTCAATACGAAAAAGTTGTTTATCCCTGATTCTAAGTAGCATAATTTTGGGTAGTGCTTGTAGTGATATATCCTACTAGTCACATATGAATCATAACTTGGGTTAAATCGAATTAGTGCTTTCACACATTTTGATTTCCTTGATTAGTCTTATTCCTTAGAACTTATTGCTTTTAGGAAGTTAAACTTAATTGTGCTTTTACACTTTAGGTTGCTTTCTAGGAAGAATTCACACATGCATCTTTTAATGTGGTTGTGATGAAATCAGGGAATTAGCGGGATATTCTTGTGATCAAGGTATCCTAGGACTTTTAGTAAATGAGAGATTAAAATTTCAATTCTAGTTATTGATGAAAATATATGTTTGTGAATGAAACTATCCCGTGACCAATATCTTCTCCTTATTGATTACTTTTATTATTACTTTGCTTTCAATTTAGTTTTTATTGCTTTGAAAAATCAAACCTCCCCCCCCCCCTATTGGATACTAAGAAACTGAAATTTGCATAACAACAAAAGTCTCTATGTGGATACAAACTCTTTCTTATCGCATATTACTTTATTTTAGTTAAGTATGAAAGTCAAATTATTTTTTCTCGGCTGACAACCGATCAATGAGGAGGTTAGTAAATAAGAGGAGTTAATGGTGAAACGCTCTTTTTTATGGAACATCAATTCCATTCGTTAACGGTTACCACCTCCTCCCATTTACTCACCCATTTTTCCATTCCTTAATGAGACCAAAGTACGTTTAACTTCGACTTGTATAAATAGGTCTTACCTATTTCCACCGAACAACAAGTTCGGTCAGGAGAATACAACACTCGGAAAACATTTGCTAGATTTCCCTTTTGTTAGCTTCCCACTTTCTGATACAATTCGTAACATAGCTACTCTTCCAGAATTAACTATTCTGGTCTCATCACTTTCCTTGATTCCCTCCCCAAAAACAACCCATTCTCCTCCACTTTGTGACCGAAGCAAGTCTGGAACGACCATTTATTGGTTTAGGCCGGCCTTGTATAGATCGATCTCTCTAATCTAAAGTACTCCCTTGCAGTACATTATTTAGGGTTTAAATTCGTTTCTCACCCACACACCCGAAATTATCGAAATCAGAAGAAACCATTTTCACCCTCAAACAATTGGAGACCACAGTAGGAGATTGATCTTTCGGCTACAATGTCAATTTTTGACCATCGATCTCATGCTTTGACCCAGACATCAAGACGGTAGAAGCAGACGATCCGCTTAGGGATCAATGACTCAGTTACCAGACGACCCAATGATCAGTGTTGACATAACAAGGGACGGCTGGGGACTTCCCAGAGGTTAAAAACAAACTATCTGCTCAGGGATCGACGACTCTTATCAAGTGACTCAGGGACGACTGGGGACTTTTCACAATCGGCGGTATTTCCCACGAATGTCGGGCTTGCACCTGACTCATTTTTCGTTAGCAGATCCAAAAAGATGAGTAAGTCTTGCCTAGACAAAATACGTTAGTTTACTATTTCAAGTTTTAACGGGAATGATATAACTGATAGCCATGTTATGTTTCATCCCATGTCATCTACCAACACGCAATGTTCATAACCAATCATAACCAAAAACGATATCATCCTAAAAAATTTCATCCAGAATAATAATCCAAAACCCTCATAGGTAACACTTGTCTATCAACCCAAAAAATCCAGAAAATCAAAACCATAAACTAGGCGTTTTATTCGCCTTTCAAAAAAAACCCTAAAAATAAGAAGTTCAAAAGACAGAAATGTATTCAAGGAAAGTTTTCCAACAATGCTTGCTCCTCTTAGAAAAGGCCTCCCTCGTTCTCTGGAGAGCCGCCCTTTTCAACTTCAGATTCCTGCACAATTTTTTGAATTCCGCTTCCTGCTTCTTCACCATGTCTGCGGAAGGACCTTCGACTGTTTCGACTAACAACTTTTCAACCTCAGAGAAACCTTCAACGAACCAAGGGACATTGAATTCGAAGTTCACACACATGTCACGATGGAACCTCCAGCTTGATATTATATCCTCAGAAACCGTATGACCAGCCACGTTGCACATGTCGTCAATCGAGGACAAAGCTTCCTCCACCCGCTTCACCAGCGCAAATCGACTAGTAATTTTCTTGGTTGTGGCAATATGTTAGTATCTTTCCCATATTTTAGTGTATAACACCGCATGTTTGGCTGGCATGCTAAATCCCCCGATCAACACATGACCCAGATAAGGGACCAGGTATGGAGGGTTGAAAGTGGCACCCGCAACCGAATCAAGGAAAGAGACCCCTAACTACAATTGCGCCAGTAGTCCCTAGAGTACTCTCCACCACTTGAGTCATGGCAATCTCTTCAGGATGATGAACTTCAATGTCCAAGTCACCAGCTGGCACAGTTTTCGCAATTAGAGGTATGACTACGCCTTCACTCGAGCAGTTTTCTACTTCAAAGTCATCCTCAGGAACAGTTTCCTCCTAGAATATCAAGACTTGGGTTTTGCTTCAAAAAAAAAAAAAGAGGGACGAAAGAAAGTAGAAGGCTCACCGATTCACTTCCGGACTCGCTGGAGGAAGATTCAACGTTGCTACCAGAAAATATATCCTCCCCGTCACTGGACTCCGAACTCTCTTCCTTCTCGGATTCCCCTTCGCCATGGGTAGGCACATCATCGCCGCTTTCCGTCTCAAGAGGTGTTTTTTTCTGACTATGTGCAAGTTTAGTGAAGGAGTTCACGCTACTAAGACCATGGGCAAGGCATAAGAATATACACTCAGAAATGAGACAAAGACATATGTAATCCGACTAAGTCAGGAAGAAAATTATACGTACTCGCATATTGGAAGAACTAAAAGTCAGAAGAGCCGTCGGACCCGACTGAAAACCACCAGCACGGATTTTATATCTTCGCTCCTTCACTTGGGGACTATCTACATTCGGGCTAACGGATTTTCTCTTGGCCTCCCTCAGCAGTGGATGTTCTGCTAAAATCGCAGGAGAAGGCTTACCGCAACGGTTTTCTACCACATCATTCACGAATCCATGGATAATGAGAAACTCATCTTGCCAAAATATGTTATATTTGGAGGTTGTTAATGTATTTCGTTCCGCAAGCAGAAAAGGGAGACTTTTACCCGACATAAGAACACTAGCATCGAGAACAGTTGACAACGGGATTTTTGGAACAATCGGCTGACGAACGAGTGGGACCCCTTGGTCAAAACCCATATGTCGAGCCGCTCTATCGATGTTGTAAGAGATTTCTTTACAAGATCCTCGGAAGAAAGATGGCACATGACCGGGCGTGCAGCTTCGCATGAACACCATCTCTCCAACACCCATATCCTCTTTATCAGAAGACAAAGACATTTTCGGAACATGAGCAAAGGTATTGATCTGAGTTATGGATGATGCACCGGAGACCATGGACGAAAATTAACTGTGTACGAGTTGTCAAGAAATACAACCAGGTTCGAGACAATCTTTGGGCGCCTATTCGGCCAGCGCAGTATCCTGGAGCCACCCCAAGACTCAGGAAGTATGGCCAATGGTTTTGGGGCGTACTTCTTGAAATGCTCCCATAGACACGCCTAAAGAAAGGCGGCATGAATGTACGAATCCACTTTCATATATCCGTTTGAAGCGTGCATATCTGAGACCAGCTGCTCCAAGTGTGCGTACAGAGAACCAAGAAACCGCCAATAGGGAGAACGATGCCTTTTGCCAATTTTATGGCAAACTTGATAAGTTCCTTCCTTATTTTCTTCTTACTCGAGCCATCATCGAAAATATCTCTGGATAACCAGAGAGCCAAGAACGCCGCGACATGAAGCGTACTATTCTTATGATTCGACTCCAACTCATCAGGAAACTACTGAGACACCCACCAGTCATAGAAGCACTTCGCCTCATTTAATTTCCGAATGAATCCTTTTGATCTCGCAACCAGGGTGGTATGCATTTCTTCTTCATCTACAGACAACCTATCATCGAGGTTTCCAATTACGGGAAGGTTCAGCAATACAACCACGCTCTCTAAGGAGATGGTCATTTTTCCCCACCTGCATATGGCTGTATGGGTATCCGGACACCATCTGGAAATAAAAGCAACCAAGACTGGAATATCTTTCCTAATCTGAAGCACTACGGAAGCCACAACAGCATCAATGATCTGCTCCATGGTAAAATTGGTTTTTACATGCTCCTGGCTCATCATGAATCGCGTCCATTCCTCGAAGGGACGCAATGGACTCACATAGACTTTAAAGTCGATAGGAGAGGTGTGATATTCTTTCCTCTGAAGACAAAACCTTATTACGCCACCTGGACGAACCGACCGGTCTTCTCCCTCACTTTCCGGACTAGTCAGAAGAATCGACACATACTTGGGGTGGTTTCTCTTAATCATGGCCAATGTTGTGAAAAATTCATCACTTACGTTTGGCTTGGAATTGCCAATGTCTTTTGGTATGGAAGAACTTTTCTCAAGTGATGTCATAACGAAGATTCTCTCACGGTACTTCCACCTTCCAAACAACTACAATAGAGCAATACGAAGAAAAAATTATTACGGAAAGTGCATGGAAATTATTTTGTAAGACAAAAGAGATCCACCCTAGATGCAAGCCAGTTTGTTTCGAGGTCATAATACGTATAGGCAAAGAAATGGGGACTGACGTGCCCTATATCACCGCCTCATGCAAAGGTCGTACCCTGCAGTAGGAAATCCGCGCCCGACCAAGGGGGCGTGCACCACCATGGGAACCATGCACACGTCCACACTAAGAAAATGAGTAAAACATAGAAACTAGGTTTTCATGGGAAGGGAATGATAGATACTATCTCTCTCCTACTTCACACAGTAAGTTAAGGCGGTCAACATTGCTATGGTATTCACGCCTAAATACTACTACCAACTCGTGCAAAACATGCCTACGACTAGGATTCACACCAACACAGAAGGACAATATTTATACAAGGTCATGAAAAAGCATTCCTACAACTAGGGTTTGCACCAACACAAAAAAGGAAGAAAGTTAAAGAGGAAATGCTGGAAGACATACCTAGTCCGCTCGTCCGCTTCACCGTTATCATACAACCAGAGCAAAAAAAATAAAAAATAAAAAAATATTGAAGGGGTGAAGTAAAGGGAGAGGTCGACCCCCATTTTATAGGCGTGATACTTGGGAATTTGAATAAGGAAAGGACTTCCTATTTGAGACAAGTAAGGAAAAGAGGCAACTGGGCCCGTGGAGACAAATCACCAAGCCGTCCGCGCCATGTCTTAGCCCCACCACACCAATCCTCCCGTGCATGCCTCGCCTCACCAAATTGCGCCTTGCCTTGGAACCACCACGCCGAGCCGTGCATGCCTCTCCAAACCACGCCTCGCCATGGCTGCGCCATGCCAAGCCGTCCAATCCATTATCGCGGCCCCCATCGTGCCAATCCGTCATTCCACGGCTTGCCGCGCCAGCACCAACTCGTCACACCAACACCATGATGTTTCCTGACCCAGTCAAGATGATGATTAGCCAAAACTGAACTGACATTTCTCATCCCACCACTTCACGGTCTACACAGCAAATGAAAGGCTGCCGAACGCGGGATCATGAACTCTCCTTACATCTCGAAAAAGGTTAGACGGATCTTCCTGACCATCTTGCATGATTTACGTTTCGATTCTGTCCTTGTCTGTCACCATCTTATGCTTACCTCGCAACAACGCCCATGTTCCTAGCTAAGCAGGGGACTTAATGTTGATGGTGGTTTTTAACTTAGGGGTAAAATCATAAAACCCTAGTCAGACAGTGACGTCACAGGACTTAAACGCATTTATTAAACCCTTTAATATGTCTGCGAGAAAATTACCAGGGTACCTTTTTTTTAATTAATTACTAATTAGGGTTTCGATGGGCCAAAACCCTAATTCCCACGCTACTGTGCTAATGGCAAACCGTGCCAGCCACACCTACCACGCCAAGGCACGCCAACCATGCTAGCCGCACCCCTGTGCCAATGACAAGCCGTGCCATCCACACCTACCGCGCCAAGGCATACCAACCATGATAGCCGGACCCATGTTCCAATGACAAGCCGTGCCAACTACACCTACCACGCCAAGGCATGCCAACCATGCTAGCCGCACCCATGTGCCAATGGCAAGCCATGCCAGCCACACATATCGCGCCAAGGCATGCCAACCATGCTAGCCGCACCCCTGTGCCAATGGCAAGTCTTTCCATCCACACCTACCGTGCCAAGGCATGCCAACCATGCTATCCGTACCCTTGTGCCAATGGCAACCAGTGCCAGCCACACCTACCGTGCTAAGGCATGCCAACCATGCTATCCGCACCACTGTGCCAACGTCAAACCATGCCAGCCGCATCTCTTCGCTAAAGCATGCCAACCATGCTTACCGCCCCGACATGCCATGCAAAACGCTGGCTACCAAAACGTAGGTGTGCGACAATTAACGGTCGCCCTTCAATCACAGGAGCAAATCCCAGGCGTCCAAGGTTACAAGACAACACATGGTAACCTTTGACCCAAAACCCTAGCTTGGTCACGATCTTAGCTTGGTCACGCCAAACCCTTGGCCCCGCCATGCCAAGCCAAGCCGAACCGCACCTTGCCTTGTCCCTAGCCATGCTAGCTGCACCATGCGCCCATGGCATACCAAACCCTTGGCCCCACCATGCTAAGCCGAACCACACCTTGCCTTGGACCTATCCATGCTAGCCTCACCATGTGACAACGACATGCCAAACCCTTGGCCCAGCCATGCCAAGCCAAACCGACTATGACAAGCCCTTGGCCCCACCATGTCAAGCCAAACGCACCTTGCCTTGGCCCTAGCCATGATAGCCGCACCATGTGCCAACGACATACCAAACCCTTGGCCCCACCATGCTAAGCCATCCATGCCAATCCCTTGGCCCCACTATGCCATGCCAAACGCACCTTGCCATGGCCCCATGCCAACCTAGCCGCGCCACCATGCTGGCCTTCCCTATGCGGCTACCAAAACTAAGGCGTGCGACAATCAACCGTCTCCCTTCAATCACATGAGCAAATCCTAGGCGTCCAAGGTTACTAGACAACACATGGTAACCTTTGACCCAAAACCCTAGCTTGGTCACGATCCTAGCTTGGTCACGCCAAACCCTTGGCCCTACCATGTCAAGCCAAACCGCACCTTGCCTTGGCCCTAGCCATGCTAGCCGCACCATGCGCCCATGGCATACCAAACCCTTGGCCCCATCATGCCAAGCCAAACCGTCCATGCCAAGCCCTTGGCCCCCACCGTGCCATGACCTTGCCTCGCCACCATGATGGCCTTTCCTATGCGGCTACCAGCACGAAGGCATGCAAAAACCAACGGTCGCCCTTCAATCACAGAAGCAAATCCTATCCGTTCAAGGTTACCAGACAACACATGGTAACTTTTGACCCAAAACCCTAGTTTGGCCACGCCAAACAGCGCCAAGGCATGCCTTGCCAATGGCATGCCAACCTAGATGCGCCACCATGCTGGCCTTCCCTATGCGGATACCAAAAAGAAGGCATGCGACAATCAACGGTCTCCCTTCAATCACAGGAGAAAATCCTAGCCGTCCAAGGTTACCAGACAACACATGGTAACCTTTGACCCCAAAACCCTAGTTTGGCCACGCCAAATCACACCAAGGAATGCCATGTCAATGGCATGCCAACCTAGCCGCGCCACCATGATGGCCTTCCATATGCGGCTACCAAAACGAAGGCGTGCGACAAGCAACGTTCGCCCTTCAATCACAGGAGCAAATCCTAGATGTCCAAGGTTACCAGACAATACATGGTAACCTTTGGCCCGAAACCGTAGTTTGGATACGCCAAACTGCGCCAAGGGATTCCACGGCAATGTCATGCCAACCTTGCCACACTACCATGCTGGCCTTCCCTATCCGGCCAGCAAAACGCAAGCGTGTGACGATCAACGGCTACCTTTCATCTTAAAATGCAAAATATTGATCGTCGAAGGTCACCAAGCTAGCAAGTCTTCTAATCACGACTTGCTAGGCAACAACAATATGCTACATGTTTTCCACAAAAACATTCGAGACATCAACACATATCACAAACTGGGGGATCCTCTCTGGGTATTGGTTTGGCGGTTTACAGCGTGTGGCGTACACTGCGCCCGCCATAAGGAAGTGTCATAAGGATGAGGCGGTTAGTAAATAAGGGGAGTTAATGGTGAAACGCTCTTTTTTATGGAACATCAATTCCATGCGTTAACGGTTACCATCTCCTCCCATTTACTCACCCATTTTTCCATTTCTTAATGGGACCAGAGTACGTTTCACTTCGACTTGTATAAATAGGTCTTACCTATTTCCACCGAACAACAAGTTCGGTCAGGAGAACACAACACTTGGAAAACATTTGCTAGATTTTCATTTTTTTAGATTCCCACTTTCTGATACAAGTCGTAACACAACTACTCTTTCAGAATTAACTATTCTGGTCTCATCACCTTCCTTGCTTCCCTCCCCAAAACCAACCCATTCTCCTCTATTTTTTGACCGAAGCAAGTCTGGAACGGCCATTTCTTGGTTTAGGCCGGGCTTGTACAAATCGATCTCTCGAATCTAAAGTACTCCCTTGCAGTATATTGTTTAGGGTTTAAATTCGTTTCTCACCCACAAACCCGAAATTAGCGAAATCAGCAGAAACTATTTTCACCCTCAAACAAGTATATAAAAGAGGTGGCGGTATACAACAAATATACTTCATTTTCCTAATGAAGTAAGTTATATCCATGGGACTTTACACAAGGCATACAATTGGCTGTGTAAATCGCATAAAGTTATAACCCTTCATTAAATAAGAATGGGAAAAATCATCCCCGCAACATTTAGATTCTTTGTTTCCCTTCATTAAAATGGAACCAAACAAAAAAAGAATGAAGTATCGAGGGGAAACAGAAGATGAAGAAGGCAAAAAAGAAGAAGTGGAGTACACATTACAGTGACCAAAAAAACCAAAACTGCTTTTAAAAAGCTTCTTATATATATATATATATATAAAAAAGGATTAAGATGAGTGTGATAAAAGCTTACCTCGAATCTAGAAACAATCAAGACAATAGTAAGTGTGAAGAACAAATGACTCGATGGTTTTTGATGTGAAATGTAGGTAATTTATTATTTTTGAATTGCAGCAATGTTGTTTTTCGTTCTTGGCCCAGGGTGTTTGATGACTTAGAAAAATTTAACACTTTCGATTAGGACTCAACCATATTTTATCGTATATACTGGAGTTTAGATGAGATGGTAGCTACTAGAGCATTATTTTTTCGAACTCACAAGTTTCGCTATGTTAGAGCACTCGTTTGAACCCACCAAGCATTGGTATGTCAAGTTTGGTTGTCATATTTTAGTGAATCCAAACTCATCTAAGAGTCGATTGATTATGTACTAGAAACAACTTCGTATAAGTTAGACTAGAAAGTCTAGGATTATAAGACATATAAGTATTACTCGAATACCTGAAGAATATGAAGAAGTAACAAGCTACAACGACGACATCATCCTTCCTATTGAGGTTAGTAATATTTGACTTGAACGGTTTCATTCCTAGCGTATTTTTCAAGTCTTGCTATATTGAAAACATAATTGAGAAGTTTTGAATGATTATACTCTAGTAGTGAGACATGGTCACATGATCATAGTGTTAAGGAATTAGAATACGAAGTATAACGTTTATCTTTTGAACTTCGTATATATGACATCCATAATCGTATGAATTCTATTGTGATTATGTGTATGGGTAAAGGTGAAGATTTCATCCTAGGAAACAATGTTTACATTTGTTCAAAGGAAGCACATTCATGAACTTTTTTTATGTATTGAAAGGGAAATATCCAGGCTTATTGGTATTGTTATTCATTGCATATCTTTGGATTACCAATATGTGTGAGTTAGTACAACCGATCATAACTTGTTATGTATCTTGGTATAACAAATCACAGTGCCTGATTTATGATTTGGTATGACTAGTTTTTATTAATTAGTGTAACCGGTCTTAAGTAATCACCTGAGATGGTATGATCGATATTTGTAATTGATGTGACCGATCACAAAATAATTGTGTAATCGATCCTTATAATTGGTGTAACCGGTCCTAGTAATTGGTGTAACCGATCCTAGTGACTTGTGTAACCGATCATAAGAAATACCATGCGTATATGATAACCGATCCTGGTAATTGACGTAACCGATCCTGGTAACTGATGTAACCGGTCCTGGTAACTTGTGTGTTCGATCACAAGTATTCCATATTGAGGTAGAACTGATCCCTGTGATTGGTAGAACCGATTAAACCCATGATTGTGATTTGATAATTGATCAATCACATAGTTGTCTTGGAATACAGATGAACCAATTCTAAACTTGTATGGAAGTGTGGCATAATCGATTCCAAGATTGAAAATATGAAAGAGGATTTACAAAGAAAATATGTCAACATACTTTGAACACGAACAGTAACTCTTATCTTTTATTGTTCAAAGATATTCCTTAAATGCATATCTCTAGAGAATAAAAATTAGTAATCTGCATTTATTGATTGGAGATTTTCTATTGAGAGATTTCGGAAAATATTGGACAAAGCATTTCCTGGAGTTATGAAAACCGATTTGAGCATTTATTTGCATATCTTGATAATATTAGGTTTTGGAAATTCCTTGGTGTCCAAACATCCTTGGTCTATAAATACCTAAGTTTTCATTTCTAGTAAACTATCGTAAGAGCCAGGCAAACTTCATCTTTTTGTTATTTCTGGTGGAGCCGTCAATCCGGAGAGGAAAGTACCCTAATTAGGTGAAATCTCTTACCACCACTCGTTTAAAGACTTCTGTGGGATCAAGAAGCTCTATGAGTACCGTTGGTGGGAAACTAGACAATTGCAGTTTATTAGTTTTCGATTGATTTGATTGACTAACGGTTGTTGAACTTTGATTGCACCTAGTTTGTTTATTCTTGAGAATCTTCTCTTCTGATATAATATTTACTCAAACTAGATCGAAGTGTCGACGTGATCTTTAGAATTGTTCGTAGATTCAAATACATATTGGGATAATCCATTGTTAACAGACTCCGTTCTGTGTGTGGTTGATCAAAAGAGATTCAAGTGGTGTTGCGCGGGTTTAATTGAAGATTAAAGAAGATTTCTGATTGGTTTCTCATATCTTTGTATAACACAAACCTTGATCGGCTAGGATCCAACTAGAATCAGATTTATTCGATTGATTAGTTGCGTGAGATCGGCATCGCTTTATAGTTTCTTGTTGGATTTTATATTAATTTATTGCAAATATAAACTCTGCTACTTCGGTAGTTGTTGGATAGATTGACCAGGCAAATGAGTTTATTAGTTTAAATGAAAGATCCTTTGCATATGACTTGAGATATCTTTACCGGAAAGAATCAATAGAGTTGTTACCAAACATATTTGTTGTTCCTTTACTGCTTGGAATACGATCCAAAGGAATTGTTCCAGTGTGTGCACTTATTGAATGTCGGAAGCGCAAGGATACTGAAGAAACTAAGTGAACTAGGTTTAGTTTCTTGGTCTCAAATATACGAAGTTAGGTTTAGATTTTATATATCGTCTTAATTCTGAGAGTATTCAATTCTGGACTTGGTCGCGGAGTTTTTCTGCATTTGCGGTTTCCTCGTTAAAAAAATCTTGCTGTGTCTTTTACTTTGTTTTCCACATTATAATAATTATTATTATTAAGTAAAATACACAAGCGTTAATTCCGTATTACTTGATATTGATCCTATAGAGTTTGGTTAAGCCCGAACCTATTATCAAGCAATCACACTTTGATTGTTGTATTGTCTCGATCTCTTATCCATAGACGATCACACAAAGTGTGTATACCGATTTTTCGTATTGTCTCGACTTTGTCCATAGACAATCACTTTCGATAAGAGGACATATAGGTGGATAATTTAAAGATTGTGGTGTATTTATGTACCCTCGTCTTTTCACGCTATCTCAAGCTTGTTGTCAATGTTAGATGTACAAAACCATATCCATGATTTCTAGTCTATTAAAGTCAAGTCTCGGACTAGGATTAGAGCATCGTGGTTGACTATCAGACATCATTAAATAACCCTCGAAGATTGAAGACTTAAAAACAAACGAAGAAATTTGTGAGAACTTCATCAACAAAGAGGTATGTGGAGATTGACCTATCATATTTACTCATCGTATCTACCATTCTATCTTATGAGACTATGTCGTATGATTTTAGCAGATTTAATATTGTAAATAAGAAACTTCGTGTTCAAGCTTATCTTGTTTAGACTCTCCAAATATGATTCAAGCAATTGATGTTCATATATCCTTAGCAATCTTCGTTAAGACGATTTGTTGTTCACACACTTTTTTTTGTTCGAGTTGATTATTTGGAAATTGCCCAAGCCAACAGTGCATATTGTTTATGTCTATTGAGAATGTTTCAAATTTAAGAATGGGAGAATTTCAGAACTACTTGATGCAAGGTAGTCGATCTGAATTCCGCGAACTGCAGAGGTTTGCGAGTTTGCCCAGTAAGACTATCTTTTTACTTGATAATTCTTGTATCCGGATCTTGTTCTACAGGTTATTTAAGTTGGCGAACTATATTTGGATCTTGTTTCTAATATTACTTTTTGGTTTATAAACCATATCCAATAGTGTAAGGTTCTAATCTTAAAATTTATAGGTGGTTATAACTAATTTAAAAACTAAACTAATTACTTTCTCAAATAAACTATAAATTATCAAAAATAGCTGATTAAAAGGTTTTTGATTTTACTTCACAATGATTCGTATTTATCTTCTAGTGATAAATCTCAAATAATTAAAATAGACCTCAAACTAGCCAAGTTTGGAAAACTCTACCCGACTGCTTTTTGGCTAATGTTAGGTGGTGTTCAATAATCTTTAAATATAAGTCAGTTTTTTTCTTCTTTTTGTCAGAAAATATATGGCAGTTGTTTTTCTTACAAAAATCTCTAAGTTTTGAGGAACAAACATCGACCGTGCGATCATCTAGTAGTAAGGAGTAATAAAACATACATAAACCTATCCATCTTAGTCTTATGGCCTTACAATCTAGCATTGGAATTTCACGTCATCTAAAATAACCCCCTCAGTCTTATGGCAATTCTATTCTAGTATACTAGTCGCAGAACCAAACTTTTTTTTTTTACTTTTCGCTGAATGGAACAACGCAGATACCGTGGAATATCCCACTCGGCGCTGAACTAAACTGAAAAGACGAGGGTACCCCAAATATACCTCAAGCTATTACTTTTCCTTCCTATAACTACTTTTCCCGGATGTGATTGTCTATGGACTAAGTCGAGACAATACAACAAATCGATTCACATTTTGTTTGATCGTCTATGGATACGAGATCGAGACAATATAACAACAAAGGTGTTTACTTGATACAAAGGTTCAGACTTAACCAAACTCTATAGGATTCACGTATCAAGTTAATAGGAATTAACGTTTGTGCAATTTACTTTAACTATAATAAAACAATTATAATGCGGAAATATAAAGTAAATGACACATCAAGATTTTGTTAACAAGGAAACCGCAAATGCAGAAAAACTCTGGGACCTAGTCCAGAATTGAATACTCTCAGGATTAAGCCGCTATACAAAATAAATCAACTTCGTATAGTTGAGACCAAGCAACTAAACCTATAGTTCACCTAGTTCTATCTGTATTCCCACGCCTCCAACCTGTAAACAAGTCACGTACTTGGACCAATTCCTTTGGTTCATATTCCAAACAGTAAAGGAACAACAAATATGTTTGGTATCAACTCTCTTCAACAAAGTGATATGAGTTGCACAAAGGTTCCCTTGTTTATCTTAACATATACTCCTTTGCCAGGTTCCAAGTGAAAAAGCGGGGGTCTAATAACCTCACCCAGTATTTCGATTAACAATCTGTATGGACAACTCCGAGTTGTTTTCTAGAGAATCAACTAGACTCAATCAATAGAAAAATACTCAAAGAGTTATTATCTCAATCTCTCGATTTGATTTACTCAAGCAAATATGATTCGCGAGTCTAATCAAAGGGAGATAACTTGGATGGTACCAAAGACCAATATCCAAGTGTCAATCGATTTAAGTAAACAACCAATAGGTCGGATATTCTAATCGATTGAACAATGCACAACCATATTATTTCAATTATATAAAAATATAATGCGGAAAAGAAATAACACAGACACTAGAATTTTGTTAACGAGGTAACCGCAATTGCAGAAAAGCCCCGGGACCTAGTCCAGATTAAACATACATTGTATTAAGCCGCTACAAACACTAGCTTACTCCAAATTAACTTCGATATGGACTGTAGTTGAACCCCAATCAATCTCACACTGATATAAGGTATAGTTATGCTCCTACGCCTTTGATCCCAGCAGGATACTGCGCACTTGATTCCCTTAGTTGATCTCACCCATAACCATGAGTTACTACGACCCAAAGTCGAAGACTTTAGCAAACAAATATGTCTCACATAGAAAAGTCTACAAGATAGATAAATTCGTCTCCCATGAATAAACCTATGAGTTTTGTTCCGTATTTTAATAAATCAAGGTGAACAAGAACCAATCAATTAAACCAGACTTATATTCCTGAAGAACAGCTCAGTTTTATCAATCACCTCACAATAGTCTTAATCGACGCAGCGAAAAAAGATATTGTGGAATCACAAATGATGAGACGAAGATGTTTGTGATTATTTTTATATCTTGCCTATCGGAGATAGAAATATCAATCCAATTATTATAATTGTACTCGTACAATAGAAATAGCAATATCATATCACACAATTTCAAGAAAAGTAGTATCGGTCTGGCTTCACAATCCCAATGAAGTCTTTAAGTCGTTAACCTGGTTTTAGAAGAAGAAAACCAAAGGTTAAAGGAGAATCGACTCTATCTTAGCAAACTAGTATCACACAGAATGTGTGGGGATTAGGTTTCCCAGTTCCTAGAGTTCTCCCTTATATAGTCTTTCAAATCAGGGTTTGCAATCAATGTTAGCTTAGTAACACAACATTCAATATTCACCATTAGATAAAAACCTGATTAGATACAAGCTAATATCTCTCAACTGTTAGATCAAAAACTGATAGGTGCTTAAAAACACCTTTCTAAGTATCGATTGGTTATGCTATCTTAGCTAGTTTTTGTGTGAAATTGTATTATTATCTTTCTTTTACATTTTATGGGAATTTTGGAGCTTATTCCCGAAAAGAACAAGAATCGTCCAATTTATTAGAAGAGAAGCGGAATTATCATTGCATGGAAAACTACTACGGGCAATCGTGTGGGCATAGCGGATGCTAGAAACTCGTGTCAGCTAATGCACTGATTCAAAGACCAAAAGACGTTGGAACTATGAAATTCATCCTTTCATAATTTTCAACAACTTAATGCTTAATGGGTTGGAGGTTCAGAGTCCTAGTTTATACCATGGGCTTAATATGGAGTTCACATATCAAGGGTAGCGCATATGTGCGCTGATGGAAGAAACGTATAGGTAACTATTTGATTTGCGGTTGTGCGTGGAGGATTCAGGATGTTATTTGAAACTGAGGGTTGGAGCTGTGAAGTTGGTTGATGGCAGCAGCGTTGGTCGCTGGTATTCACCATGTGATGGACTGTTGTTGCTATATGGTCTTAAATAAGATGGGATTGAAAACGTGCAACCGAGTTGGGACATAATGTTGAAGCGAATTACACACATGGATGGGCCTGTGCTATGAAGGTAATAAAAAAGAGGTTTATTTTGAAAACAAATTCACAAGCACAGAAAGATATACCAATGGCTGCTGCCATAACATCCATCGTTGGCTGTGACTAGAGGTTGATGTGGTTGGATATTGCGACGATGGAGTAAGTTCAGGGTATTGGCAGTAGAGAACTCGTCAGTAATGATGGTGTAACTGAGATGGAAAGTTCATGTTGGAGGAGCTCGAGCTGAAACGAGAGAGAACTCGAGCAGATGAAGGTTAAGTTGTTGGATGTTGCTGACAGCCATTGAACGGAGTGAGAAGTGAGCTATGCAATGAGTTGCTTCCAGTTAACGCATGGCAGTGTACGGTGATGAGCATGGAATTGATGCTGGCGCTGAGAGTGATCGATGATGAAGTTCAGCATGATAAGGCATGCATCTGCATGGAGCTAATGATGTCAAGTATGACCGTGGTAATGGAACTGAAGTCGACTGATGGAGTGATGCATGTGCCGATGGGAATGATGGCAATGAAGGAAGAGCTCGTGGATGAGCTGTGTATACGGAGGAGCTGGTGATTCTCATGCAACTGGATGCATGGAGGCTTGGCAGTTGATGGAGTAAAAGCTTAAGAAGTTTTAGCTTCTGCCAGGGGATGCTCAAGGGAGTAAAGAGTAAGTTAGGGAGACATGGCACGATGATGTTTAACGTTGAAATTCAAGGGTTGGTAGTATTGGTGTTGTTTCATCGCAAGTGCTAAAATGACAGGGATATACTGCTGCCAATGCCGAGAGAATAGAATGGAGCTGTCGATGGAGGCGCTGAAACGAGTTGAAGAAATGGGCTTCATTGATACGGCCTGAGTATACATAATGATGATAATGGGCTGGATATAATCACATGAAGTAAACAACGAGATAATGGGCTAGAATCAGTTGCGATCCTAATAGGCTTTTGAGCCAAAATATTTACTCGACTTCAGGACTTGGCCGTGAGTTTGGCCAGATTATGGCAGTCACTTTGCACGGGGTATGATGCACAAGACACAATTCAAGAGGAGGTGCAATCTCCTATTTTTGCTAGGTTTTCTAGTTTTCTTAGAGAGGAGGTTACAAAACTCTATATATAGGGAACCATAGGCAGAATTTTATATATATCTTCTTGAGACATATCTTCTTTTCACCGTTTTTCTCCCCCTTAGGGGGGAGAACTATCTATTTTCTATTCTTTTTATATTGTAAGGATGAATTCAAAGTTCTAATGTTAAGCTCAATTATTTTTCAAGTTTGTTTCAAGTTTTAAATTGATTCATTGTGGATTGTTTTTACCATATCGAAGGTTTATGATTGGTTCTTAGATTGGTTTGGGTGCGCAACCAGATTAGTTTATTAATCTTTCTAATGCTAGTAGAGAGGTGAGTCGACCCATAATTGTCTCTTATCTCCTACACAAGTAGAAATCGCAAGACCTTATGGAGGGATTCTGTGGAGCAATTGCGAGTAAAGACAACACCAATAAGTGGACCAAGCGTACCGAGTTTTACTGCTAGGATCAAACCTAAATTCACAAATCTTAATGCGTTCTGGGAATTACATCTTGTAGTCGAGTGCTTCCGTGTCAAGGTGGTTCTTTTGAATAGAATCTGGTAGTCGAGCGCTTTCATATCCGGTGATATAAGGAGTTTTTGGGGATTGCTAAGCGTACCTGCTTTCCTACGGTTGGTGACAATTGTTTCTAACAAGAGATAAACGGGTACAATGTTGAGTTAACGGTTAGTAACTGCGAAGGATTTCTTCAATATCTTTATCTTATTATCCTTATTTTATATTTTCGCCGATTTAGATAACATATCAATTGCATTACTCTTCGTGGGAACGATCTCTTACTACCGTTATATTATATTTAATTAGTGGGAAATATATTTTTATTTTTTTGAGTAAACGATGCTCACCAAAAACTAAGCTTGCCATACACACATGTACTTGACGATTTTGGGTTTGTGTAACCGTACCCAAACGTGTACAATAGTTGGTTTAAGATTAGTCAACCAAATGGTTAGCCAAATGATAACTTTCATATCAACATATTCTTCTTCACCATAACTAGTCCAAATGACTCAAATGAACTAGTTAGAGAGTTGTTCAATTGCTATGAGATCTTATGTACTACACAAGACACAATTGAAGCAAAAACGATGTGATTCACTCGAATCGATTCATGAACAATGAAGCCATGGTTTGCAATAGAATTCCTTAGATAATTTAAATAAGTTCACGAATATCGTTTTTATACATAACCACTCAAGTTCGCGGACTGGGTTCGCGGACTTAAGTAACTGGTTGGAGTTAACAAACTCCAGCAGAAATTCTCGGGTTTGAGAACTTCCGTCAGTTTGCGGACTGAAACCAACCTTCAACTCCAGCGGAAATTCTCAGGTTCGAGAACTACGCTCGTTCGCGGACTGGATTGACTGCTCAAGTTCCGGTTTTCACTTGATCAACAAAGTTCGAAAACTTCGGTTCAAGTGCATAAGGACTTATACATATATGTGTTACCACAACAATGTTTATATCCCCCAGTGGTTATATTGTCTAAACTCTCATTTCAATTATTGAAACATTCTCAGATGACGTCATATAATTTTAATTCACGAACTAGTTTTCGTCAGAGCAATTTCCAAAGTGATTGAAACATCACCTGACTTTCGTCATGAGGCAAAGATAAACTTGGCTAAAGCGGAAGCTTTACCAATACACATTTCGAGAAATAGATAAGCGAGATATACTCAGCTCGAAATGTCACATGTGTATATCTTTAGTCTATATAGTAAAACGACTTTTGTCTCAAGATGGGAGATAGAGTAGATAGATTTTTGAGTGATAGATAAGTTCAAGTCTCCACATACCTTTTAGTTGTTGAAGATCCACCGGTTCCTTGAGTAGTCCTTCGTCTTGTGTGATGATTTCCATGGAGTTCTTGAGCTCAACTTCACTTTCTATCCTAGTCCGAGACCTTAGCTATAGTAGACTAGAAATTAAGACTTTATAGTTTTGATCACTAACATTGACAAACATGCTTGATATAGCAACGCATGCGAGTTCGAACGAGCAGTGCTCTAACAATCTCCCCCTTTGTCAATTTTAGTGGAAAAACTATTAATACATGTGGAATACAAAAAATATATAAATAAACTTCGTAGCTCCTATTCCACATGTCTAATCTTCAACAATACTCGAAATCTTCATCACTTCCAAGTAGTCCAATGATCCCAAAGGTTGTAAGTTTAGCATCATCGTTGTTGAAAATCCGTAGCTATAATAATGAGAAAAACATCGGTTCTCAATCATTGTTATACAATGTCATAATATTATTACACAGTGTCAAAGTCCAATTGCATCACAACTTCAACAAAAATACTATGGTGATACTTTACTCCCCCTTAGTCAATACTCCATCTCACATGGAAACCACTCCCCCTCACATAATAATCCGAAAACCATATGTCTTTGTAGTGTGAACTACAATTAATTCTCCCCCTTTTTGTCAATAAAATTAGCAAAGGTACAAGAACGGGATCCTAATGAAATTTTCGTAAGAGACATTTCATGACCAAAGGTAAATATATATCATCTTGTTTAGATGCAATCATAAAGCCGAAGCTAAATGCATTCATCGAGGAGTTTATAAAGACGCAAGATAACCCCTCTAATATTCCACAGTCGTACTCCCCACAATGATTTTGCAATTAAGCACAAGTTCAAAAGAACTCTCCCCCACAATATGTCATTCCCTAAGGAACAACAAGAGCGACCTTAATTTCAAGAGAAAAGAAGGATTTCTTTAGACTCAACAAATTACATACAAGTATGAATTTGGAATCCAACAAGAAATATTCAATCAAATTAACCAAAGCGAACAAAGATTAATTTGACTAAATATGCTCAACACAAGTAAACTTATGGAGACTTAAATATCAATTAGATTGATCACAAAAAAACTTTCAAATAATCTAATTGTCATACTCAACCAAACTAATTACAAGAGTAATCAATTTAATTGTCCACACTCGACATAAGAAAATCTATGGAGAAATGACTAAGTTAATAATTAAAGTAACCATCCTAGTCGATCATGCTCAATAAGAGAATATATTACGGAGTGCTAACTAAATAACCATACTAGATGATTGATGTAGTTCATTTGGGCTCAACATAAGAGATTATGGAACCCCGACTAAGATTATGACAACCTTAACCGTACATGTACTCAACATAAGAAAACTTTATGGAATACAAACTAAATAACCACACAAGTTGATTAATTTAGTTCTTAAAGCTCAACATATAGCATCTCATGGAACAACCAACCATGCCAATAAGAAATCGACTTAGTTGTATCGTTCTCAACATGAGATACACAATGGAGCCTTCACGGTAATACATAAAAAATGGATCAATAAGGATCTATACCGTGGATAACACAAGGATTCATTCTATGTTTCATCACCATTTGCACAATGACACACAATAGACATAATCCTTGAATCACAAAAGATTTTAACCTATCTTACATCAATAATTGACAATATAGGCTTAACTTTTGTGTTTGTCAAAAGTCTATTCATCCTTTTATCAATATTTGCATATCAATTCACGAACGACTTTACTTTTGACAAAATATGGGAAAATCAAGTTCACGGACGTAAACACACATATCCTACCAAAACATTGCTATATATAAAACCATAAGGATTAATACCGCAACCATCGTCTTCCAAACAAACTTAGAATTTTTAAACCAAAATGAAATCTATAAACAAGAAGATGAAAACATTGGATATAGCTATGTGTAATCACAATAATGGCTATTCCAAAACACTAGTTATTCTTCTAAATAAAAGAGAAACAATAGAATATTTACTAGATTAACAAAATCAAAAACAAGCTAAACAAAACCTCCATGCCACGGAGAACTAAAGTCAAATAGACAGTTCAGGACCTTCTTGAGTCTTAAGGTCTTGGAGCTTGTGAATCACAACATCCTCTGCACCTTTGAAGAGGATATCCTTATTGGGGAGTTCTCTAACACAAGTTTTCATGAGAGCAAGGTCAGACTTAACTTTTTTCAACTCAGTTCTTACCACATCAAGACTCTTCATTGTACCAACAAGTTGCTGATTTGCTTTCTCAAATTCCTTCAGGAAGTCGAGAACTACATCTGATGAAATCTCTTCAATCTCCTTTATATCAGAAAGTGACTCGGAGGATTAAGGAAGGAAACCTTCATTATCAACAAGAGTTTCCTTCTCTTTATCGAGTTTGCAATATACCACCTTATCAATGACATCTTTAGGCAAATTAT
Source organism: Papaver bracteatum (assembly GCA_023529315.1). Classification (NCBI taxonomy): domain Eukaryota; kingdom Viridiplantae; phylum Streptophyta; class Magnoliopsida; order Ranunculales; family Papaveraceae; genus Papaver; species Papaver bracteatum. Next base: position 65,803 of record JAJJWX010004551.1, read on the forward strand.
TCAATGGGCAGGAAGAAAAAGAAGACATTGAAAAATGAACCTAGAGTAATAAGAATAACTCAATAGGATAGGTATATAAATAAAACCTCGAGAGATTTAGGGTTTACGGGATAGGTTTTAAAAGATAACCCGTACGTGAGCCCGTAAGATGGTTTTTCACAAAACTCTGCATGGAAAGAGAAAAACTCACGACTAGTGCTTGACTAAATATCCTTCTAAAAACGATATGAGATTAGCCAGATAATTATAGTCACACAGTTACGGAGTATACATGTTCAAGTTTCTCACAACTAGGATTTTTGTATGTGAGATATTCAACCTTGTGATTACTTTACACAAGTATGAGCCTTTAGCTCATCAAATGAATGTTGTTCCTTTTTATCCTTCTGTCCTTGATCTGTGCTCTTTCTAAAGAGATGACCCACTGCTTGATTATCATATTTATCAAAAGGACTAAATCTAGGACCTCTTGCAATTGAATTAAGAGGATCAGAGTGGATGGGAATCCATGTTCTAGATTTAAATTTATCAGAAACATCCTTATAATTATAGGAAATGCTTTTGTTAGAAACACAAGAATTTATGCCAGAATGCACTTGAGCCCTGTACTGATTTCTAGAGTAGAGATCATTCTTATGAGGTTTCTGATTTCTTGTGGGCATACGATTCACTGCGTTAGTCGACTGACTCTTTGTTCCATTGACAGTGAAGAGAAGCAAATTATGAAGCTTAGAAATTTGTTTCCTTCTTGCAAAACAATGGATAGCATAGTGATTCTGTTTCCCACAAAAATTACAGATTCGAGGAGGAGAAGCAATAACTGGCACCTGTTTAAACTCCGTAGCCATATGAGAAGATTGCAAGTTATGTAAACTTTTCTTGACACAATCTTCTTCTGGAGAATACTTTGTCTTGTACAGAACATCACGATAGTTAGTTTGTACAGAGGATTTTCTCCTTAAGACATAGTTTTCCTTTTTCAAGGATTTGCACTGTTCATAGGATAGAGTAAGATATGCACATAGTTTCTCTTTTTCAGCACGAAGTTTGTTGAGTTCTGATGAATGAGTCTCGAGCAAACGTTTTTATCTAATTGAATCCTCTTTAATAATATCCAGTTTCTTGAATATTTTTCTCAATATTCTTAGAGAAGGACTTAATGATGTTATAGAGATCACGTTCTCGATGATCATGATTATTAAAATCAATATCTTCAGTTGTATGTTTTGAAATTCTGATGAGCTCCTTTTCAGCTTCTGCTAGAGTGTCACATACCTCATGAGAGGAAGAAATGTCATTATCACATTGACCATTCTTTTTACCTTGGGATTCGGAAGAATTAACTAAGGAGTAATCCTTTGAGGTGTTTCCAAGACACTTGACATGATCAAAAGATTTATGAAGCATTTTGGTATGCGCAGCATAGATTTTTTTCCACAGACTCATATTTCCACAAACACAGACTTGTAAGGTCTTAAACGTGTTTGTCTGCTCTGATACCAATTGAAAAAGCGGGGGTCTAACAACCTCACCCAATATTTCGATTAGCAATCTGTATGGACAACTCCGAGTTGTTTTCTAGAGAATCAACTAGACTCAATCAATAGAAAAATACTCAAAGAGTTATTATCTCAATCTCTCGATTTGATTTACTCAAGAAAATATGATTCGCGAGTCTAATCAAAGAGAGATAACTTGGATGGTACCAAAGACCAATATCCAAGTGTCAATCGATTTAAATCAACAACCAATAGGTCGGATATTCTAATCGATTGAACAACGCACAACCTGTATTATTTCAATTATATAAAAATATAATGCGAAAAAGAAATAACACAGACACCAGAATTTTGTTAACGAAGAAACCGCAAATGTAGAAAAACCCCGGGACCTAATCCAGATTAAACATACACTGTATTAAGCCGCTTCAGACACTAGCCTACTCCAAATTAACTTCGGTCTGGACTGTAGTTGAACTCCAATCAATCTCACACTAATCCAAGGTACAATTATGCTCCTACGCCTCTGATCCCAGCAGGATACTGCGCACTTGATTCCCTTAGCTGATCTCAGCCACAACCAAGAGTTGCTACGGCCCAAAGTCGAAGACTTTAGCAAACAAATATGTCTCACACAGAAAAGTCTACAAGATAGATAAATTCGTATCCCACGAATAAACCTATGAGTTTTGTTCCGTATTTTGATAAATCAAGGTAAACAGGAACCAATCAATAAAACCAGACTTATATTCCCGAAGAATAGCTCAGTTTTATCAATCACCTCACAATAGTCTTAATCGACGCTGCGAAAAAAGATATTGTGGAATCACAAACGATGAGACGAAGATGTTTGTGATTACTTTTATATCTTTCCTATCAGAGATAGAAATCTCAAGCCAATTATTACAATTATACTCGTACGATAAAAATAACTAGATCAGATCACACAACTACAAGAAAAGTAGTATCGGCCTGGCTTCACAATCCCAATGAAGTCTTTAAGTCGTTAACCTGGTTTTAGAAGAAGAAAACCAAAGGTTAAAGGAGAAATCGACTATAGCTTAGCAAACTAGTATCACAGAATGTGTGGGGATTAGGTTTCCCAGTTGCTAGAGTTCTCCCTTATATAGTCTTTTAAATCAGGGTTTGCAATCAATGTTAGCTTAGTAACAAAGCATTAAATATTCACCGTTAGATGAAAACCTAATTAGATACAAGCTAATATCTCTCAACCATTAGATCGAAAACTTAGCTTGCCATACACACATGTAATTGACGATTTTGGGTTTGTGTAACCGTACCCAAACGTGTACAATAGTTGGTTCAAGATTAGTCAACCAAATGGTTAGACAAATGATGAGCACGAAAGTGCGACTCATTTTATCACTAATACAATAGTTGATTCCCCCATAAATACATTAGATGGGACTCATTTTATCACTAATAAACTTTTTTGTAGGTGTTTTTGTGAAATAAGCTCTTAAGGAGAAAGTTGCTCGAAAAAAGGTTTTTGTACCCCCGGAGGCCACATGTTATTCGGACTATCATTGTTGGTTAAGGGACACCTAAATTAGTAAGGAACACCTCAACGGATAAGGGACACCTTCCTTACTATTTACATCCCATAAGGCAAGTGCTAAAGGGACACCCGAACAGGATAGGGGGGGGGTCATCTTCTTCCTTTTGAATTCTGAATTTTGGAGGGGAAAATGGCTACAAAATTAGGGTTTGATAATTGAAGTGGTTTCACTGAGATTAAAGAGCTGAAATTGAATATGCATATTCCTTATGCCTAAACAAGCTTGGTATGGTCGTTTGATTTGATCAAAATTGGTTAGAATGCTGATTTGAAGCAAACAGATAAAAAATACTTTTGGCGGGAAAAATAGTTGCAGCACAATTCAAATTAGGGTTCGATATTTAACCAAGAATTAACGAGATTCAATGGATGAAATCAAATAGGTTTATTCATATGGCCTAAACAGAGATGATAATGTGCTTAGTTTCAAAAGAATTGGGATGGATATTCGTGTAATGCAAAACAGAGTTGGATATAAACTCGGGTTTCTGTGAAAGTTCTGGGAGAGATTTGGTGGAGTATTTTTCGGGGTTTAGTGTTCAAATTGATTAGGAATATTCTGTTGTTTCAAAACAGGAGTGGTAAGTCCCATGGAATCTAAAAAGAAGGAGGCTTACATGAAATCTCGATAAGACAGGGTAAGGAGGTAGTATCGGGTTTTGTTGGGTTGTTTTGTGAAAAATACATGGATAATTCTTCCTTGAAAGAGTTTGATTCGGTATGCTATGTGTATTTCACGAGTTGGAGTGTGTCACTAGCTATAGATGCGTGGAGAAATAAAACAGAAAATTGGGTATTCTGTTTTGATGACCGGTAATATTTTGGGAAGATCACTCACAGTTGATAGGAAAGATATTCTCTAGGATTATGGTCTATCTTTTGGAAAGAATTTTTACAGATCAGAGACACGTAAATCAGGAAAGAAACAAGGGAAGAAAATATCTCAAGAATATATTCTTTTACTGCCGAGTAATGGAGGATTATCTGGAGTGATTAAGCGAGATTTCTTGGGTCTGTTAGGCTATATAAAGGGTTCTGGTTCATCATGGAAGAATATCGAGAGTTACGGAGAAGAACTGAAGTTGCAGAGCATATTTTTCTACTGCTACAGAGAAGAAGAAGAAGAACATTCGACGCCAACTGACTGTCGCAGAGAACTGTCGTTTATAAACAGTACTCCTAATAGTCAGTTTGGCAGCATGTTTTGAATTTGCAACAAATATTATAACGGTGACCTCTGTAACGCCAATAAAGAGTTGCAGATTAATTGTATTATTAGCTTTCTTTAATAAAAACACCATTTGAGTTATGAATTATATTTTTGAGTGTGTTTTCATTATGAGAAGCTAAGCCCCAACACTGGGTCGACAGAGTTAGCCAAACTTCATACATGAGTGAATTTATTTTATTTTTCTATATGACTTTTGCATTAATTAATAGAATTATGATTTGAAAAAATTAGTCATCATTTTATTAGATGGGTCATGCTTGCTTAGATGTTTGATGTCCCATGCCTATGATTTATAACTAACGTTTGGAGAATCTACCTTGGCAAAAATAAGAGTCGGTGTTGTTTTATTTATTGAGCGATAATTGTTGAAGAATAAATAATTGAACCTATTGATATGAATGCGGTGGAATCCTAGACCCAGTAACTCTCGCTTTTGTTTATTATTGTCATTGAACCTTTAAATTTAATCTTAACAACGCCCGAGTGAACGACAACCTATTTACTACTACGACAATTAAAAATCTTATCACCAAATGATAACTTTCATATCAACCATATTATTCTTCACCATAACTATTCCAAATGACTCAAATGAACTAGTTAGAGAGTTGTTCAATTATTATGAGATCTTATATACTACACAAGACACAATTGAAGAAAAAACGATGTGATTCTCTCGAATCGATTCATGAACTATAAAGCCACGGTTTGCAATAGCATTACTTAGATAATTTAAATAAGTTCACGAACATCGTTTTTAGACATAACCACTCAAGTTCGCAGATTAGGTTCGTGGACTTAACTAACCGGTTGGAGTTTACAAACTACAGCAGAAATTCTCGGGTTCTAGAACTACGCCGTTCGTGGACTGGATTGACTGCTCAAGTTCCGGTTTTCACTTGATCAACAAAGTTCGAAAACTTTGATTCAAGTGCATAAGGACTTATATATATGTGTTACCACAACAATGTTTATATCCCCCAGTGGTTATATTGTCTAAACTCTCATTTCAATAATTGAAACATTCTCAGAGGACGTCATATAGTTGTTATTAACGAACTAGTTTTCGGCAGAGCAATTTCCAAAGTGATTGAAACATAACCTGACTTTCGTCACGAGGCAAAGATAAACTTGGCTAAAGCGAAAGCTTTACCAACACATATTTCGAGAAACAGATAAGCGAGATATACTCAGCTCGAAATGTCACATGTGTATATCTTTAGTCTATATAGTAAAACGACTTTTGTCTCAAGATGGGAGATAGAGTAGATAGACTTTTGAGTGATAAATAAGTTCAAGTCTCCACATACCTTTTAGTCGATGAAGACCCACCGGTTTCTTGAGTAGTCCTTCATATTGTATGATGATTTCCATGGATTTCTTGAGCTCAACTACACTTTTTATCCTAGTCCGAGACCTTAGATATAGTAGACTAGAAATCAATACTTTATAGTTTTGATCACTAACATTGACAAACATGCTTGATATAGCAACGCATGCGAATTCGACCGAGCAGTGCCCTAACACCAAGATCTATCTTATGTTCAATCACCCAAAGGCAATCGTTAAGATTAAGCCAATCAATACCTTTAATCACAAGGAAACGTATTGATGCCGATCTTCCTCAACTATTCTATCAAAATACCCAAAGGATAAATCAATTATAGTCGGATCCTCTTTTTCCCAAACAAGTATTGTGCACACCAAAGATTATAAAAACCAAGTCAGAAATCTTCAATATCTTCTTTGTCTTCAAATCTTCTTAGATCTTCAATAAACACCTGCACATAACTACTTGAATCTCTTGTGATCAATCACACATAGAACGGAGTCTGTTAACAATGGATTATCACAAGATCGTCTTTAGATCTAACAATAGTCTAAAGATCCTCGTCGAAACCTTGAACTAGTTTGAGTGAATCTTATATCAGAAGAGAAGATTCTCAAGCATAAACAAACTAGGTGCAATCAAAGTTAAACCACCGTTAGTCAATCAAATCAATACGAAAACTAAAGATAAATCGCAATATCTAGTTTCGCACCAACGGGTCGAGCTAGAGCTTCTCAATCCCAAAGAAGAATTTAAATTGAGCGGCCGAATGAGATTTCACCTAATTAGATTACTCTCCTCTCCGATAGGCGGCTTCACCAGTAACAAAGAAAAAAGAGGAAGTCTATGTCACGCAGGATTAGTTTTCTAGAAATGCAAACTCAAAGTATTTATAGACAAGGAAGTTTGGACACTAAGGAATTTCCAAAACCGAAAATATTCTCAAGATATTTTTCATTACTCCACCAAATTTGGTTTTCATAATTCCTGTGAATGCAGTGTCCAAAAATACATGATCGAAATCTCCTTGGAAAATATTTAATTAGCAAATGCACATTACTAATTCTTATTTTCCATATATAATTAAAAACCCTTAATTAAAAAGATTATTAACTTATTTAAATTCGATCTTAGGATTTACTTCTTCTTAGCCGTTAATGAATATCTTTAAACAATAAAGAATAACAATTAATGCACCGTGTTCAAAGTGTGTCGACATCTTAGTCTTGAAAGTCCCTTTTCATACTTGCTCACTTGAATCCGATTTACCACGCTTCCAAACAAGTTTAGAATTGGTTCATCTGATTTTCAAGAACTACGTGATTGATCAAGTAACACTCAATCACAACTCATGGGTTTACGGTTTTACCAAAACAAGTTTCGGTTCTACCTCCATGTGAGTACTATGCATAGTTACACTAGCTTACCGAAGATATGGCTGACTAGGTACTAGGATCGGTTCCCCACATATATTTGGTATCTAACTTGTATGCACTTCACATGTCCATAGGATCGGTTCCCCCTTCCCAAAAACGTATTGCACATGTTCATAGGATTGGTTCCCCTTTCTTCCATAAACCTTGTTGCACCTCATACAAGGATCGGTTCCCATTATGATGCACTGCACATCTTACTAGGATCGGTTCCCCTTCTCCCAGTAATAAGTTCAGACACTCAAAACCCGATCATACCCCATGTTATTACTTGAGATCGGTTTCACTAATAAAAGTCATACCAATACATAAGTCAGGCCTCATGTGAATAGTTTTACCAAGAACACAAACAAGTCATGAGCGGTTATACTAATCACACATATTGGTCGTTCATAAGATATGCAATGAAGAACATCCCCAATAACGCCTGCCGATTTCCTTTTCGGTTCACAACACATATCATGAACTTACTTCCTTAGAACACATGTAAATATTGTTACCTAGGATGAAATCCTCACTTCATACCCATACATAATCACAATAGAATTCATACGATTATGTTGATGTCTTATATATAAAGTTTAATGGTTAAGCAATAAACTTCATATTGTATTCCTTAATACTATGTCTATCTAGAGGGTTCATTCTTCGCAGTTTTTTTGTTTTCAATATGCACGACTTGAAATATACGTTAGGGAATGAAACAGTTCAAGTCAAATATCACTAACCTTAAGTGGAAGGATGATGTTGTGGTTGTAGCTCCGTTTTTCTTCACTTCTTCAAGTCTTTGCAATACTTGTAATGTCTCACCCTAATACTTTCAACCTAACCTATACGAAGTTGACTCTAGTACATTTAAATCAAGCGACTCTTAAATGAGTTTTGGTTCACTAAAATATGACAACCAAACTTGACATACCAATGCTTGGTGGGTTCAACCGAGCAATGCTCTAACAATCTCCCCCTTTGTCAATTTTAGTGACAAAACTCTTACAATCATATGGATAAACAAATTACAAGAATTCATTACACATACACTTGATTCCCGGATCCAACAACACAAAACCTGCATTCATTAAATCCTTAAAATACAGCAGCTGCACTATAATAACAAAGCTCGTACTCCCCCTAAAGGTGAGATAGGTAGATTTTCAATCCGCACGTCTTTGTTATCCCAATCATATGATATGTTATTCCCCCTTAGTCTGTGATTTTCCTAATTCGTTAGATAAACGTTCAAACACCATTGTCCTCTTCCCTAATGACACCAATCAACCATAAAATTGATACCAGTATCACCTGTTTACTCTATATATTTATCCCCCTTTTTGTCACAAAAATGACAAAGAAACGAAAAAAATAAAGGACAACACGAAAAGGATCTTACAAATCTCAAAAATAGACTTGCAACCTATTGAGTCAAGCACGAGGGTTCCACATACCATTTTTGATAACCAATATTAAAACCGAAACTACAAGTAATTACGTTTTGATATGTTATCATGGAACTAATTGCTCAAAGAAATTTTCCCAACTAGTTTAGCAAACCAAAAATCAACTAAGCAACTTAGTTCCTTTGCTAAACCGATTGTATAAATACAACCGCTTCATTCGATAAGACCAAAACAAAGGTAAACTCCATTTTTCTCATCATGTTTCAATTATCCATATAACTTAGACCTTTAGATTTTAAACAAGCCAGATACTAGGTTAGTTAACTAGCATTTCCTTGTTTAGGATTTTGGCTAGACTTGAATAACCGAAACCTCCACTTTGATAAGTCTAACTAAGATCAGAATTAACTTAGTTTATCTTATCCGGAATCTAATTGGACTAAAGAACTCGTCCGGTCAATATATTTATTCGTTAAGCCATAAATAATTCATACAAACAAATAAATCAACTTGCATAATTATTCACCTCAACCGGATACAATAGAAACATCATATATATCAAGGTTTCACTATTGCCCCGAAATTTTGTAAGCCTAAACAATTGATACTACACAATGAAGCAAAATAACAATTGTTTTACTTAACTGGAAGCAATTGAATTAACATAAATGTTAAAGCACCTCAATTGCACCAAATTTCGCAAGCCTAAAAGATTGATATCACACAACAATGAAAGATAACAATAGTTTTACTTAACCGAAAATAATTGAATCACACAAACATCCACACATACATAATGGAATAAACAAATCAATTGTACCAACTATTTCGTTTAAGAAAAATCAATATATATATATCAAATAAAAATAGGCTTTTCTTAAAATAGGAAAACAATTATCTAACAAGATTGTTACCTCAAATTCGCATCCAACTTCTCCAAACATGATCGCATCGTTTTCTTCTTCCGGTAGAATTGATATCGAAATACCATTATGTTGTCATTCTCATGCCAAAAAAAAAAAGAATAACAACAACTAACCTTTACCAGAGAAAGGTTGAAAATCGGTTTTAACAAGTGCAAGCAAAAGTTAAAAACCGTCGAAACACATATGCTTTTATGCTAAACCAAAACCGATTCAACATATTGTGACTTTTTCACATATTGTTTCTACAGGAACCCCTCATGATCCTTTGATAAAGCCTACCAACATGGGATAGAACTTAATCCTTCTAAATCAAAAAGTCACCCAAACCATAAGGGTTCACAACATATTATGAGATCGAATATCACGGTAATAAAGCCGAAATCAAACATCCCATAAACCAATTTGCAATACACCATAAATATTCAACATGAAATAAAGTATTGAAATTACTTTTATCTTGTAGGGAATTAAATTGCGAAACCAACGCAAAAAGAATGAGGTCATTCTGAGTTCGGACGAAGAAGTTATGGGCAAAACAGTTTTACACTTTTTCGTATGGGGACCTCTCACTAGGATCGGTTCCCTATAATTAAAACTGTGTTGCACATGTGCATAGGATCTCTTCCCCCAATAACAAAAATTGCTGCACATGTGCATAGGATCTCTTCCCCCAATAACAAAACTTGCTTCACAAGTGCATATGATCTCTTCCCCAATAACAAAACTTGCTGCACATGTGCATGGGATCTCTTCCCCTTTTGCACCAATCACTAGGATCGGTACCCCAAGTGTTACTTGTGACGGATCTCAACAGTAAACTGTTTTTGACATAACTTTTGCATACGATGTCCGAATTCAGTGATTTTTGGCTCATTTTGACCACAAAAGCAAGAGAAACACATATATGATCAGTAGATATCAACATAATACACTCACAATTACCATTTCTTTCAAAACCCAAATATAGATAGAGAAAGTATGAGTATAAAAGAAAATAAATCTCCTAAAGATGTTAATTAGTCATATAATAATCGAGAGATCATGTACTAAGTTTCATGTGCTTACGTACCTTTCAAAATTGAGCACCAAGGTGAGCATGCACATTCTAACACAACTAGGTTGTGTTAAGTTCAGTCTTGTCTTGTTCGTCACGAGTGACTAAGAAAGAATCATTCTTGACCTCTTGCTTGGTTTGATTTCTCTTGTTCCATCTCTTGTTTTTCTTCTTTGACTTGTGATGAAGAGTATCATTATCACAACCTTTACTAGTACAAGAGATTTCAGACATAATGTCTTTCTTTAGTCTTTCAAAAAGACTCTTGTAAATATTGTCACCAACAATTAACAGCTGAGAGTCATTCTTGAGACTAACTTTTGGTCCCTTCTTGACTATGGAAGACTTTGGGACCCATTGAGAGTTGGGTGTCGCAGGAGCAATTTTATCCTTCATACCATTAGGATCATTGTCCTTTTGAATATTTTGCGAATCACCCTTTCTCCAATTTGGAATATCAGATCTTGGTTTTGCATTTAAGAAGTCATCTCTCTTTCTATTGGGTCTTTTATGAATTGACCTTGTCGAGTGATATGAAAAATTTGAACTATCATTATAATAATTATTTTGCCTAAACTTAGGACAATACCGATATGAGTTCTTATGAGGAGAAAACTTAGCCAATTCGTTTGATACGGTAGAAAGTGAATCTTGCATCTTACGAACTTTGCATCCCCATTGCAAGTGTCATTTATTACCAAAATAATAACAATGCTTAGTATAAATACATGAAGTATGAGTTTTAGTGTTACCTTTTTGTGGATCCTCTTGTATTGGAGCACTACGAGCTTTCTTGTTCTTCTTATTATCCTTATTCAACGTTGTTACTTTCTTGACATTAGCAGAAGTGATCTCTTTGATTGCTGCTGGTTGAACACAATTCTTAGGCTTGATTGGTTTTACTTCTTTACAAGAAATAGTATCACTTTTGTCAACAGTGGAAGCCTCTGGTTTAGAAGAATTAGTAGCTTTGACAAATTTTACCTCTTTGTTAATATTTGAAGCATCTATTCCCTTATAGCCCAATCCTCGTGTATCACGATGATTTCTACTTGCTTCTAACATTGAGGTTAAATTGTTTGAGCTAACATTGAACTTTTTAAGGTCCAAATTTTCTTTTTCTAACATCTTGATTTTATCAAGAGCACTAGCTAGATCAGCCTCAAGGTGTTTTTCTCATGAGAGATATACGCCTTTTTTCTATGGATACAAGATCGAGACAATACAACAACAAAGTGTGTTTACTTGATACAAAGGTTCAGACTTAACCAAACTCTATAGGATTCACGTATCAAGTAAATAATTTTTAACGTTTGTGCAATTTACTTTAATTATAATAAAATAATTATAATGCGGAAATATAAATTAAATGACACAGTAAGATTTTGTTAACGAGGAAACCGCAAATGCAGAAAAACCTCGGGACCTAGTCCAGAATTGAATACTCTCAGGATTAAGCCGCTATAAAAAATAAACCAACTTCGTATAGTTGAGACCAAGCAACTAAACCTATAGTTCACCTAGTTCCGTATGTATTCTCACGCCTCCAACCTGTAAACAAGTCACGTACTTGGACCAATTTCTTTGGTTTATATTCCAAACAGTAAAGGAACAACAAATCTGTTTGGTATCAACTCTCTTAAACCAAGTGATATGAGTTGCGCAAAGGTTCCCTTGTTTATCTTAACATAAACTCCTTTGTCAGGTTCCAAGATCTATCTTATGTTCAATCACCCAAAGGCAATCGTTAAGATTAAGCCAATCAATACCTTTAATCACAAGGAAACGTATTGATGCCGATCTTACTCAACTATTCTATCAAAATACCCAAAAGGATAAATCAATTATAGTCGGATCCACTTTTTCCCAAACAAGTATTGTGCACACCAAAGATTATAAAAACCAAGTCAGAAATATTCTTTATCTTCAAATCTTCTTAGATCTTCAATAAACACCTGCACACAACAACTTGAATCTATTGTGATCAATCACATACAGAACGGAGTCTGTTAACAATGGATTATCACAAGATCGTCTTTAGATCTAATAACAGTCTAAAGATCCCTGTCGAAACCTTGAACTAGTTTGAGTGAATCTTATATCAGAAGAGAAGATTCTCAAGCATAAACAAACTAGGTGCAATCAAAGTTCAACCTCCGTTAGTCAATCAAATCAATACGAAAACTAAAGATAAATCGCAATACCTAGTTTCCCACCAACGAGTCACACTAGAACTTCTTGATCCCAAAGAAGACTTTAAATTGAGCGGCCATAAGAGATTTCACCTAATTAGATTACTCTCCTCTCCGATAGACGGCTTCACTAGTAACAAAGACAAAAGAGAAAGTCTATGTCACGCAGGATTAGTTTGCTAGAAATACAAACTCAAAGTATTTATAGACAAGGAAGTTTGGACACCAAGGAATTTACAAAACCGAAAATATTCTCAAGATATTTTTCATTACTCCACCAAATTTGGTTTTCATAATTCCTGTGAATGCACTGTCCAAAACTACATGATCGAAATCTGCTTGAAAAATCTTTAATTAGCAAATGCACATTACTAATTCTTATTTTCCATATATAATTAAAAACCCTTAATTAAAAAGATTATTAACTTATTTAAATTCGATCTTTGGATTTACTTCCTTCTTAGCCGTTACGGAATATCTTTGAACAATATAGAATAAGCATTAATGCACCGTGTTCAAAGTGTGTCGACATCTTACTCTTGCAAGTCCTTTTTCATACTTGCTCACTTGAAACCGATAAACCATGCTTCCAAACAAGTTTAGAATTGGTTCATCTGACTTTCAAGAACTACGTGATTGATCAAGTAACACTCAATCACAACTCATGGGTTTACGGTTCTACCAAAACAAGTTTCTTTTCTACCTCCATGTGAGTACTGTGCATAGTTACACTAGCTTACCAAAGATACGGATGACTAGGTACTAGGATTAGTTCCCCACATATATTTGGTATCTAACTTGTATGCACTACACATGTCCATAGGATCGGTTCCATCTTCCCAAAAACGTGTTGCACATGTTCATAGGATCGGTTCCCATTTCTTCCATAAACCTTGCTGCACCTCATACAAGGATCGGTTCCCCTTGTGATGCACTGCACCTCTTACTAGGATCGTTTCTCCTTCTCCCAGTAATAAGTTCACACACTCACAACCCGATCATACCCCGGGTGATTACTTAATATCGGTTTCACTAATAAAATTCATACCAATATATAAGTCAGGCCTCATGTGAATAGTTTTACCAAGAACACAAACAAGTCATGAGCGGTTATACTAATCACACATATTGGTCGTTCATAAGATATGCAATGAATAACATCCCCAATAACGCCTGGCGATTTCCTTTTCGGTTCACAACACATATCATGAACTTACTTCCTTAGAACACATGTAAACATTGTTACCTAGGATGAAATCCTCACCTCATACCCATATATAATCACAATAACATTCATATGATTATGTCGATATCTTATATACAAAGTTTAATGGTTATGCAAGAAACTTCATATTGTATTCCTTAATACTATGTCTATCTAGAGTGTTCATGCTTCGCATTTTTATGTTTTCAATATGCATGACTTGAAAGATACGTTAGGGAGTGTAATAGTTCAAGTCAAATATCACTAACCTCAAGTGGAAGGTTGATGTTGTGGTTGTAGCTCCATTCTTCTTCACTTCTTCAAGTCTTCGCGATACTTGTAATGTCTCACCCTAATACTTTCAAGCTAACCTATACGAAGTTGACTCTAGTACATTAAAAACAAGTGACTCTTAAATGAGTTTTGGTTCACTAAAATATGTGTAGATGGTGGATTTTCGACAAAGGCTAAAATTGTAACTCCGTAATTCTACGAACTTATGATCTAGCAATCAGACACGAGTATTGAGACACGGGTCTCTCATTGGACCTCTGACTGAGAATACTGTCTCTTAGAGTACATGCAGATATGTAGTCTGTCATCTGGACAATGGCATATATGTATTGAGACACGGGTATCTCATTGAACCTCTGACTGAGAATACTGTCTCTCAGAGTATATGCAGATATGTAGTCTCTCGGCTGGACAACGACATATCTGTATTGAGACACGGGTCTCTCATCGAACCTCTGACTGAGAATACTGTCTCTCAGAGTACATGCAGATATGTAGTCTTTCGGCTAGACAACGACATATCTCATGAATACTGAACACTTCAATAATTACTTCTATATAGAATCACGAGATTGACGGCTCCTAGACAACTTGCATGCTAGTATAGAGTGATAACGTCTTCAGGATACAAACAATAGTTTTCCCTGATTATATAAAGGATATGATGCTCCAACAAGCTCATGTCAATAATTAATGCTCCTAAACAGCTTTCCTACTAGTATGGAGCCATCAATTAATTATTCCTAAATTCTTGGATTCATCCACTGAATTTCTGAAAATATTCAAATATTTTCGTAATATTTCGTTACTTCAATCTATGGTTCTTCCCAACAGAATTCCATGGGTTAGTAATAAATATTAAATATACGGGCATATAAGATACCTCTGAGTAAGCCTGATTTAAATGGTGCAAGTGTACTCAACGACGATGCACTAACAATCACCGCACGACCGAGTATTTCAAAATACGACGAAATGATGAACCTATGCAAATAGGAAGGAAAATAATAAATAATTAAATATTGACCAAGGGGCTGGGGGATTGGGCTCACCGACTGGTCGGCTATGCCGTGGCCAATCCCACGCCAGTTTTATATTTTTTCATTATTTTCCTTGAGTTCATGAAAATCCTTTCACTTGAACAAATATCCTTCGTTTTGAGGAAACTCCTCGGATTCATGGTGTTTCCTTCGCACCAAGGAAATAATATAAAATTGGGAAAAATATGGTGGGGCCGTGATCATTGGCAAACCGGCCATGCCTGATCCTGGCCGGCCCCACACCTCATGGTTCCTCATTATTTTATTATTATTTCCCTAATTTCATGAAAACTCCTTAATTTCATGGTATTTTCACAAATCCATGAAAAATAATATAAAATTAGGGAAACCCGTGGGACCTGGCCTAAGCTGGCCGGCCATTCCCTAGACGGTCCCACACGCTCTTTTATTTTATTATTTTAAGTTTTCCTTGGTCCCATGAAATTCCTTGATTTCATGGTATTTCCCTCAAATTATGAAAATTCCTTCAAATCATGGAAAAATATATAAAAAATACATAAAATTAAGGAAAACTCGTGGGACCGGGCCCAAACCGGCCATGCCCTAACCGGTCCCACACGCCCTTATTTTTATTATTTTAATATTATTTGCTTCCTTGATCCCATGGAAACTCCTTCACTTCAAGGAAACTCCTTGATTTCAACAAATTCCCTAAATTCATGATATTTTCATCAATTCATAAAATTAGGAAAAGGCACCACGGGACCATGGTCACTGGCCATCCGACCATGCCTTGGCCTTAGCGGTCCCATGCTTCATCATTCCTTCATTTTATAATTATTTTCCCTCATCTCATGAAGTTTTCTCAGTTTCAGCAAAACCCTAACTTTGTCATATTTTCTCAAATGGATGCTCAACTGCACGCCAGAAAATATCAAAATTCTCAGGATTGTGACACGGACGTGTTGACGACATGAGCATGTTACCTTGACCGACCATGGTTGGATCCTTGGCTCGCAATGAGCCAGTCCCACATATTTTTACGATTTGACCTAATTTGCGCAATTACACGTATTAGGTCCAAAACTTTTCCAAATACATTTTGGATTTTCATGAAGTGATCGTCAGTTGATCTCGTGACCGCCCAGGGCTGATTTCATGACCCCTTGGTCGGTCTCTCACCTCTTCATAATTAGTTAGGTTCTATCACATAAGGCTCAGGCATTTTTCGAATAAATGATTAAACCAGCATTAATCATTCTTTCATCAACAAGTCACCAACTCCTCAAGAGGTCTTGGTATTTGCTCATGTGAGCATATGGGTGTTACATGATCGACTCACGGTCTCATGTAACCGGTCCTTCCTTCGTTCCATGGTTAAATTCTGAATAAACATGAAGTG
The DNA here is from genome assembly GCA_023529315.1 of Papaver bracteatum. Taxonomy (NCBI): domain Eukaryota; kingdom Viridiplantae; phylum Streptophyta; class Magnoliopsida; order Ranunculales; family Papaveraceae; genus Papaver; species Papaver bracteatum. The sequence goes on from JAJJWX010004551.1 coordinate 82,342, forward strand.
GTCATCAATTGATCAAATTAGGGTTTCTGAGTCCAAGGATCATAATTCCAGATTCAAACACTAATAACTTTACGATGATTTCATGATCAATATTCTTATTAATTATGCTCGGTTCAACTACCAGTATTTTAATTAATATTTTATTTTGGTCACGCTACCAATAATTCATCAGATGAACAACATTTGTTTAGAAGAGAAATATTTGCTCAAACCAAGGAATATTGGCTCAACTCTCAATATCCAGCAATTCATCGAATGAGCAACACTTGCTCACCTCAATGTGGGAATTACACAACTGTTTCAGCAGACACGTTCAATTCATGAGTTTCAGAACATTTTGGAAAATCATGTTCAACTCAGCAAATACATGGACTCATCGTCCCATAAAGTCATGAAGTCAACAACTGACTAATTAACCACGAGACGACAATCGTGTCACTTGGGGGGATATCAACTAGGGTTTTGGTCTGGCGGTCTACGGCACGTGTGTTCAAAAACACGATGGAATGTGAGAAAGTCGTGCAATCAGTTGAAGGAATTAACAAAATAATGGATGGAAAATCGACCAAGTCTCCGCACGATGAGCAACTGGTTTCAAACACGATTTCCATTTCCCCACTCCTCGATTCCATCAACTGTCACACTTCATGGGATCATGGTGTCTACAATTCCAGCAATATAAATAAGTCTCTGAATCATGATTGAATATACAACGATCTCACGTCTCACAAACAACACGAGATCAACAACTCATCAATTGAGCAATTACTCTCACATGAGCAATTTCAATCATTCAGAACTTATCATATTCAGAATTCAAAACACACCTACAATCTTTGATTACCATTGATTCCACACATTTCTCAGCTTCCCTCCTAGAGATCGACCCATCCTATCTTGTGACCGAATTTACTCTGGAACGACCATTGTCTTGGTTTAGGCCGGAGTACTACAGATTGATCTCTCGAATTCAAAGCACTCTCTTCTTGCAGTGCATCTGTGTGAGGTTGAACATTTCGCTCAGTTCAAGGAATCTCCTCCGTACGGTCGTCTCCTCAATTCCGTAAAAACCAGCAAATCATTTTGCCCCGTCTACAATATGACAACCAAACTTGACATACCAACGCTTGGTGGGTTCAATGGAGCAATGCTCTAATACAAACAACGAAAAATTGATTTTTCCCGGTGCATAACCATTCAGCAAAATTATCTCGCTACTAGTTAGCATTCGAGATATATCTGGAGAGAAAAGTAAAAAAGTAGAATAAACAAATCTTAAAGAAGAATAGTGGACGCTTTTCGTCTGATCTAAAAGCCAATCTTGCTTATAAGGTTATAAGACTTGGCCTCAGGTACTCGTGATACACACCCAGACTCATACAGATTAGTAAGTGTCCTGATAAATAAATCACAGTCGTAAGATGATTGACTAATAAATCATCAAAAACCATCAAAATTGGAGACCACAAACTCGTGTGTTGTACATACATTACAAATACGCCAAATAGGTGTTCTTGTTTAGCAATTCACATATTATAAATCTAAATCTTCAATTAAGATAAGAACCAATTAGAACCGTAAATGAAGTGCAATACCCTTTTCTTAAGGGGAAATTAGAGATTCGGTTCTGACCTATAGAACAAGAAATAAGAGCTTCTCCAATGGTCACTTGGTCAGATTCATATGTGGCATCATGGGAATACATCCTCTATCCTATTTTATAATCAATTTTCCTAAATATTAGGAATAAAAAAAATTCCTCTCCAACCCATTTGTCTGGCTGTCATCTTATTTACCAATTGATTAGAGATTTTAACCGATAACAGTAAAAATAAATTATCAGTTGCCAAAGAGAATGAGAAGAAAAATTGCGAGAAGTCATAAACTTTCACGATGATCAACTTCTGTGAAAAAATTCTCGGTCTCGGTGCTGCAATAGTGAACTCGTCTCTTTACACAGTTGATGGTGGTCAAAAAGCTGTTCTGTTTGATCGATTCAGGGGAGTTCTTGATGAAACAGTAGGAGAAGGAACTCATTTCTTGATTCCATGGTTACAAACACCTTACATATTTGATATTCATACTAAACCCCATACTTTCTCATCAGTTTCTGGTACTAAAGATTTGCAGATGGTTAACCTAACTCTTCGTTTGTTATCTCGTCCTGAAGTACCATCTTTACCCTCAATTTTCAAAACCCTTGGTACTGAATATGATGAGAAAGTTTTACCCTCGATTGGTAATGAAGTATTGAAAGATGTGGTTGCTGAATTTGATGCAGATCAGTTGCTTACTGAAATACCTCATGTATCTGCTTTGGTTAGAGAGAGTTTGATCAAAAGAGCCAAGGATTTTAATATTATTCTTGATGATGTTGCTATTACACATTTATCATATGGTGCTGAATTTTCTAAAGCTATTGAACAAAAACAAGTTGCTCAACAAGAAGCCGAGAGATCTAAGTTTGTTGTTATGAAAGCTGGGCAAGAAAGGAGAGCTGCTATTATTAGGGCTGAAGGAGAAAGTGATTCCACTAAGTTGATTTCTGATGCTACAGATGCTGCTGGTATGGGATTGATTGAACTTAGGAGGATTGAATCTTCAAGGGAGATTGCATCCACATTAGCTAGGAGTCCAAATGTTTCTTACCTTCTTGGTGGTAACAATATTCTTTTTGGGTTGAACCCAGGTCGTTGATTCGATTCGGTAATATCCCTTTCTTGTGTTTGGTAGTTCAGTTTTGAGTGTTGATTTTTATTTTCTTTTTGGTCTGTGCTTAAATTTTTTTTCAATTGATGGTTGCCATGTCTTGATTGGAGAATTATGATTGGTTCGTTAGAGCTAATTGTTTTCAGTTGATTACCCTGTGTACTTTTAAAGTTATGTTATGATTGTTAATGTTGTTTGGTATAGTAGTACTGGATTGTTTAGAGAAGGACCAACATGCTTTAGTACTATATTAGTGGAAGAATTTGGCGAAGAGAGGAAATTTTGTCAGACATGAAGAGTTAGCATTATAGTTTCATGTTGTGATACTAGTTCCATTTGTTTTAGTGATGTGTTGGTGTGATCGTGTGAATTAGTTTTGTGTTTCTGTCAAGTGTTAAATTTTGGTTTTGATGCTTTTTAGATCTAGAATTTTGATTTGTTGCATCTGATTTTTTCTTTATGTTATCAATCAACTTGCAAATGATATTTGAAAGGTTGGATAGTCATTTTGGTATTTTATTCAATTTAAAAATGGATCAAAATGCTTTGGAAGGTAGTGTAGTAGATATGCACTGTTAGCTGGTATTGTGCATAGGTTAACCTGTGTGAGGATTTGAAGAATAAGTTGACAGGAAAATTTAATATTGTTGCATTATCTTGTACTAATGGTAGTATAATTGTCATCTTATGTTAGATACTCAACTCATTTCAGTTTTTATCTTTTACCTTGTTTTATAAGAGTAAAATGTGAATTTGAATAGAGTGATAAACTGATAATTGAAAAGTAGGCCCTTATAATGGTGTCTGTCATTCTATCTATGGAACTGTACTGCCCACAAGCACAGTTTCTGATATCTGCATTATGGATTGGATTGGAACAAATGTCAGACCCTTTATTTTATATGGAGTTATTTAAAAATTGTAGGAATTCAGAATGACTTGCAAACTTGCAGTCAATATGTCATTTGCTTGGGGACATAAAATCCTAAGATTTTAGGCTAGCTAAAGAGATTTTCTTCTCTTTTTTGTTATTTAACTAGTCTTACAGATTGACATGCGTAGACCCTCTATGCTTAATCATTTATACTAGTTTCCTACTATGTTGTACAAGGCGTAAGGCGCGGCGCGACGTCGGGGGTAAAATCCCGAGCCGCTGCGTATAAGTATACTAGTCAGTAGTCACACATATATATACTAGAAATACCATATCAAAATAACAAACAGAAACTACTCATAAATCATATTCTTCTTATTGCTAGGTAGTAAACAACAATTTTCAGTGTGGTACTAGTATTAGTACCCAACTGAATATGCTAACATTCCTAAACTAACTAAGATGTAGTTTTAGGATAACATTATTCAACTAATAAGTTGTAATTCTTGTACTTCTAAAATCATAATTATCATAAGTACCACTCTTAGTTTCCCCATAGGTCCTCCTCATCCCCAGAACTTATGCCATCATTGAAGTCATCATCATTAGTTGTATAGACAACATCATCATCGCATCGAGTCATCCAATTGAACTTGTGATGAACGAAAGCACGAGATGGAGTCCTTGATGAAGATTCAAGTGCGCTTGTGACATTTGTGCTAGTGCTACGTCGTTTATATGTTTGCTGATTTAGCAAATGGAGGAGGATGCTCATCATTTTCACTTCCTTCTAAGCATCTTCAAGTATTCCATAATTGAAATTTGTTCCTTCTACAAGATCATCTCTAGCATCATGTGGATCTAGCCACTCTTGACACTCTTCCATTGTCTTCAAAGACAATTAGATCCATTTCGATCCCATTATGCGCTCCTTAAAGCGCTTCCTAAGTCTCTTGTTATATTGAACATACACAAGATCATTGGGTCTCTTCGCATGTTCTAAACGGTTCCTTTTCTTTGTATGAAGATTGTTGAATGCACTCCAATTCCTTTCGCATGGGGAAGCCGAACTTGTAAGTCCAAGAACGCTTTGGAAAACTTTTGCAAGTTTGGAGTCTCACTTCCAAACGTAATCCACCACTCAACAGGTGCAAGAGACTAGATACTAGCTATGGCATTGGCTCTTCCTAGTCGCTCTCTCCTAATGCGATATGGAACAAGCTCAGCTATAATCTTGGATTTCTCCTCAATGTTTCCTGCTAGCTTGCCTATGCATTCCAATAAAACTTCTTTTATAGCCTCATCAGATTCAATCTGTTCAGGGCTTGCAGGTATAGCCCAGTAAATTTGTGGGTTAAGATAGTGTGCTGCCGCATGCAGTGGTTGTTGTAGTTGATCCAACCATCTCTTATCCATTATCCTGCTTAAGGTATGCCGCATCTCTTCATCTCCTGGGATTTTTTAACTAAATTGGCGCGATTTTTTCTTTGCATATATCCATTTCCTTGTAAATATATCCCATGGAAGGTTTTTCTTCAAAAGATCTACCAATATGATCACATCTACCATTGGTGCCATTATTTTCAGAACATAATGCATGTCATTCCAAAATGTTGATCTTCGACGTACTTAGAAACCTCTTTTTCCAATTGAATGCTTCTTTGCCCACTTGTTGTTCCTCCACTATGAATTAAACATATTTCTTATTTTCGGTTTTAGATCGAAATGCTTTGCAAGGATAGAAAGGACGTGGCAAACCGAAGTCACGAGATGGCCAACTAATTCGCTTCCCCGTGTATTTTTTTTCATCGATACAAAACATGACAATGATTATAGATGAATTTTGACATCTTTTTTGCCCTTTCCATGATAATGACGACAATGTAGCTTGCTCACATCCTCTATCATAAGATTGACACAATGGGGCAGACATGGTGTCCAAATGTTGGTATTCTCCATTAGCCACTTGCCTGCTAGCTTGTAATTCGATTCATTATCTGTCACAACTTGTATCACGTTCTTTTTTACAACTTCATTAATCACCTCTTCCAACATGTCATATTTTAATGCTACATCTTTAACTTGTGATGATCCATCCAAAGACTTTAAAAATACAATACCTTTAGGGCAGTTCACCAGGAAATTGATAAGTGTTCTACGCTGTCGTCATCCACCAATTAGTTATGATGGTAATCGTCACATGCCCATTTAATCGCCTAAAATTTTCATGGGACATGACCTGGCAATACTATGTGGTTCAGTGAATCAACTTCACCCAAAAGTACTCAAAATTTTGCACACTTGAGATCAAAGTATGCATCCGCTTCACTCATAAGGCAATACGCAATGGAAGTCTTTTCTTCTTTACCTCTAACTCTTCATGCCCCCATAAGTATAAGAGGTTCTACCATGCACCGCAACAATTTTCACACAAACCAAAGAACACAATGAACACAAATACATGACACAATTAACCCATTTTATTGTATCAAAGGAAGATTACAAAACTCGTCCATCACATGGACCAAAAATGTGCCATTCACCCTCTTGGTGAATGCCTATATCTCTCGTGACATGAGACTAACTCTCTCCTATGTAGCCTAATGATTCTTCCCACCCTTAGGCTATTTATACATGTGAGTTACAATGGCCAAAACCGTGCACAACACTTGCACATGCATGGAACAACCATGTGTCCCATTAGGTAGTTTTCCTAACCGCCAGCTTGTTTTTCAACTGCCACCTTTTGAGTTGTCAAGCCAAATGATGCCACATATGTTCTTGGTGGTTATGAATACTCCCATATGGTTATAAACTTCCTTTATAACCATTCTTCTTCATCACGCTGTTATTGGCATGCTTGTGAAGCTCGTAACTAACTCGTAACTGTCACTTGAGCCGTATTGCACCACTTGTTGTGCTTTACTGAATTCTTCCTCGCTCCAATGCCCAGCCACATTGGCCCTGCATGCTTATCACTCTAAGCTAATGCATGGACAATCCTTGTGCTTTAAACATCGAGGCCAACTCGTTAAACTAACTCTAGTTACTCATGCGTCATATATGCTTCACTTCGCCAATTAGCTTGACAATAGTAATGCCACTTTTGCATTACTAACTTGTTTGCACTGTTCAAACTTTGGCTAGCCTTGAACTAATGCCATAAACTAACTCTTAGTCTATTCTTCACTCTTGCATCATCCTTGAGTTTGGGCCAACTCAATTCCACGGATATGCATAAATGCCTACATCGCATGTTGCATCTGTCAACTTTGGCCTCGTCTTGCCTTTCCTTCAATGAAGTTTCATTGTGTTGTCCAATAAGCCAAATGTGTTTACAGTGTAATGCCACCTTTGCGCTTCTTCGGCCCCCTAGCAGAGCCACTATCTTAGTGCTTGACGGTCTTATACAAGATACCACTATTATGGCTTCGTAATGCTATTAAGGAAGAGCACCACTTGTCCCGCAACACCTGACGCGTAATCATTGTGCGACACTTGCATCCATGTTATAGACCTCCCCACCTAACTGTTCAATGTCCTCGTTGAACGCAACTAAGTATACTCGTTATACTTGTTCTCCGCCTCAGACGCTTCTCGAAGTCCTTCTTTAAATCAGCAAACTTTCTTGCCTTTAACCTTGCCAAAATTTCCCCGCCTAGTACTTTATGCCGTTACTTAGCTTACTTCCTTGCCATTGATCTTATATACTTGAGCCAATTCTTGGCGCCATGCATTACGCCTACGCGTCTACTCAAATCATGCATCAATACCCAAATGCAACTTGGAAATTCCTCTTGCCAACTCCCCGAATTAGATTGAATTTCACTTGGATCATTTGTGCCTAAGTGTACACAAGCAATGATTCCTCCAACTGATCAAAATGATCATTACCATAGTCTTATGCCTTCATTCCTCGACTTTAGTTGCACCACCTAACTTAACATGACTTATACAAGACTTGGCCATATGCTTCAATCATGTTGCGCTTCGCCAAACATGCCATGCCCTAAGGTATGAGCCTTATGATTTCATACCACTTTGGAATGCGCCATAACCTATGGCTTTTGTTGCACTTTGCAAACATCAACACTTTCACTATATTTGGCCTCCAAATCATGTTGCAAACTTCACCTTCTCGGACTCGCATCATTTATATGCCAAAGAACCAACACCTTGTCGCTTCTTTGCTTACACTAACACAACACCTTGATTGAGATGCATGACCATTATATTAGTCATGACTTAGGATACTGGGCTTTCCACCGCCACTTCAAAAGCAAGATCCTCTTCACGAGCCTTTGAAACCAAAGAATTTAAGCATCACTTGCTTTTTCAAACCGCTACGCTTTAATGTGGCGGAAAAACAACATCATGTTCTTCCTAGCTATGAGTTACTCTTAACTTATATACTTGATGGACTTACATCTTCATTCTTCTTTGCGTTACTCCATGCTATCGCTTCCAAATGCCTTTGCACTTCCACATAACTCTCAACAACAAACTCGACTATGCCACCAACTTCTATATTTGCTTCTTTCACTTTCAAACGTCTTTTATTTGCATATTTTGGCTTAATATGTTATGCAAAGATCTTCCACGCGAACTAGCTTTAATTTGAACGAAAGAGGCAAGATCTTTTACTTTAAATACCCTCATTTACTACTACCTTACATAGGGAGACTTCATTCCAATATCAAGGTCCACTCGACCCAAACTGAAAGTATACTCAAACTTCAGCAAATACTTGCACCAACTGATTGAAACTTGTAAGACCCGTAAAGTCTTGCAATACTGACTTCATCTTCACTTCTAAGCAACAAACAAGGAAGTGAGACAATTCCTACTGTCCCTAATGTAGCAATTCAATTCACCACATGCACTCTCCCAACTATCAACGTTCTTATGTGACTCCCATAACGAAGCATAATATAATTAATACTTAGTTAAATACTCCTTTAGACTGCTGCTATCATTTTGCTTTAGCTTCCATGAAGATTTCTTCAAAAATGACCACATGCCATCTTTATGCATCACCACTACTTTAACCTTCTTTCTCCCATGTATCTATAATTCGCCTAACTTGCATTTCTTCACGCATTATGCATCTTGGCCATGCCCAAATCTCACTTGGCGCATGCTAATGTTGCATACATGCTATGCCAATTATCATCCAATTCTTGACACAAACTTGTGCACCTTTGCACAACTGGAACTGACTTAACTTGGTGATTCTGAGCATCACCATAGAGCTCAGCACAGTCATATCACTCAATGACTTCCGAGGATAAACACTTTGGACAGTTGCAAACAAGGCCAATAATCCTTGTAAATGAAGCGCCACTGCCTACGTTCCATGAAGCAAGAATGCCACATTCTTCTTCAAACTTGGAACTCATTTTTACTTCCCATTCACATCCAGTTACTCTTGTCTTTCCCCTTCTCCAAAATCAACTTCATTAGCAACAATTGTTGATTTGCAGTTGACAAGAATATCCGTTGTGGTTATGATCAAATGCAGGTCTCTGGACACCCTTGTCCAAGCATACTGATCCCACTCATAAAACAGGTGCAAACACACTCCTTGTGCGCATCTAGCATCAACGAAGAACTCTTTGCAAACGCAAGACCTGGTGTGTCGGTTTTCCCCTAACTTGTGTTTATTTCTTCAGCCTTTCAATAAGCTTTATACTAGATAAGAATTGGCCATCCAATTATTCTTTTATAGTATCACATTGCCACAAAATTTCCGGTTCACAACCATTCTTCGCATTACCACCAAGGTATATGCATTCAAGAGAGATAACATTAATCTTCCATCCAACTGGATATGATGAAAACACCTTTAATCTATCGCATAGACATGTTATTCATCTTCTTTGCCACTACAAAGGCCAACAACTTCTTTGCATTCAGGAATTTTCGCAAAATTTCCATTACCACATGTAATGTACTCGCTACTGATAACACCACAAAGATATGCATTCCAAATGCGTAATATTTGTATACTTGTGAGAAACATGGACTTTAAACACATGACTTGCACCATAGAAGTCAAAGATACTCTTCAGTTTTGTCAGGCAATCACTTGAAAACCCGGTTTTCAATGTCACTTGCACGTTCGTCTAACACTTTGGGCAAGAATTTTGACACCTTTGTCATTAACTTTCATGGCATGTTGCTACTCCAAGCTTCAAAGTTCATTCCAATTGATCTTTCCACACAAGACCAACTTCTTCTAGTCTCCATACTAGCGAAACCCAAGCAATTCTTCACTGAATTTGACAAACAAATGACACCAACTTGAGTAAAAAGAGAGAAAAATCAGCAATTGTGTCCCCAAACAAAGCTCTGATACTAGCTGTCACATGCCCATTTAATCGCCTAAATTTTTCATGGGACATGACCGGCAATACTATGTGGTTCAGTGAATAAACTTCACCCACAAGTACTCAGACTTGCACACTTGCATCAAAGTATGCATCTTCCTTCACTCATAAGGCAGTACACAACGAACGTCTTATTTTCTTTCACTCGAACTCTTCATGCCCCTATAAGCATAAGAGGTTCTGCCATGCACTTCAAAAATTATCACACAAATCAGCAACACAATGAACACAAAGACATGACACAATTAACCCATTTTATTGTATCAAAGGAAGATTACAAAACTCGTCCATCACGTGGACCAAAAATAGTCCATTCACCCTCTTGGTGAATGCCTAACTCTCTCAAACATGAGACTAACTCTCTCCTATGTAGCCTACTGATTTTTCCCACTCCTTAGGACTATTTATACAGTAGTTACAATGGCCAAAACCGTGCACAACACTTGCACACGCATGGAACAACCATGTGTCCCATCAGGTAGTTTTCCTAACCGCCAGCTTGTTTTTCAACTGCCAACTTTTGAGTTGTCAAGCCAAATGTTGCCACATCTGTTCTTTGGTGGTTAAGAATACTTCCACATGGTTATAAACTTCCTTTATAACCGTTATTCTTCATCACGCATCATTGGCATGCTTGTGAAGCTCGTAACTAACTCGTAACCGTCACTTGAGCTGTATTGCACCACTTGTTGTGTTATACTGAATTCTGCCTCGCTCCAACGCCCAGCCACCTTAGCCCTACATGCTTATCACTCTAAGCTAATGCATGGATAATCCTTGTACTTCAAACATTGAGGCCAACTCGTTAAGCTCACTCTAGTTACTCATGCGTCATATATGCTTCATTTCGCCAATTAGCTTGACAATAATAATGCCACTATTACATTACTAACTTGTTTGCACTGTTCAAGCTTTGGCCAGCCTTGAACTAAAACCATAGACCAACTCTTAGTCTATTTTTCACTCTTGCATCATCCTTGAGTTTGGGCCAACTCAATTCCACGGATATGCATAAGTGCCAACATCGCATGTTGCATATGTCAATTTTGACCTCGTCTTGACTTTCCTTAAATGAAGCTTCATTGTGTCGGCCATTAAGCTTCATTTCTTAGCCAAATGTGTTTATAGTGTAGTGCCACCTTTGTGCTTCAATGCCCCGCAGGTGCCACTATCTTAGTGCTTGATACCTATACAGCTTGTTTATAGGTGAAAATGGTTTTCACGACTTTGGTAATTGCAGTGTGAAAGTGAGAAATAATCTAAACCCTAAAAAATGTACTACAAGGGAGTACTTTTAGATTCGAGAGATCAATCTGTACAAGTCCGGCCTAAACCAAGAAATGGCCGTTCCAGACTTGCTTCGGTCACAAAGTGAAGGAGAAGGGTTGATTTAGGGAGGGAAGCGAAGAGAGCGTTGACGCTAGAATAATTCTGGAAGAGCAGTGCTTGACTTGTATCAGAAGGTGAGTGCTTTGAGAAAGCTAACAAGAGTTTCCTTTCTGAGTGTGGTATTTTCCCTGACCAAGAAATCGTGTCTCTGGTGGAAATAGGTAATCCTAATTATACAAGTCCAAAAAGAAACGTACTATGGCCTCTTAAGAAAAGAAAACGGATGAGTTAAATGGGAAGAGGTGATAACGCCTGGTATTGATGGGATTTGATGGAATTGATGTCCCATAATGAATGATCTTTTCATCGTTGCTTCTTGCATTTAATAACCGCCTTAATATTATTACACTATCTTGAAACGGACATTTGTGTATACCGCACGCTATAGACCACCAAACCAAAACCCTAATGAGTATCCCCCAGTTTGTGTTGATGTCTCAAATGTTTTTGGAAAACATGGAGCATGTTGTTGTGGCTTGGTAAGTCAAGCTAGGGAATCTTGCCATCCTGGTGACCTTCGACGGTTGAGATTTTTCATCTTGAGAGGAGGGGCAACAGTTGATCGTTGCGCGCCTTCGTTTTGGTAGCCGCGTAGTGAGGGTCAATGTGGTGGCGCGGCTAGGTTGGCATGTTGTTGGCATGACATGTTTTGGCGTGGCCAAACTTAGGTTTTCGGGCCAAAGGTTACCATGTGTCGTCTGGTAACCTTGGGATGGCTAGGATTTTCTCATGGGATTGAAGGACAACCGTTGATTGTTGCACGCCTTCGTTTTGGTAGCCGCGTAGTGAGGGCCAACAGGGTGGCGCGGCTAGGGTGTGTTTAGGCTTGGCATGTGGGGCCAAGGGTTCGCCTCGGGCGTGGCTAGCTTTGGCTTGGCGCAATTTTGGCTTTGGCATGTAGGGCCAAGGGTTTGCCATGGGCATATGGCATGGCCAGGGCTGAGGAAAGGGCGCTTGGCTTGGCATGATGTGACTAGCATGGCTAGGGCCAAGGCAGAGTGTGTTTGGCATAGCGCGACTAGCTTGGATAAGTTTGGTTTGGCTTGGCATGTGGGGCCAAGGGTTTTCCAGGGACGTATGGCATGGCTAGGGCCAAGGTAAGGGCATTTTGGCTTGGCATGACGTGACTAGCATGGCTAGGGCCAAGGCAGAGTGCGTTTGGCATGGCGCGGCTAGCTTGGATAGGTTTGGTTTGGCTTGGCATGTGGGTCCAAGGGTTTGACATTGACGTATGGCATGGCTAGGCCAAGGCAAGGGCGTTTGGCTTGGCATGTGGGGCCAAGGGTTTGCCTTGGGTGTATGGCGTGGCTAGCTTTGGCTAGGTGCATGACCAAGCTAGGGTTTTGGGCCAAAGGTCGTGAGGTGACCTTAGACGACCAGGATTTTCTCCTGGGATTGAAGGGCAACCGTTGATTGTTGCATGCCTTCACTTTGGTAGCCGCGTGGGGAAGGCCAGCATGGTGGCGCGACATGAGGGGTCATGGCGAGATGTGTTTGGCATGGTGCGGTCGGTGTGGCTGGCATGATTTTCCATTGGCACAGAGGTGCGGCTAGCATAGTTGGCATGCTTTGGCGCAGTTGGTGTGGCTGGCATGATTTGCCATTGGCACAGAGGTGCGGCTACCATGGTTGGCATGCTTTGGCGCGGTTGTTGTGGCTGGCATGATTTGCCATTGGCACAGAGGTGCGGCTAGCATGGTTGGCATGATTTGGTGCGGTTGGTGTGGCTGGCATGATTTTCTATTGGCACACGTGGGAATTAGGGTTTGGCTTGTCGTAACCCTAATTTGAAAAATACACCCCGGTAATTACTTTAGAGACACATTAAAGGTTTCAGTAAATGTGCCTAGTAAATGCTTGTTGCTTTAAATGTTGTGACATTATCGTCCGCTAGGTTTAGTGTTTTACGATTTTAACCCTAAACTAAAAACCACCATCAATAACAAAGATACCGCTATTATGGCTTTGTAATGTGCCATTAAGGTATGAGTAATCGACTTGGCCTCGCAACACCTTGATGCGTAATCATTGTGCGATACTTGCAGCCATGTTATAGTAACCCCATATGTCTCCCAATGTATTTTGAAATCATTGATCCACTTTCTTGTATCATCTACTTTCTGCTTTAGTATATGGACCCTTAAGTCACGATAAGTAGGTGCCTTGAAAGTTCTTGAATCTTTATACTGCACAATATCTTTGCACATCCTTGTATAGCTTTATGAATTAGCATAGTTGAATTATACACCGTTCTCATAAAAATCAAGAATCAACGAAGTAGCAACCTCCAAAGCTTTTTGTCCATAGATGTAGTTGGAACTTTTGGAGCGGATCCACCATCAATTGGAGCTAGAAAACTATCCATAGGTCCCTTCTTCTTCACCATAACACTCGATTGACATCCCATTTATCTTCTAGTTCATCATCATATATATTGATATCAACATTTTTTTCCTTGATTAAAAGAACTTTTGGGTCATATAATCATAGATCTCATCTTTGATTAAATTAGTAACTTCCTTACACTTACTAACCCCTTTAAGTTAAAAGTTTTATAATCACCAACTAAATGGTATTTGAATTGCTTAATAGCTCCTCTAGACACATGACCACATAAGTCACACTTTACAACCTCTTTGTCTCCATCAACAAAGTTGCCCATAGCTCCATCCTGGATCATTTGAAGGTCCGACACTTAACATCATCATTATGTTTGAATAATTTTGTTCGACATAGCTATATTTTTATTTTGGCGCATTGCACAACAGAAACTTTCCGCTTTATTTGTAAACTGGTGGATGGTAAGAGTAAGGAAACGCGTATGGTGCATGTTCCCGTGTAGACCGTGTGGAACTTCAAACTAGTAAATGTCTATGCTATTGCATCCTCGTGGATGTTTATGGCGATACAAGATAATACTTTATTGAATTAAAGATTTTGGTTTTCAATCATTATCGGCTCACTAACAATCTATATTTATTTTTAATCCAAATATTTTGTATTACCTTTGCCATCAAGAAGCCAAATGACTTCTTGATACGAAAATAAGTAATGATTGTTATACATGTTCTAGCCTATTCTTTCTATAGGCTTCCTTTCCATTTATTAGTGTTTGCTGACCTAACAAAAGTAGTATATTAGTAATTAGGACTGTTGGTTTTCAAGTTTTCCCATTTTAAAGGTTCCAAATTTTCGATTGCAAGCATTGTGGATCCCGTAATTTAGGATCCTCCGAACGTGTTGGTATCTTTTTTTATGTGTAGTAATTATGGACGAGGATTTATATATGCTAATAAGTCATTCTATCCGTCTTGGTTACGTAAAACTTCGATGGTGCTATTCTCAGAACTGCATAGATTGGCTGATACTCTACTTCCTTGGATGGGATTTCAAAGCTTGGAGATGTTCTTCTATCTTTAGACTTTTTTTTTTTGACATTTCTATCCTTTCCCGTTTTATCCTTTTGTACCTACTTAAGACTAAAGGGTGGTGATAGAAGATTTAGTGTGACTGGATTGTGGATGAAGAAAATAATACTTCCTTAGTCAAACTTCTTTTTTAGTAGAAAAACAATTAAATGAGTTTTTATCTGAGTTTAAATTTTTGTTGTCATTGATGCTTTGGGTTTTTTTATAGGAAGGATAAACCTTTAATTTTGAGTTGATTGTCACTGTGAAAACTTCTCAATATGGTAATGTTACAAGAACGAGACCCGCAAAGTGAGTTAGTGCAGTCTTCTAAGAGTTATACCAACTTGTTCATAAGATTATATTCATCAATAATCTGAACCCTGAGCTCATGTATGGGAAAGCTGGCGGGGAACTATTAACTTTTTTACTCGTATCTGAATGGACAGTCTAACTT
Organism: Papaver bracteatum; assembly: GCA_023529315.1. Lineage (NCBI taxonomy): Eukaryota > Viridiplantae > Streptophyta > Magnoliopsida > Ranunculales > Papaveraceae > Papaver > Papaver bracteatum. Next base: position 97,567 of record JAJJWX010004551.1, read on the forward strand.
AACTTTTTCCTCTCATGAGAAGATGAAAATATAATACATGATTGATCAATATAGTGGATCAACTCCTGTCACTATGAAACTCGGCTAGAATTTCTTTTCTTATTTGATGGAATTTCTACGCGAATCCGGCTTTCTTGAATTTACAAAAAAAATTAAGCTAAATTGTCTCTATTGTATTTGATTTGGTAGGTTTGAGTTCCAAATGCTTCTGGTCTCTATTTTGATTGATGTCGAAGAAAATCAGCATTGCCATTCTTTACAAAGTTTGGTATAATAGAAACTCGCAGTAAATTGATATTTGATACATGGATCAAGTTTTCCGATCCCAACTTCTTTATCTTGTACTCCCTCCGTTAAAAAATGGTTTTGCCATTTTTTTTAACAAAAACCCGAATTCGAAAGATGATGTTGTTGCTAGGCATACTGCTTCATCGAAAGAGTAGTTCTAGACATACGACATTTTAGACAACACTAAAATAACCTTCTCACATGGAGTTAGCAGAGGTCCACTTTTGGGCCTATTGGAACAACGTAACAACTCAAGGAAAGTTACGTTTCTAGAACTCTGCTATACATAGAAGTCTTTGTAACTTAGGAAACTTAGTATACTTGTGTTGCACGTAACTCTACAAGTCGTACATATAAATACATAGCACTCATGTAATTTTTAATTATTCAATTAAGGAATCAATAATTCAATCAAACCTTGTTTATCTTCTTCTAACTCTAGTCTCGTTATCTAAGCCAAAACTTAAATCTCAACTTGTATCGTAGAAGGCTATTTGTGTCGAGTCATTTGACCGCACCATTTCTCCTCGTCACACGATCTATTGTTCCACGTGTTAGACCCAACGAGGATACACGTGAGGGGGAATGTTGAGACTAATAGTCCACATTATTTGGGAAATCTAAGATCCTGCGGTTTATAATCTCTTAGTGGTCCCTCCACTCATTTCCAATTGGTTTTGAGTTGGATGCCCGTGATTCTAACATGGTATCGGAGTAAGTGACCTTGTTGATAGCCTTGATGCTCCCTGATACTCGTGGACTAACACCGAATTCGCCATCAGATTCTTAGCCTCGGTTTGGACTCCTCATATGATGCTATTGTCACTTCTCTCACCACCTCAATGGGAACTATGAAACTTGAAGATTTCATCACATATCTTCTCACCTTTGAACTACGTGTTGAACCACAAACAAAGATGCTTTGAATTCTACACCTGTTGTTGCGGCCGCTTCGGAATTATCTTCTCGAATACTGGTCTTTTACCATGACCTAATACATGGCACTTTAATGTTGGTGCTCTATGATACTTGTCTCGTCGATTATGTGACAAACCTGTACATCTCTCTCATATGTGCTAGAAGAGTTTTGATCGTAATTTCAAGCCACAGCCTCCTCGACGTAATCATCTATAGTCACCTGCTCCTCGTGCTTATGCTGCTGAAACACATGGATGCTCCTCCTTTGCTCTGTGGGTACCTGACAGTGGGGCTACCGATCATATCACGAATGATCTAGCTAGATTGCACCCTTATTCAGAATACTCCGGTCCGGATGAAATAAAAATGGGTAACGATTCTTCCATTCCTATTACTCATGTTGATTCTTCAATTCTAAGTACTCCAGGATTTAAGTTATATCTCAACAATACTTTATTTGCTCCTCAAATCTCCCATAATTTATTATCAATTTTCGCTTACTACTAATAATGATGTATTGTTTGAGTTTCCCCTCGAATTTTGTATTGTGAAGAATCGATGCATGGGGAAGGTTCTTCGCGCGAAAATAGGGTTGGTGATCTTTATGTTCTTGATGATTCAAGCACTTCTACGACAAGTCTTGTTAGTAAACGTACTAGCTTACAAAACCGGAATTCTAGATTAGGACATCCTATGATGCTAACCGTGCGTCATGTTATTTCTAAATTTTCTCTTCCCATCTCTAGTGAGAAAACTAAGTTTTTGTTCTTCTTGTCATGAACATCAAGTGCATATAGAAAGTGTTTTCATAATTCTAGCGATCGCTATATTCTCTTTTCAATCTACTCGACCGCAAAGGCAACCTTTCGGGTCGTTCAAATCGACCTTTATTTTAGTCCAACGAGAGGGGTTTACTACGGTCGGTGCAGTTGATATTCGTGGAACTAATCATGCCTTTATGCCTATTATTGTAGAAGCAGTTCAGAAACATTTCGACTTATTTATCTCTTATTTTACATATAATGAATTTAACTAGACTAATACATGATTTTCTTTTAGTTTTTTTGGGATTGGGTCTTATAGTAGGAGGTCTAGAGTGGTATTACTTAAGTCATAAGTTACCTTTCTCTTCTAGTAATACTATTTATTTGAATCCTCTTGATTTGATTGTCTTTCGGATGTTTGGGGTCCTTCTCATATTGTCTCTAATGATGGTTATCCATATTACATTATCTTTATTGATGCTTATTCTCGTTTTACATGGATGTTTCCTCTTACTCATAAACCAGATGTTTACTCTATACTTCTTCTTTTTTCAAAACATGTTGAGAACCTCTTTAATCGAAAGATAGATTTTTCAATCGATAATTCTCTTGAATATCGTAAGCTTACACCGCACCTTCAACAAAATGGGATTTTTCATCGATTCTCTTGTCCACACACCTCACGAGCTAAATGGATTAGTTGAACATAGGCATCGTCACATTCGTGAAACTGGCCAAACATTATTGTCTACGACCCCTATACCAACTTCTTATTGGTATGATGCGTTTTTTCGCTTGTTATCTAATGAATAGGGTACCTTCATATGTTCTTGATAAAGCATCTCCGTATGAAGTTTTGTTTGGTTCCCCTCCCGATTACTCTTATTTTCGAAAGTGTTTGGATGTCTTTGTTATCCCCATATTCGTACTTATAGAGCTCATAAGATGGATCCATCATCCCCCTCCTTGTGTGTTAATTGTTTATAATCCATGACATAAAGGCTATAAGTGTCTTCATATCCCAACCGGGTCGTGTATATGTTAGGCATGTAGTTTTTTATGAGACCACCTTTCATTTCGATGCACCGGTTGAACAATCTCCAACATCAACTTCCACTGATCGTGTGATATCTCCTCCTTTGCACATTATATCTTCTATCCCGGTGTACTGTTAATTCAATTCCATCTTTACAAACTAATACTCAAGGAATAGAGTTACATGATGCATTCACCATTACAACAAGAGCAACCATCTGGAGATACTACTTTTTCGTCTTCTTCGGTGTTTTTGCATCTACCTCGTCTAGATAACCGAACTCATCCTCAGCATCCAATACTCAAGGAAATATTTATTCTCAATACAATTCTACAAGGTTTCGCTAATTTGCGGTCTACTAATGCTCTAGTAATTGTCTCACCCTTTGGTTACTCGAGCTAAAGATGAAATTTTTAAGCCAAATACTTCAAGGTATGCTCTTATCGTTGATTCTCTTCTTGAACCAACGTGTTATTCTCAAGCTCCTGCTTGATCCTAATCAAGGCGTCAAGCATCGATGATGAATATAATGCTTTACTAAAAAATGGTATGTGTATATTGGTACCTTATCATCCCTCCATGAATCTCGGGTTATCAGTAAATGGGTGTATCGCATAAAACGCAAATCGATGGTACAATTGAGCGGTTCAAAGCTCGACTTGTAGCTAAGGGAAATCATCAATAGAAGGTGTTGATTATGGTGAAACGTATAGTCCGTGGTAAAACCTTGCACTATTCGTATCATTCTCACTCGGCATTGTCTCATAATTGGTCTATTCATCAACCTGGATGTTCGTAACGTGTTTTTGCATGGTAATCTTGAAGAGGAAGTCTACATGAAATAACCTCTAGGCTACACGGATCAACTTATGTCCAGAACTTCAAAAATCACTTTACGGACTTAAGCAAGCACCACGTGCCGGTATCACGTACTCTTGTGCTTTTTGATTCAACAGGAGGTTTACCGCTTCTAAATGTGATTCCTCATTGTTTATTCGACGGGATGTTACCGACATTATTTTCTTTTGGTCTACATTGATGATATCCTTCTCACTTGGATCCAATACGCAAGCCGATAGGTGTCTAAAACACCTTGATATTTATCTATTGTTTATGCTTTCTTTGCTTAGTTTTCTTGTAAAATATGTATCTTATGATTGTTTTTGAGTATTTAGGTACTTTGGAATTATTTGGAACAAAAGAAGAAGAAACAAGTGGAAAAGTATCATCCCATGTGCAACAAGCTTATTGGAGGAGGATTATTTCTCATCATTTGCTTTTATTTCTTCACCTCTTTGTGAAAAGTATGTCGTCTTTAGTGATGCAACTTTTGTCCGAAAAGCATGATAACTTTAGTGATGAAAAGACATTGAAGGGAATAAGTGGATTCGAGAAATACGACTACCGGCCGTTGCCTTGAAAGAGTTCAAAGGAGAAGGAGTTCATTTGGAGCACAAAAGGTGAAAGCGTCATTTCATGGGAGAACATTATTCGAAGCCAAACCAAGGGTTAAGGGATGACTCTTTTGGAAGAGTGCTAAACACAAATTAGTGGAGGCTAAGAGGATGTCACCATGGGTGGTTCTACAGTTGGGTGTCTAAATCCACCCAATCATTCTTACAGCCCTAAATTATCTTCTCTCAATTATTTCATTTCTAAATTGAGAAAGAAAATAATGGCCGCACAATAGCATAAACCGAAAGAAGGGAGGCATCCATGGAGAAAAAAGAGAGGGATTAAATTCGAGAAGAGATCGCCGGGTTTTTCCACCGAAAGACTTCCAAATTGATATGGTGCAAGATGTTTACGTTTCTGGGTGGAGATGAAGTCAATTAATTGAATCATGTGGTTGATGAGGGTTTCAATTTTGAAGAATAAAAGCGATTATGGGTTCTCGGAGATTCTTAGCGTAAACAATGGTAAAATGGTGAGGAAACGAAGCTTGTTGATGATTATGGCTTCAATTTTGGTAAAAAAATGTTCTTCTCGCATTTGATTTAGAGATGGAATCGATAAGGAATTAAAGTGGGTTTTGGTCAAAGTTTGTTGCTATAATTATTCGAGAAGATGATTGGAGAAGTGAATTAAGAAGAAATTGATCTTTCTTGTGGTTTCAAGAAATTACAGGAGATGAAAGAATTGGATCTCGTGATGGGATGTAATTGATAAAATTGTGAAGAAGGGTTCAATTTATGTTGCCATTGGAGAAATGAAGGTGGAATTGATCGCTGCAGATAGAGATTGAGATGAACCGGAGTTGAAGAATTTGGTGAGTAATGTTGTCGATGTAAAGAAGCAACATGAGGTGTTGATGCTATGGAAAAGAAGAGATGAGCTAAATCGTATTGTTGCTTATAGTTGAATGTAGAAGATGGGTATGAACCGGGGCAATGGTGAACTGGTGAGAAGGGAAATTACAGGTGCAGCTGCAGATTAGATGGAGCTAGAGAAAGAAATTATGTTGTTGAGATAAGTGGTGGACTCAAAATTGGCAGGGAGATACATATGCTCATGGTGAAATATGAATTTGGTGCTTTACGTGAAGAATGCTTGAATAGAATGCTTGGAGTTTAGATGAATGTTAAGAAGTGGGATGCAGATAGGTTTCCTGGAGTTGATATTTAAATGTGAGCTACAAGGCAATATTGTGAGTTTGTGTAAAATGAAGTTGATGCTGATGTTGGTTTGAGAACAAGGTGTTCGAGATTTTTCATAGCTTGTGAAATTGCGTAAAGGAGTTGATACTATAAGCCTAGGTGTTGTGAGATGATTTAAAAGAATAAGTTCATGGTGGGGTTGTTGGTTTGATTGCAATACAATCTTTAGTGGTTTGCCCGGGGATATTGAGTTGGTATTTGAACTCAAGTGACAAAAAGAATGAGATTTAAATTGGTGGTTTAAACTAATGGCATAGTGCGATTGTGAATTACGGTGCGTAAAGGTTTTGTGTTGGTTTGAGCCGACATGTTGTGGTTTCGAGGCAACAAAAGTTGCAGTGAATTGGTACGAAGGCAATGATGTTGTTGCATTCGGGGCCATTGAGATGCTCTGATAAGAGTATTGCGATCAAATGTTATGACTAGGTTTGTGGTATGTTACTGGGTTTGTGTTATTGGTTGGAGGTGGTCATTATATCTTCGTAGAAAAAGGGATGTAAGTTGAATGATTGAGGAAACAACGCAGACCGGATTTGAGATGTACAAGGATGAAGGTGCGGAGGTTGGTGTGCGAGAATGGAGATAGCATTACAAAGTGGTGTTGTTCAATGAGATTTATTGTGCTTGAAAGTGGTTAGCGATCTTTGAGACGCTGCGGAAATGGCTAGTGGTGAACGGAATTGTAGAGTTGCAGCTATTGTGGGTTAAAGAGAATGAATCAAGATATAGTTGCATTGGCACGGGATCATGGCTGGCAACTGAAGCAATGAAGCACAATGATAGTGCGGCTCGAAGATTTAGCCGTGCAATGGCGTAGCCTAACCTTACTCGGATCAGTTAGCCTAGTCGGTTCACGACTCATTTCGACTAGGTTTTGACTCAGTTGACTCGAGTTGGATCATTTGACCGGTGATCGGGTGGACTTTTCCGGTCACCTGAGATATTTTTCGGTGCCGGATTCCGGAAAATTTCCGACACTAACACTAGTTTTCCGGCGACTTCTTTTGGGACATATTTTCACATGGTTGTTTCTCACATATGGGTTTGGTGGACATCTTTGTATTGGACTTTGGGCCTTGAAGACCTATTTTTGGAAAGAAGTAAAAGCTACAAAAAGAAAAAGTTCTACTTTTTTTTAAAACGCGGATTATTCTTGAAGTTTATGAGGAAAGCGGCTAAACTACTAGGGTTTCCTTTTCGTTATTTTTTTTATCTTCATTATTATTGATTATGATGAACTCCATTAATATGAGTAGCTAAATACAATTATTGGTTATGGGATAAAGTTGATTTCATCAAACATGTTATTTGATTCAATGAATTAGTTTTGTCTCAATTCTATCGTTTATGATTCATTATTTTTATTATCATATGATTTGAATGCTAGTTTGGTTGAGTCCGGAATCAATTGGATTTGGTTTCATCTCTATAGCATATTAGAGTTTTCAACACGTAAAAGTTGTTATCTCTGATTTCTAGTAGCATCTTGTGATTATTACTTGTAGTGATACATCTTTTTAATCGCATATGAATCATAACCTTTGTTAAAACGAATTAGTGCTTTTACACATTTGTTTGCATTGATTAGTCTTATTTCATAGAACTTATTGCTCTTAGGGAGTTAAACTTAATTGTGCTTTTACACTTTAGGTTGCTTTTTAAGTAGATTTCACAGTAGCATCTTTTAATGTTGTTTGTGATAAAATCAGGAAATAAACGGGGTACTCTTGCGATCAAGATATCCTAGGACTTTTGATAATTGCGAGATTAAATTACCAATTCTAGTCATTAATGAAAAATACATGTTTTGGAATGATACTATCCCGTGACCAATATCGTCCTCTTATTGATTACTTTCATATTTTATTTGCTTTCCTTTATTTTATTACATTGTTAAAAAAAAAATCCCCCTTGGTTACTCAAGAATCTAAAAATTGCATAACAACAATTACCTCTCTGTGGATACTAACTCTTTCTTATCGCATACTATATTTATATCTAGTTGAGTGAGAAAGTGAATTATTTTTGCTCGGCTGACAACCGATCAAATTTTGGCGCCGCTGCCGGGGAGGCATTCGACTTGTTATATAGTTTTTAGTTTCTTTTTATTATTTTTGCTTTTATCTATGCTTCTTATTTCTTGTTTCGTTTTTCTGACTTAGTTTGTGAGAATTGTTTTTCAGGTACTAATCCCTGGCTCCCAAGAATTGGAATTATCAAAGGTGCGGGATAACTACTCGTGAAGGAACAATACTCCAAGCAAGAGTGGACGAGGCAGAAGAATTAGAGTTGGAAGTAGAGGAAAAAGTTGTAGAACAAGAGGTTCCGGTTGAACAAGAACCACTTTTGAAGAAGAAGAAGAAGCAATGGGTGATGCAAATCGTACACTCAAAGACTTGGCTTCTCACAAGCTGGATACACAATAGGGGTGTATTCAAACAAACTCTACTTTTGAGATCAAGCCGGGATTGCTTAGAGAATTACCAAAGTTCCATGGCATGGTGAATGAAAACCCAAACAAGCATCTTATGGACTTCCACACCATTGTCACGGCCATGCTTCCAGCGGATATTGAGGCGGATGGTGCAATGTTGAAAGTTTTTCGAGTCTCTTTGTCGGATAGTGCTAAGGATTAGTTGTATTATTTGTCTCCCGGAAGTGTCACAACATGGAATGGGTTGAAGAAACTATTTCTAGAGAGAGATTTTCCTACATCAAAGGCTACTCAAATTCACAAGGAGATTTGTGAAATGAAGAAAAATGTGGGAGAATCTTTATATGAATGTTGGGAATGATACAAGAGACTGGTGGCAAGATTCCCTCACCACCAATTCAGTGACGCTATGATCATCCAATATTTCTATGAAGGAATCCAATCAAGTGATAGGAATCTTCTTGATGCTGCGGGTGGTGGTGCACTAGTGAGCAATACGGTGGCACAAGCTAGAGAGTTTATTCAAAACATGGCAGCAAACTCCCAACAATTTTTTAGTCGTGGTTCGGATGTGTTTCTTAGGAGAGTAAATGAAGTGAGCGAGGTCGAGGAACTTCGTCAACAAATGGGTAACATGACAATAATGATGCAACAAGTTGCAGCCGCGGTGATACCAAGTCCTCCTCATGGGTATAAATACGTCAATGAACAAGCTAACGTGATCTTTCCAAATCAGCAAAGACGGTATGATCCATATTCAAACACTTACAATCCGGGATGGAGAGATCACCCTAATTTTAGCTATGCGAAAAAGAAAGTAGCGGTTCAACAACCTAATTTCAACCATTCGAGTGGATTTCAACCTCAACAACAATAATTCTAGCCATGACAACAATTTCATCAACCACCACAACAACCTCAAAATCAGGGGTCAAGTATGGAAGAGTTGCTGAAATCGTTTATGCAAAGAACGGAGAGTACGGTTAAGGAGTTGCAAACTCAAGTTGGTTCTATGGATATTGAATTGAACCAATTGAAAGCAAAAAATGGATGGAAACTTCCTTCTCAATATATCAACCCAAAAGAGGGTGTCAATGCTATTACGTTGAGAAGTGGTACACAACTTGTGCAACCCGAAATTACTGATTCGGGCAAGGTGGAAACACCAAAGGAACCTGTTTTGGAGGAGAAAAATGAGGATTCTCCCCAAACTTCTGAGGTATCTATTCCTAACTCTAAAACCCCAGTTTCTACTTATGTTCCTCATTTACCTTTCCCTCACAGATTTGCAAATTCCAAGAAGGAGGCACTAGAAAAGGAGATTTTAGACATTCTTAAGAAGATCCATGTGAACATACCACTCATAGATGCTATTAATCAAGTTCCAAAGTATGCAAAGGTGTTGAAGACTGGTGTACCAACAAGCAAAGGCTCAGGGGAAATGAAGTGCTAAGTGTGGGGGAGAATGCTTCAACAATCTTACAACATAAACTCCCACTGAAATGTAAGGACCCGGGTAGCTTTGACATTCCCGTCACAATTGGTAAAACTACATTTAACAAAGCTATGTTGGATTTAGGTGCATTCGTAAATGTTATGCCTGCATCAATGTACAATTCACTTGATATTGGTCCTCTTAAAAAGTCTAGAATTGTGTTGCAATTAGCCGATCATTCTAATGTCTACCTAATGGGTATTGTTGAGGATGTTCTTGTGCAGGTTAATCAACTTGTATTTCCAGCTGACTTTTGTGTGTTAGAATGAATGAAGGTTCACCGGACTCATCTCTTCCATTGCTACTTGGGTGTCCCTTCATGAAAATGGAGAAAACTATTATTGATGTGGACAAGGGAACGCTAACTATGGAGTTTGATGGAGAAATAATACGTTTCAACATTTTCGAGACGATGAGATATCCTAGTGATGTCCACTCTTGTTTCTTCGTTGATGTTATGGATGCATTGTCCCAACAAGTGTTTGAATTGAATGGTGGTGATCCTTTGGAAACCGTTTTAACTACATCCATGGATAATGGTGTAGAGTGTGGTAATGAAGTCAAGGAATCCCTTGGTGATCTTAATTTACTACAAGGATGCCCGGAAACTCATAATATCTCTTTTATTTCTTTACCATGCAGTGATTAAAAACTTTTACCTTCCATTATTAAATCTCCAAAGTTGGAATTGAAACCTCTTCCAAGTCACTTAAAGTACTTGTACTTGGGTGATAAGGAAGAGTTACTTGTGATTGTTTCTAATGATCTTAGTGAATTACAGGAGAAAAAACTTCTACGAGTTCTAAGGAAGTACAAGATGGCTATAGAATGGAAAATTTCCGATATCAAGGGTATAAGCCCTAATGTTTGTATGCACAAGATCTGTTTGGAGGACGATGCAAAGCCTATAAGGGAAGCACAACGTCGTTTAAACCCTCCCATGATGGAAGTTGTGAAAAAGGAGGTACTCAAGCTTTTGGAAGTGGGTGTTATCTACCCCATCTCTGACAACAAGTGGGTGAGCCCGATACAAGTTGTACCAAAGAAATCAGGTGTGACCGTGGTGGAGAATGATAAGAATGAACTTGTTCCAACTCGTGTGCAAACAGGTTGGAGGGTTTGTATTGATTATAGGAAATTAAATGCCACCACTAGAAAAGATCACTCTCCATTGCCTTTTATTGATCAAATGCTTGAACGTTTAGCTGGACACTCTTACTATTGCTTTCTTGATGGCTATTCAGGTTATAATCAGATTGTGATAGCACCGGAGGATCAAGAGAAAACCACTTTCACTTGTCCTTTCGGTACTTTTGCTTATAGAAGGATTCCTTTTGGCTTATGCAATGCTCCATCTACCTTTCAAAGGTGCATGGTAAGTATATTTTCAGAATATGTTGAAAAAATAATTGAAGTGTTCATGGACGACTTTAGTGTCTTTGGTGATTCATTTTACCTTTTCTTGAACAATTTGTCACTAATCCTTGAACGATGTGTTGAAACAAATCTTGTGCTGAATTGGAAGAAATGCCATTTTATGGTAACTCATGGCATAGTTTTAGGCCATATAATATCTTCTAAAGGCTTGGAAGTGGATAAATCTAAGATGGACCTTATTCGTGCTTTAACCCCTCCCACTACGGTGAGGGAGATACGCTATTTTCTTGGTCATGCAGGTTTTTATCGTAGATTCATCAAGGATTTTTCCAAGATAGCATCACCACTTTGCAACTTATTGCAAAAAGATGTGGTTTTTAACTTTGATGAAAAGTGTATGGCGGCATTCAATCATTTGAAAGAACTTTTGATTTCAGCCCCTATCATTAAACCATCGGATTGGAGCAAGCCTTTTGAGCTCATGTGTGATGCAAGTGACTATGCGGTTGGTGCGGTGCTTGGGTAGCGTGTGGGAAAGATACCTCATGCTATTTATTATGGTTCTAGAATGTTAAATGAGGCCCAGCAAAATTATACTACCACTGAAAAAGAGTTATTAGCTATTGTTTTTGCTTTGGGAAAGTTTCGCTCTTATCTAATTGGTACAAAAGTTGTTGTCTTTTCTGATAATGCAGCACTTAGGTACTTTCTTACAAAGAAAGAGGCGAAACCAAGGCTCATACGATGGATTCTACTCTTACAAGAGTTTGATATTGAAATCAAAGCCAAGAAAGGAATTGAGAACACCGTTGCGGATCATTTGAGCCGTCTTTCTGTAGACAAGGAAGCTATCCCATTGCGTGAAAGTTTCCCAGATGAGTAACTATTCTCAAAGAACTTGTCTCGTGCTGAGAGGGACAAACTTAAGAGGTTAGGAAACAAATATATATGGGATGATACATACTTATGGAAACATGGCAGCGACCAAGTGATACGAATGTGCATTCCCGAATCTGAATTTAATTCTATCTTGTCATTTTGTCACTCCTATGCTTGCGGAGTACATTTTGGGAGTAATATAACTGCCTACAAGGTACTTGAAAGCGGTTTCTATTGGCCAACCTTGTTTAAGGATGCATATACATTTTGCACAACTTGTGATAGGTGCCAAATAACATGCAATCTAGGTTCTCGAAATCAAATGCCACAAACTTTTATTCAATTTATTGAAGTTTTCGATGTATGGGGTATTGATTTTATGGGTCCTTTTTTCAACTCCCATGGGAATTTTTATATCTTACTTGCTGTTGATTATGTCTCGAAATGGGTGGAAGCTAAGGCCACCCCAACTAATGATTCTAAAGTTGTTTCATATTTTGTGCAAACTAATATTTTTGCAAGGTTTGGAATTCCAAGAGCCATAATTAGCGATGGGGGTTCGCATTTCAAAAACAGGTTCTTACAAGGCTTGTTGAAGAAGTACAATGTGTCGCACAAGATTGCAACACCTTATCATCCCTAAACAAAGGGACAAGCCGAGGTTTCTAACCGAGAGGTGAAATCCATTCTAGAGAAAATGGTGAATCCAACAAGGAAGGACTGGAGCATGCGACTTAATGATGCTTTGTGGGCTTATAGAACCGCATACAAGACACCTATTGGGATGTCTCCATTTAGGATTGTGTACGGTAAACCTTGTCACTTACTCGTTGAAATTGAGCATAAGGAATTTTGGGCTATTAAGCAATGCAATATGGAGTTGGATGGTGCTGGAAAACTAAGAAAGATGCAACTCCAAGAGCTAGAAGAGCTTCACAATGATGCATTTGAAAGATCACGCATTTACAAGGAGAAAACTAAGGCATTTCATGATACTATGATTTCTAGAAAATAATTTTGTGTTGGGCAGAAAGTGTTTTTGTTTAATTCTCGCCTGCAATTATTTTCGGGTAAATTAAGGTCATATTGGATTGGACCTTTTATTGTTACTAATGTGTTTTCTCATGGTGCAGTAGAAATTCGTAGCATAGATACAGGAAAGGAGTTTAAAGTGAATGGACACCGGCTGAAACCATATTATGAGAACTTTACTTCTGAAGTTGTATAAGGAGTGAACTTTGTGGAAGTACTCCCTCTGGAGGAGTCTTAGCAAACAATGAGCAAGTTGGGCTGACGACTTTAAACCAAGCGCTAAGTGGGAGGAAACCCACCGGTTTTGTATCTTTATCTTTTTATTTTTAAGCATTTTATTTTTTTTATCTTTGTTTTTGCATGTCATTTGTGGAATTTCCCACCTTGAGCTTTACTTTGAATGACTAAATTTTACATTGAGGACAATGTAAAGTTTAAGTGTGGGGGAGCATTTATATGTTTGTATAGTTGTTTGATGCCTTTAGTGAAAAAAAAAAAATATATATATATATAGAGAAAAATAGAAAACCAAGATTTTTTTTTTCTTTATGAACTCTGAATGTAGAAACTTGTGCCTTTAGGATGACACTACCAATATAAGTGGATGAAACCATTTAGATTGCAGGAGTTGAGGAACCAATTAACTAAAAGGACGGACATAGCTCAGAAATTAGATAACATGATAGTTGTTACCATATCTCGGAATATCACCATATCACCTTCTGTTTTTTTTTTTTTGCAACTTTTTGTTTATCTAAGTGATTTGGTGGGTCACTAAACATCGAATTGTTATTACTGCTAGGATGAAATAGAGTGATTGAGTTGCTAAAAAAAACTAAAAAACCCGACCAATTAGACCAATCGGAATACAAATGACATTTGGATAGCATTACCAACATGGAATGCAGGATCCAAGGGAATGCAGGATCCAACGTGTGTGTTATCCATGTCTCTGTCGCCTAAACAACGTGGAATGCAGGATCCAAGGGAATTACCATGTAATATGATGACAAGAAGCATGCGCTTGGATCCAAAAGATCTAATCATGCTGTCTAAAAAAAAAAGTGAAAAAGAAAAAGAAAAAAATATTATTATTATTTAATAAAGTCGACTCCTAGTTCCCTTGTATATTCCAGTTGAGTTGATATAGAATTAAGATTGTTGACTGTTGGTTCCCTTGTATATGCCAGTTTTGTTGACACTAGAATTCAGAACAGTAGCTCAATCCAATTGGATGCATAGGTTCATCTTGGCGGTGACATTCAGACAGATATGGGAAACACCGATCACTTGTTAACATTCGCAAACATCTACATCTATACCCATATTTTTAATCTTTTCATTGTGATTGTGGTTAGTTAGATTCTGAGTATTGTGGTTTGTTCGATTATCTAAGTAGAGATTTATTTACTTATATATGAATTGAATTTATATCAAGGCACCACCTCATGTAATCATTTTGGATTCGTTCATAGATTTGTCACAGGTAGCTGGAGTTGGAAATATAGATTTTGTAGGTAGATCTTTTGTAAACCTTTACGAGACTAAAACTCGTCCACTAGGGAAACCTAGGGGTTCAAAGGCTTGTTATTTATGCTAAAAGTGACCGTAGCCTCGACGACACGGAGTTGTATGTATGTTTTATAATTATTTTGTTTGATTTTCTCGAGGACTAGAAAAGTCTAAGTATGGGGGAATTTGATAGGTTTCTAAAACACCTTAATATTTATCTATTGTTTATACTTTCTTTGCTAAGTTTTCTTGTAAATTATGTATCTTATGTTTGCTTTTGAGTGTTTAGGTACTTTGGAGTCATTTGGAACAAAAGAAGAAGAAACAACACAAAAGTCTCATCTCATGTGTAACTATTGTTGGAGGCGGATTATTTCTCATTATTTGCTTTTATTTCTTCATCTCTATCTGAAAAGCATGTCGGATTTAGTGATGCAAATTTTTGTCTAAAAATCATGACAACTTTAGTGATGAAGAGGCATTGAAGAGAAGAAGTGGACTTGAGAAGTAAAAGATGGCTGATGTTGGTGAAAGAATTCAAAGAAGAAGAAAGCGTTCATTTGGAGCGTAAAGGGCAAAATGGTTATTACACAAGCGAGTATTGTTGGAGCCAAACCAAAGGTTAAGGGACGACTCTTTTGAAGGAGTGCTAAACACAAATTAGCTGAGGCTAAGGGGATGTTAATATGGGTGGTTATACAGTTGGGTGTCTAAATCCACCCAATCATTCCTACAACCCTAAATCGAGAAGGCTATCTTCTCTCAATCATTTCATTTACTAAAATTGAGAAAGCAGCAGTGGCTGATATTATTACAGAGAGATTGAGATGAAGGAACTAACAGGGGTGTATTGGATTGAGAATTGTAGGATAATTAGAAATCCTAAAAAGGCTGCTGTAAAATAGAGATTTGCCGAAGCACAGGGAGATGGGAATATGATGTTGTTCAAGATGTGCTTGAGCTATTAGAGATGAATATGTTGTTGTCATTCTTGAGATAAATTCAAGACATCAGAGATGGGTTTGTGTTGTTGGTTCTAAAATCCATAGATCGAAGGGATTTCGAAGGTGTTAATGGAATATTGAGTTGATGAAGCTACTGAAATGAGTTCAGGGAGGAATAAATTGAGATGGAGTTTGAATTGATTCGTTGAATTAAGAAAATGGGCTCTATTGTGAATTCCTGATTATGAAGATGTGAAAGAGATGGGTTTTGAGCTTGGTAGCCTCTAAACAAGATAAAGCAATCAGTGAAGAAGAGGAACTGAAACTGTTGTTTGAGATGGAATGGCAG
This sequence comes from Papaver bracteatum, assembly GCA_023529315.1. Taxonomy (NCBI): domain Eukaryota; kingdom Viridiplantae; phylum Streptophyta; class Magnoliopsida; order Ranunculales; family Papaveraceae; genus Papaver; species Papaver bracteatum. Next base: position 113,252 of record JAJJWX010004551.1, read on the forward strand.
GTTGTAAAATGCAGTTACAGGTGTTGGCTGTTATAGGAAATGAGCAATAGATGTATGCATAGGTTTTGTAGGGGAGTTGGAGATGCCTTTACTACTGTGACATGATGATTATCATGGTTGTGTACTGCTGCTACTGGTGTTGGTGTTGCACTCAAAACCACTGGTGTTGGTGTTGGTGTTGCAAAACTACTGGTGTTGGTGTTGGTGTTGCATAAGTTGTTGCTGCTGGTATTAGAATGCCGAGAATGTATGAAATTGCAGGTGCAGCTGCAGATTAGATGGAGCCAAAGCAAGAAATTATTTTGTTGAGATAAGTGGTGGAATTAAACTAGAAAAGAAGATACAGATGCTCATGGTGGAGATGTTGCTGGATATTGCAACTACTTGTAGTGATTGATAGGTACTGGTATAATCGCAGGAACTGAAGTGGAGTAATTAGATGAATGTTAGGTTTTTGCAGGTGAACTGAGAAGATGGTGTTAACTTTTGTTGGCATTGAAGATAGAACTGATTGCAGGAGTTGGCTAGGGAGTGTGCTGGTGCACCAATACAAGAAAATGAGATTGATTGAGGAAGCTACAGAAAGAATAGAGCAGAATGGGTGCAATTGGTTAGCTGATGTTTCCGCAACTGAAATGATTTGAACTGCAAACTGGTGGTGCTGTTATGTGTGCTCTGATGGATTGCAGTTTGGGTTTGGCCTTGTTACTGATGGTTATTACTTCGAGATGATGTGGCAATGGGTTCTGATTGATTTAAGCTGTAGAAAATAATGATTGAGAGTTGGGTTGCAGCTGTTGCAGAAGCTACAAAAGGAGCGCGATTATAAGAAGAAATTGCAGTTAGGCATGTGAGCTGGGATATGTTATGGTGGTGTTGGTAGCTGCAGCTGAATTGGTTGGTCTTGAATGGAAGGAATGAAGGGCCATAGTGGCGCGTTATTAAAGAAGGTTGTGCAGCTTAGAACTAACTCAGACTAAAGCCAAGTCAGACAACTGACTCATACATTACTTATCTGATTAGCCTATGACTCATGACATCACTGAGTCGAGCCCATCTGAATCGGTCTGATTGAACCGAGTTAACTCAGTTTGACTCTCTTCTGACTCGTGTGACAGGTGACCGGGTGGACTTTGCCGGTCACCTGAGATATTTTTCGGTGTCGGATTCCGGAAAATTTCCGGCATCAACACCAGTTTTCCGGCGACTTCTTTTGGGACATATTTTCACATGGTTGTTTCTCACATATGGGTTTGGTGGACATTTTTGCATTGGACTTTGGGCTTTGAAGACCTAGTTTTGGAAAGAAAAAAAAACTACAAAAAGAAAAAGTTCTACTTTCTTTTAGAACACGGATTATTCTTGGAGTTTATGAGGAAAGTGGCTATACTATTAGGGTTTACTTTTCGTTATTTTTTTAGCTTCTTTATTATTGATTATGATGAACTCCATTAATATGAGTAGCTAAATACAATTATTGGTTATGGGATAAAGTGGATTTCATCAAACATGTTATTTGATTATATGAATTAGTTTTGTCTCAATTCTATCATTTATGATTCATTATTTTTATTATCATATGATTTGAATGCTAGTTTGGTTGAGTCCGGAATCAATTGGATTTGTTTTCATCTCTATAGTTATATTAAAGTTTTCAACACGTAAAAGTTGTTATCTCTGATTTCTAGTAGCATCTTGTGATTATTGCTTGTAGTGATACATCTTTTTAATCGCATATGAATCATAACCTTTGTTAAAACGAATTAGTGCTTTTACACATTTGTTTGCATTGATTAGTCTTATTTCATAGAACTTATTGCTCTTATGGAGTTAAACTTAAATGTGCTTTTACACTTTAGGAGGCTTTTTAAGTAGATTTCACAATAGCATCTTTTAATGTTGTTTGTGATAAAATCAGGAAATAAACGGGATACTCTTGCGATCAAGGTATCCTATGACTTTTGATAATTGCGAGATTAAATTACCAATTCTAGTCATTGATGAAAAATACATGTTTATGAATGATACTATCCCGTGACCAATATCTTCCTCTTATTGATTACTTTCATATTTTATTTGCTTTCCTTTATTTTATTACTTTGATAAAAACAAAATCCCCCCTTGGTTACTCAAGAATCTGAAAATTGCATAACAACAATTGCCTCTCTGTGGATACGAACTCTTTCTTATCGCATACTATATTTATATCTAGTTGAGTGAGAAGGTGAATTATTTTTACCCGGCTGACAATCGATCATAAATATGGAAAAATATCTTGAGAATATTTTCTGTTTTGGAAATTCCTTGGTGTCCAAACTTCCTTGTCTATAAATACTTTGAGTTTGTATTTATAGCAAACTAATCCTTCGTGACAGTAAACTTCCTCTGTTGTAATGTTACTGGTGAAGCCGCCTATTCGGAGAGGAGAGTAACCTAATTAGGAAAAATCTCTTACAGCCACTCAATTTAAAGTCTTCTTTGGGATTGAAAAGCTCTAGCGTGTACCATTAGTGGGAAACTAGAAGATCACATTGTTATTTCAGTTTTTGATTATTGGTTTGATTAACTAACGGTTGTTGAATCTTTGATTGCACCTAGTTTGTTTATTCTTGAGAACATTCTCTTCTGATATAAGGCTCACTCAAACTAGATCAAAGATCAACATTTCTACGGATCTAAGTTTTTCTAGATCTGTAAGATTGATTCATTGATTTTCCATTGTTAACAGATTCCGTTCTGTGCGGCAAATCAATAAGGAATCAAGTTTGTTTTTGCAAATTGTTACTTTGAAGATTAAATCGAAGATTGAAGATTTGAAGAAGAATTTGTTGTGAATCATTAAGAAGATATACTATATCTACTCCTTAAGAGAATGTATGTTCTACTAGGATATTGGGTACTAAATATCTATTGAGAACTTCGGTTTTGCTAGATATTATCCAATCAAGAATACTGCTGAATCTAAGTAACTAGGATTTTAGTTCACTAAGTTTTGTCTACACGAAGTTGCAGGTTTACTTTTTGTAGCGTCTTAATTCAATTGAGTATTCAAAACTGGACTAGGTCCCGGGGTTTTTCTGCATTTGCGGTTTCCTCGTTAACAAAATTATGGCGTGTGTGCTTTACTTTATTTCCACCTTATAATTGTTTTTATATTATAATTAAAGTAAATACACTTGTACGTTAACTAAGCACTTGATATTTATCTTATAAGGTTTCGGTTATCAAGTAAACACTTCGTCATAGTATTGTCTCGATTCATATCCATAGACGATCACACAAAGTGTATTGGATTTCTCCACTTATCTGATATAATAATTCACGTGTTAGGCCAGTCCGGACTAACCCTATTTCAAGTGGACATTGTGTTGAAATATTCCTTGAGTGATTGTTGCTCTAAGAGGTTTATACATAGTGGCTCTTGTATAGGTTGTGATTAAAATAAAAGATTGTGGTGTATATGGGTACCCTCGTCTTTTCAGATTGTTAGAGCACTGCTCGGTCGAACTCGCAAGCGTTGCTATCTCAAGCTTGTTTGTCAAGTTTAGTTGCCGAAACTATAATTCTTGATTTCTAGTCTACTTATAGATAAGTCTCAGACTAGGATAGTAAGTGTAGTTAAGATCTATACTCCACGGCGTTCATCATACAAAGACGAATAACTACTCAAGGAACTGGTGGAACTTCATCGAAAAAAAGGTATGTGGAGACTTGAACTTATCTATCACTCAAAAGTATATCTACTCTACCCCCTATCTTGAGACAAAAGTCGTATTGCTATATAGACTTCGATTATACACATTTGCCATTTCGAACCGAGTTTATCTCGCTTATCTATTTCTCGAAATATGTGTTGGTAAGCTTTCGATTTTGCCAAGTTCATCTTTACTCATGACAGAAGTCATGTTGAACATTTCAATTCTTGAAAATCGCTTTGACGAAAAATAGTTTGTGGATAACAACTATATAACATCCTCTAAGAATGTTCAATAATTGAAATGAGAGTTTAGAATATGTAACCATGATTGGATATAAACATTGTATGTCCAAAAATCCTTGAACCAAAGTATGTGTACTTTGCTGGTATATGATGACCGGATCTAAGTCCGCATACTGTCGGAAGTTCACATCCCGTGAATTTCTGTTGGAGTTTGTGAACCAAAAACAAGCTCAATCCGGATACTTAAGTATGCGTACTTAAGTGGGTTATTTGATAAAAACGGTTTATTCGTGAACTAAGACATTTATAAATTAAGGAATGCAATATTTGTAAACCGTGGCTATAATGTTCATGAATTGATTCGAGTGAATCAAAATCGTTTTTGTTTCGATTGTGTCTTGTATACTTCTATGAGATCTAAGCAATTGAACAACTTTCTAACTAGTTCATTTGAGTCATTTGAACTAGTTATGGTGAAGATGAATAAGGTTGATATGAAAGTGCTCATACGGCTAACCATTGGTTAACTATTGTTGAACCAACTAGGTGAACACGTTTAAGTACGGTTACCCAAACCTAAATGAATGTGCATTTCATTTGTGTATGACAAGATAAGTTTTATCTAACGGCTGAAAGATATTAGCTTGAATCTAATCAGGTTTTCATCTAACGGTGAATATAGAATACTTTGTTACCAAGGCAACTTAGATTGCAAACCCTGATTTGGAGACTATATAAAGGAGAACTCAAGCAACTGGGAAACCTAATCCCCATAGCTCCTGTGTGATACTAGTTGTATAAGCTAGATTCGATTCTCCTTTAATGATAGGTGTCTAATACACCTATATATTTATCTATTGTTTATGCTTTCTCTGCTAGTTTTCTTGTAAATTATGTATCTTATGTTTTGCTTTTGAGTATTTAGGTACTTTGGAGTCAATTGGAACAAAAGAAGAAGAAACGTCGTTTTAAATGCAAAAAGGTGCAATTGCTATTGGAGACTAATTCTTTCTCATTATTTGCTTTTCTTTCTTCATCTCTGTCTGAAAAGTATGTCGGCTTTAGTGATGCAAATTTTCTCTCTGAAAAGCACGTCAACTTTAGTGATGACTCTCATTGAGGAGAAGAAGTGGATATGGGAAGTAAGAGACGGCCACTGTTGGGAGAATGCATTCATTCGGAGCAAGGAGGGAAAAAGAGTTCAACCTCGAGTGCTATGTGGAGCCAAGTCAACGATAAGGGGCCACAATCTCTAGCTCAAAGGAGAGCTAATGGGCTTCCATCAGGTGGCCCTGATCTATTAGTGGATGCCTATGTCTTTTTCCACTCCTACACAACTCTAAAAGTCAGAGAAGTTTATCTTCTCTCTTATCATTTGTTTCACCTGAAATTAAGAAATCCAGAAAGAGGACATGGCGACTGCACGGAGATAATGAGGGAGGTTAGGATTTTGGCTCTGTTGATGTTCAAGAGTGTTGAGAAGATCAGAGAAATCGAGAATCAGCAGAGTTGGCGATTGTTGGATCTGCATTCGACTTTGAGATGGAAATTTAGGGTTGTGGCTGTTGATTTGAGAGATATGGGTTCACTACAGTTGACACAAAGATAGAAAACTGATGGAGATCGAGAAGCTGATGCTGCTGTTGATACTGGGATCTGAGTGAAGTATGTATGAAGAAGAACAATGGGTTTTGTTTGAATTTGCAGAGAAGGAGATTGAAAAAGCTTAAGAACCAACAATGAGCTTAATTTTGTATCAAAATCATAATGCACACCAGGTGATCGAAAGAAGGTTTGAGTGATTGGGTTTTGTATCATGGTTCTTATGCTATCAGTCATGGGTTCTAGTGGATCCTAAGTTCAGCTGAGAAATGTTCGAGGTTGAGATAACGAGGACATGCAACATGAGTTGGAGGCAGTACTTGGGTTAGAATCAGTTTTTGGTCAAATTCTAGCTGAACTGAAGCCGTGAAATTCAGTGAAGCAAGGTCAGTTGTTAGCTGTGGCTCAGTGTCAGTGCACAAGGCTTATCTGGCAAGGGTTTTACTAGTTTCAAAGCGAGGAATCATGGGAGATTGCAGAGCTAAAATGATGTTGTTTTGCAGCCAGGATGGATACGTAGAGCGATAGTTGCTTTGCAGAAAAGTACTGTTGCTCAAACAAGGGAAGAATTGGAGCTGTTGTTGGCCTGAATTGGAGCTAATCAGCTGGAGTTTGTGGTTATCTGCGGTTGCCGCTGGAGGTGAATAACCATAGATGGCAATGGAGATGATGGGTTGTGCTCGAGTATCTTGCAGCTGTGAAGTTATTGCAGGTGGATGGATGTTGAGTATGTGACTATGTGGGTTGCTGTTGAGCTATAGGAGCTAGTGAAACTGAAGATAGTGAAACTGAGTAGATGAATGTTTAGGTTCAGCTGTAGCTGGTGTTGCAGATAATGGTTTTAAGAGTTGAGACTGACTTGAACTGAAACTGTGCAGTTTGGTGTTGGTTGTCACTGTAGCAAAGGAGATAACAACTGGGATTCTAGATGCTGTTAGTTACAGCTAAGATGGCTATGGAACTCGTTGGTTTAAAGGAAGGAAGCGATGGATTGAGAACTTTTTCGAGCTTGAGAAGTTAATATGGCTAGGAGGTGGAGTTTGAGAAAACAGAGTCGTGAGACTCGCAGTTCAGTTGGAGATTGAGGGTAGGAATGTGTTGCTGCTGAGATTACTATCGAGCTGCTGGTTAAGCCATGGGCTTTTGCACTTGAACTGAGCAGCAGTTGGAAAAGGCACTGGTGAATGGTATGGTGGTAAGCAAACAACAACCTGAAATTGTACAGGTACAACCCTGATGGAGCTGGTGTACGTAGGTGATGTGGTGGTATGAACCTGTAATGGTTTTGATTGGCATTGGTGTTGCTCTTGAGTACAAGTGGGAGATCTGGTGAGACGGGTTGAGGTGGAATATTGTATGGAAGGTTAACAGAGACGGGTTCTTGGGTTATCATAGGAGTGGAGGTCTGCACTGAGAGCTGGTGTTGCTCCTACGAATGAGATAGAAGCCTGGACATAATGGTGTTGTCGCCACTGAAAATGACAGTATGGGGTTGATGTTGGCTACATGGAGCTGTGTTTGTAGTGAATTGAGCTGATGTTACTTTGTCGATGGGTAGTGCACGGAGATGGATACAAAACTGATTATGGGGTTTCTATTGTCGGTGATATTGCAGGGAATTACAGCTTGTTACGGATGAGTATGAAGCTACAACTAAAGACAATTGGATGTTGTTGATGTGAATGGGAGCTGACTGAAGTTGCAGTTATAGGGATGGAGTGTTTTTATTGCTGTTGTATGGGTGATGAGTAGCTGCAGAATTGAAGCTGAGAGTTGAGCATAGTGGAGAAAGATGAATCTGTGGTGGAGTTCAGTTGGCAGCTTGCATTGTAGGCATATTACAGATGTAGCTGTCAATGTTAGGTAGAAATGATTGCAGCCAGGGATGGATCAGGGGACCTGAACTGAGGGTTGTAGTTGAAGCTGACTTGAGCACTTGTTGCAGGTGTATATGGTTCAAAGTTGAATGGATGGTTGCAACAGCAAGTGGTACTGATATGGCAGTGGTGTTGGTTGTGAAACTGTGACTCGAATGGTGACTGAGTTGACTTCCCGACTACCTGAGATGGATTCCGGCGACTCTTCCGTCGCTTTCACCAGTTCTCCGGAGACTTTCTGGGACCTCCGTTGATACTTTTTGGGCACATTTTATACATGGGTTTCTCTTGTGTGGGCTTGGTGGATATATTGGACTTGGACTTTTGAGACTTAACCTAGTTTTGAAAGGGGGAAAAGCTACAAAAAGGGAGGACTTCTACAACTTTGTTTATCACGTATTTTCTATTCTACTTGGAGTTTTACAGAGAGCTGGAACTAGGGTTTGCTTCCTTGTTTTATTTTCATCTTCATTACTTCATTTATTATATTTGATGATGAACTCCATATTTATGAGTAACTAGAACTCTTCTTGATTAAGGGCGATTTCGAAGCCCGAAATATGAATCTATAATTGATGAAATAACTTGTTCTCTTGCATTTATTTATGTTATTGATTGATTTTATACTATGCTATTATTGTTTATGGATTATTTGTTAAGGGTTTAAGTTCGAAATTGAATCATTAATTCTTAATCTATTTGCTAGTTTAGATTTTCTTCGACCCGTAATTGTCTAGAGAAGATAAACACAAGTAGCAATATGTGGGTACTGATGATGGGACTTTGTTAAGTACCCATATGTAGAAATCAACACTAGTAGGTGATTCATGCTTTTGAGTTCATCACTTGGAGCAACCTTATCTCACAAAACTTAGAGCACTTGTTTAAGTTAAACCTAGTAAGTGTACCTCTAGGAAACTTGGCAAGTAGGAACCGGTAGTCGAGCGCTTTAGTATCCGGTGAGCTAGGAGATAATAACGGAATAGTTGAGCGTACTAATTATTCTAGGGTTGTTAGTAACATGATAATGTGAAGAACGTAGCTATCTATCAATTTGGTTTGAATTTCGTGGTCTAGAATGAACCTTTAATCAATTGCATCTCATATTTGAATACAATTTACTATTTTCAGATTTTCTACAACACAATCATCTTTGCTAAGAATATTTGCTTAACAACTAGAAACTTCATACCTCCCTTGGGACGATCCTGCTTACATTATACTACTTGGTAGTGTAAAAAGTAGAGAAATATTATTTTTGCGAGTTCGACGCCTCGTAAAAATTAGGTCGTTCGGGAGGCAAGTGGCGAGTTTAGTTGTTATTGTTTATTCTTAGTTTTTATTTTTGCTTTTATTTACAATTTCTGTTTACTTATTCAATCTCTTAGAATATGATATTCAGGTATTACTTCTTTGGTGAATGCGCGGAGAGGGCAGACCAAGTCCTATTGGTATACGTCTTCGTTCAGGCACTTTATTTAGAGATTTCTTTCGAGCAGTGAATACTCCACTTCCTCCCAGTTCTACACCAAGTGAATTCTCGGACTCGGACGAAGAGGAAGATAACACAATGGGAGCTCGACCGCCTGCTCCAAGAACACTCAAGGATCTCACTTCTCCAAACCTTGACCAGCAACCTTTATGTATTCAGCTGAATGGAAACATTGAGCTGAAGCCGCAATTGATTAACTTGCTGCCCAAATTCAGAGGTTTATCGGGAGAAGATCCTAATCGTCACTTACAACAATTTCATCATATTGTAACTAGTATGAAGCAAGCAACTGCAGATGCAGATATGGCTATGATGACATCTTTTCCTTTTTCCTTTTTAGATGCTGCAGGAGAATGGTTCTTTTGCTTACCCGCCGGAAGCATAACCACATGGAATGGGATGAAGAAATTGTTCCTTGAGAAGTACTTTCCAGCATCAAAAGCAGCTGTGATTCGCAAGGAGATTTGTGGTGTTAGGCAAATGTCGGGAGAGACTCTATATGAGTATTGGGAGCGCTACAAGAAGCTTCTAGCTAGCTGCCCACACCACCAAATCAGCGATCAACTTGTGATTCAATATTTCTATGAGGGTCTGCTTTATACTGAAAGATATTTGATTGATGCCGCAAGGGGTGGTGCACTTACCAACAAGACCATTGTGGAAGCTACAAGCTTGTTAGAGAACATGGCTGCAAATACATAACAATTCTTCACTAGAGATGAATCAGCGGTAAGGAAGGTGAATGAAGTTGGCAATTCTTCACACATGGAACAAAGGATGGGTAACATGGAGAGGATGATGCAACAAATAGCATCTGTTGTCATACCATCATCATATAACGAAGATGTTGAGCAATCAAGTGTCATGTACCAAAATCAGCAAAGGCCGAGGTATGATCCGTACTCTAACACATACAATGCAGGTTGGCGAGATCATCCCAATTTCAGCTACGCCAACAAGCAAGCTGCAGTTTCCACACCTTTCAATCAACAAGGTGGATACCAATTCTTGCAAAAGCCGCAACAAGAATCTCAAGGCATGAGTATAGATGACAAGTTGAATCTTATTCTCAACACAATGACGCAAGATAAGCAAAAGACGGAGATGGCTATAAAGGACATACAAACACAAATGGGTCAACTAGCTACTACCATGAGCAAATTGGAAGCACAAGCAGCTGGAAAACTTCCTTCACAAGCAGTGAATCATAAAGAGACTGTCAAGGCTATTGAACTACGAAGTGGAGAGCAAGTAGAGAAACCGGTAACATCACCGGAAGCCAATGAACGTGATTTATAGAAAGAAGTGGACGAAACAGTCCCTAAAAAGGATGATTCGGTGACACATTCTAACTCTAAACCTCTTGTTTCTACTTATGTTACTCCTCCACCTTTTCCTAGCAGGTTTGCAAAATCAAATAAGGAGACGTTGGACAAAGAGATTTGGGAAATCTTCAAGAAAATTGAAGTGAACATTCCACTCATTGAGGCGATAAGGCGGGTTCCGCACTGGGCAAAGTTCTTGAAGGAATTGTGCACTAACAAGCACAAACTGACCGGTAATGAGGTAATGAGTGTGGGGGAGAGTGCTTCGACATATATTCAAAAGAAACTCCCACCTAAATTGAAAGATCCATGCAGTTTTACTATTCCTTGCACAATTGGTAAAACAAGGTTTACAAAAGCTTTGATAGATTTAGGAGCATCTATTAGTGTCATTCCTGCTTCAATTTATGAATCTTTAAATCTTGGTCCTCTCAAAAGTACCAGCATAGTTATTCAACTTGCTGATAGATCTAACGTCTACCCGAAAGGGGTTGTTGAAAATGTTTTGGTGCAGGTCAATGAGCTTATATTTCCTGTCGATTTCTATGTTCTCGATATGAGTGATGAAAACTCATCCTCGTCTACACCTTTGTTGTTGGGTAGACCATTTATGAGAACCGCTAGAACAAAGATAGATGTATTTGAAGGTACCTTGACAATGGAATTTGATGGAGAGGTCGTTCGCTTCAACATCTTTGAGGTGATGAGATACCTTAGTGATGTGCACTCATGTTTTGCTGTGGAGGAGTCTGACGCTGGCTAAGAATGCAAGCGAGCTGAAAGTCGGGCTGACGACGTTAAACCAAGCGCTTAATGGGAGGCAACCCACCGGTTTTGTATCTTTACCTTTATCTTTTTATTTTTCAGCATTTTATCTTTTATTTTTTTTCTTTCTTTGTTTTTGCATATCATTTGCGGAATTTCCCACCTTGAACTTTCTTTGGACGATTCAATTTTACATTGAGGACAATGTAAAGTTTAAGTGTGGGGGAGCATTTATATTTTTGTATAGTTTATTTGATGCTTTGCTTTCTTTGTTTGTTGCCTTAAAAAAAAATCAGAGAAAAATAGAAAAACAAAGAAAAAATTGTGCTTTTTGAACTCCGAAATCTAGAAATTTGTGCCTTTAGGATGACATCATTAGTGGATGGAACCATTGTGATTGCAGGAGTTGAGGAACCTATTAATTGAAAAGACGAACATAGCTCAGAAATTATAAATTATATGTTAGTTGTTACCATATCTCGGAATATCACCATATCACATTTTATTTTTATTTTTCCATATTTATCTATTGTTTTCTAAGTGTTTTGGTGGGTCACTAAACATCGAGTTGTTATTACTGCTAGGATGAAATAGAGTGATTGAGTTACTAGAAAAAAAAAAGACCGACCAATTAGACCAAACAGAATAAAAATGACACTTGGGAATAGCAGTATGTGTAAAACGTAGTCCCTGTCTCCGTTGCCTAAACAAGCGTGGAATGTAGGATCCAAGGCAACTATCATGTACTTTCTGACAAGAAGCATGCGCTTGGATCCAAAAGATCTAATCATGCCGTCTAAAAAAAAAAAAAACGAAAAAAAAAGTGAAAGAAAAAAAAGAAAAAAAAAATATTATTGTGTTGAATAAAGTCGACTCCTGGTTCCCTTGTATATGCCAGTGAGTTGATGTAGAAATAATATTATTGACCACTGGTTCCCTTGTATATGCCAGTGTGTTAACACTAGAATCCAGACCAGTAGCTCAATCCAATAGGATGCATAGGTTCATCTTGCCGGTGACCTTCAGACAGATATGGGAAACATCGATCACTTGTGAACATTCGCCAACATCTACATCTATATCCATCTTCTTTATCTTTTCATTGTGATTGTGGTTTGTTAGTTTTCGAGTATTGTGGCTTGTTCGACTATCTAATTAAAAGATTTATTTACTAATATATGAATTGAATTTGTGCAAGGTACCTCCTCCTGTAATCATTTTGGATTCTTTCATTGATTTGTCACAAATAGACGGAGTTGGAAATATAGGTTTTGTAGGAAGACCTCTTGTAAACCTTCACGAGACTAAAAACTCGTCCACTAGGGACACCTAGGGGTTCAAAGGCATGTTATTCATGCTTAGAGTAACCGTAGCCTCGACGAGACGGAGTTGTATGTATCTTTTAGAATTAATTTGTTTGATTTGCTCGAGGACTAGCAAAGTCTAAGTGTGGGGGAATTTTGATAGGTGTCTAAAACACCTATATATTTATCTATTGTTTATGCTTTCTCTGCTAGTTTTCTTGTAAATTATGTATCTTATGTTTTGCTTTTAAGTATTTAGGTACTTTGGAGTCAATTGGAACAAAAGAAGAAGAAACGTCGTTTTAAATGCAAAAAGGTGCAATTGCTATTGGAGACTAATTATTTCTCATTATTTGATTTTCTTTCTTCATCTTTGTCTGAAAAGTATGTCGGATTTAGTGATGCAAATTTTCTGTCTGAAAAGCACGACAACTTTAGTGATGACTCTCATTGAGGAGAAGAAGTGGATATGGGAAGTAAGAGATGACCATTGTTGGGAGAAAGCATTCATTCGGAGCAAGGAGGGCGAAAGAGTTCAACCGCGAGTGCTATGTGGAGCCAAGTCAACGATAAGGGGCCGCTAGCTCTAGCTCAAAGGAGAGCTAATGGGCTGCCATCAGGTGGCCCTGATCTATTAGTGGATGCCTATGTCTTTTTCCACTCCTACACAACTCTAAAAGTCAGAGAAGTTTATCTTCTCTCTTATCATTTGTTTCACCTGAAATAAGAAATCCAGAAAGAGGACATGGCGACTGGACGGAAATAATGAGTGAGGTTAGGATTTTGGCTCTGTTGATGTTCAAGAGTGTTGAGAAGATCATAGAAATCGAGAATCAGCAGAGTTGGCGATTGTTGGATCTGCATTCGAATTTGAGATGGAAATTTAGGGTTGTGGCTGTTGATTTAAGAGATTTGGGTTCACTACAGTTGACACAAAGATGGACAACTGATGGAGATCGAGAAGCTGATGCTGCTATTGATACTGGGCTCTGAGTGAAGTATGTATGAAGAAGAACAATGGGTTTTGTTTGAATTTGCAGAGAAGGAGATTGAAAAAGCTTAAGAACCAACAATGAGCTCAATTTTGTATCAAAAGCATAATGCACACCAGGTGATCGAAAGAAGGTTTGAGTGATTTGGTTTTGCATCAGGGTTCTTATGCTGTCAGTCATGGGTTCTAGTGGCTCCTAAGTGCAGCTGATAAATGTTCAAGGTTGAGATAACGAGGACAGGCAACATGAGTTGGAGGCAGTACTTGGGTTAGAATCAGTTTTTGGTCAAATTCTAGCTGAACTGAAGCCATGAAATTCAGTGAAGCAAGGTCAGTTGTTAGCTGTGGCTCAGTGGCAGTGCACAAGGGTTATCTGGCAAGGGTTTTACTAGTTTCAAAGCGAGGAATCATGGGAGATTGCAGAGCTAAAATGATGTTGTTTTGCAGCCAGGCTGGATACGTAGAGCGATAGTTGCTTTGAAGAAAAGTAATGCTGCTCAAACCAGAGAAGAATTGAAGATGTTGTTGGCCTAAATTGGAGCTAATCAGATGGAGTTTGTGGTTATCTACGGTTGCAGCTGGAGGTGAATAACCATAGATGGCAATGGATATGATGGGTTGTGCTCTAGTATCTTGCAGCTGTGAAGTTATTACAGGTGGATGGATGTTGAGTATGTGACTATTTGGGTTGCTGTTGAGCTGTAGGAGCTAGTGCAACTGAAGATAGTGAAACTGAGTAGATGAATGTTTAGGTTCAGCTGTAGATGGTGTTGCAGATAATGGTTTTAAGAGTTGAGACTGACTTGAACTGAAACTGTGCAGTTCGGTGTTGGTTGTCACTGTAGCAGAGGAGATAACAGCTGGGATTCTAGCTGCTGTTAGTTACAGCTAAGATGGCTATGGAACTCGTTGGTTTAAAGGAAGGAAGCAATGGATTGAGAACTGTTTCGAGCTTGAGAAGTTAATATGGCTAGGAGGTGGAGTTTGATAAAAACCGGAGTTGTGAGACTCGCAGTTCAGTTGGAGATTGAGGGTAGGAATGTGTTGCTGCTGAGATTACTATCGAGCTGCTGGTTAAGCCATGGGATTTTGCACTTGAACTGAGCAGCAGTTGGAGAAGGCACTGGTGAATGGTATGGTGGTAAGCAAACAACAACCTGAAGTTTTCCAGGTACAGCCCTGATGGAGCTGGTGTACGCATGTGATGTGGTGGTATGAACCTGTAATTGTTTTGATTGGCATTGGTGTTGCTCTTGAGTACAAGTGGGAGCTCTGGTGAGACGGGTTGAGGTAGAATATTGTATGGAAGGTTAACAGAGACGGGTTCTTGGGTTATCATAGGAGTGGAGGTCTGCACTGAGAGCTGGTGTTGCTCCTACGAAGGAGATAGAAGCCTGGACCTAATGGTGTTGTCGCCACTGAAAATGACAGTATGGGGTTGATGTTGGCTACATGGAGCTGCGTTTGTAGAGAATTGAGCTGCTGTTACTTTGTCGATGGGTAGTGCACGGAGATGGATACAAAACTGATTATGGGGTTGCTATTGTCGGTGATATTGCAGGGAATTATAGCTTGTAACGGATGAGTATGAAGCTACATCTAAAGACAAGTGAATGATGTTGCTGTGACTGGGAGTTGACTGAAGTTGCAGTTACAGGGATGGAGTGTTTTTATTGCTGCTGTACGGGTGATTAGTAGCTGCAGAATTGAAGCATTGCAGCTGAGAGTTGAGCATAGTGGAGAAAGATGAATCTGTGGTGGAGTTCAGTTGGCAGCTTGCATTGCCTGCATATTACAGATGCAGCTTTCAATGTTAGGTATAAATGATTGCAGCCAGGGATGGATCAGGGGACCTGAACTGAGGGTTGTAGTTGAAGCTGACTTGAGATCTTGTTGCAGGTGTATATGGTTCAAAGTTGAATGGATGGTTGCAACATCAGGTGGTACTGATATGGCAGTGGTGTTGGTTGTGAAACTGTGACTCGAATGGTGACTGAGTTGACTTTCCGACTACCTGAGATGGATTCCGGCGACTCTTCCGGTCAACTTTCGGCACTTTCACCAGTTCTCCGGAGACTTTCTGGGACCTCCGTTGATACTTTTTGGGCACATTTTATACATGGGTTTCTCTTGTGTGGGCTTGGTGGATATATTGGACTTGGACTTTTGAGACTTAACCTAGTTTTGAAAGGGGGAAAAGCTACAAAAAGGGAGGACTTCTACAGCTTTGTTTATCACGTATTTTCTATTCTACTTGGAGTTTTGCAGAGAGATGGAACTAGGGTTTGCTTCCTTGTTTTATTTTCATCTTCATTACTTCATTTATTATATTTGATGATGAACTCCATATTTATGAGTAACTAGAACTCTTCTTGATTAAGGGCGATTTCGAAGCCCGAAATATGAATCTATAATTGATGAAATAACTTGTTCTCTTGCATTTATTTATGTTATTGATTGATTTTCTACTATGCTATTATTGTTTATGGATTATTTGTTAAGGGTTTAAGTTCGAAATTGAATCATTAATTCTTAATCTATTTGCTAGTTTAGATTTTCTTCGACCCGTAATTGTCTAGAGAAGATAAACACAAGTAGCAATATGTGGGTACTGATGATGGGACTTTGTTAAGTACCCATATGTAGAAATAAACAATAGTAGGTGATTCATGCTTTTGAGTTCATAACTAGGAGCAACCTTATCTCACAGAACTTAGAGCACTTGTTTAAGTCAAACCTAGTAAGCGTACCTCTAGGAAATTTGGCAAGTAGGAACCGGTAGTCGAGCGCTTCCGTATCCGATGAGCTAGGAGATAATAACGGAATAGTTGAGCGTACTAATTATTCTAGGGTTGTTAGTAACATGATAATATGAAGAACGTAGCTATCTATCAATTTGGTTTGAATTTCGTGGTCTAGAATGAACCTTTAATCAATTGCATCTCATATTTGAATACAATTTACTATTTTCAGATTTTCTACAACACAATCATCTTTGCTAAGAATATTTGCTTAACAACTAGAAACTTCATACCTTCCTTGGGACGATCCTGATTACATTATACTACTTTCTAGTGTAAAAAGTAGAGAAATATTATTTTTGCGAGTTCAACGCCTCATAATTTAACCTTAGGTTTCTATCGAGACCATGTAGGTTAACGACTTGAAGACTTCATTGGGATTGTGAAGCCAAACCCAACTATTTTCTCTGTAGTTGCGTGATCTGATCTTGTTGTTTCTATCGTGATTGAGTACAATCGTAAGATTGACTTGAGATTAATTTCTCCGATAGGCAAGATAGAAAAGTAGTCACAAACACCTTCATCTCATCGTTTGTGATTCCGCAATATCTTGTTTCGCTAGTCGATTAAGATTATTGTGAGATGATTGATAATTCTAGGTTGTTCTTCGGGAATATAAGTCCGGGTTATCGATTGGTTCATGTTTACCTTGATTTATCAAAATACAGAACAAAACTCGTAAACTTTTCTGTGTGTGACAAATTTGTTTATTAAAGTATAGCAACTCTTAGTTGTGGGTGAGATCAGCTAAGAGAATCAAGTGCATAGTATCCTGCTGGGATCAGAGTCGTAAGGAGAGCAACTATACCTTGGATCAGTGTGAGATTGATTGGGGTTCAACTACAGTCCAGATCAAAGTTAGTTTATAGTAGGATAGTGTTTGTAGCGGCTTAATACAATGTGTGTTCAATCTGGTCTAGGTCCCGTGGTTTTTCTGCATTTGCGGTTTCATGGTTAACAAAACTTCTAGTATCTGTGTTATTTCTTTTCCGCATTATAATTTGTTATATAATTGAAATATCACAGGTTATGCATTGAATCGATCAATTGGTAAATCCAACCTTTGGTTGTTGATTGAAATTGATTGATCCTTGAACATTGGTCTTTGGTACCGTTCAAGTTATTTCTCTTGTATTCAATCAGGTTCGCAGATTTCTATTTATTTGAGTGAGGGTTGAATCGAGAAATTGAGACATAACCCTTTGAAATACCTTTCTTAAGATTGAGTTTGACTATTTAGTTGATTCTTTTAAAAGTATATTGGAGTTATTCCATACTGTTTGTTAAGAAAAATATTGGGTGTGGTTGTTAGACCCCCAATTTTTCAAACCCCTTGGCCCTCAAGGCATCCTTAGCACGATTTCTAGTAAATGTACCTGCGAGACACTGCTGGTCGTGATGCCGTGATTCCTAGCGCACATCCTCGACGAGATAGGTTCCGTCGAGCGTAAAATGTCCCCAGTAGACTTATGAACCAGAAAAGCCACAATTCCATCATGTCTTCGCGAGACATAGCTGATTGTGATGCCATGATTCCTAGTATACATCCTCGAAGAGATGCTGCTGGTCATGTATGCTATGTAGATACGTAAATACGTCTCCGGCGGACTTATGACCCAGAGCGGAGATATACATATCTCTTGTAAGCGCGACTCACCCTATTTGGTATCAAGGACTGATTCCTAGTACATCATCGCGAGATACACTTGTCATGTTTGCTCTAGGCTCTGACTCAACTTACTGAGGTTTCCGAATAACTCCTAAAACATCCCCGCGAGATACGCTGGTTATTCTACCCCTGAGCCCTTTCGAAAGACTCCTAGAACATCCTTTCGAGATACACTAGTCTTGTTGGCTCATCATATGGACACACAGTTGATTCCTAGCACATATCTGCAAGATACGCTGGTTAAAGGCAAGTGATCCAAAGTCTAGAATTCTCTGATCTCTCTCTCCATCTATTTCCCTCCCTATGACCAGCTCTAAATCTCTTCCATGTGACTGAAGTAGCCTTTGAACGGCCACTGTGCGTGGTTTAGGCGAAGAATGTTCGTGCTCTACCTCCCGTAACTCACTTTCAGAAACCCTGGAATCCTACTTCTAACCTCTCACAGATTTTAAGTAACTACATTTTGGCGACCATAGTGGGAGGTTGTTCACTAAGTTACAGATATCGATCAAGGTCTTTTAGGAAGGAAGACGATTTCAATAATCCAAACACAAAAACGTTCCATTGATTCAGTCTCTATAAATCCATTACATACTTTGCCGAGAGAGTTATCCTTACCATCACTTTTTCCCTCTTTCGATTTTGACCTTAGTGAATAGGTTAGTGCGTCCCGGATCTCATGGATCTCTTCCTGCATAAAAAAACTCCCTAGAAACCTATTTTCATAAAAATCTACTTCTAATCCTTGAAAACGTTGGATAAGGACCAAGGAGAACTCCCAGAGACTCAACAAAATCTTGTAAAAAATTAGATCGACATCCAGACTTATCTGAAAACGCCTTTAGAGATACCATTAGGAATAGATCCAACAAATCTATATTGAGTACATGTTTCCTCAAGAATGAGTACTAAAACTGCTGAGAATAGCACTGACATGATCTTGCCTGCAATCGACCTCACCAGAGAAGATAAAGATCATTACGAACGTGATAGAGCAAATGAGCATCCCTCCAGCCGACCTTATCACTCTCAAGGACCTTAAGGACCAGATGACACTCTAAACTTAGAGATTCTGACGAATATTTGCTCTAAAATTCGTTTAGGTCAAGGGCCCTCAACCTGATCACAGGGGACTCTGGAAGTTTACTTCACTTTACTATTTTACTTATAACTCTTTCATTATGTATCAGATTGACCTAGTTCTTTTTATGTCGTATTTTTCTTTTCGTCGTTTACAGGATAAACTTAGTGAAAACTGGGAAAGCTTCCAAAAAATTTGTTACCTAGACAAAGGCTTTGCAGAGCCACATAAGGTCATAAATCGCCAGCGGAGATGCATCTTGTCGTTTTCGTGTTTCAGAGGATCATGACCAGAACGCGACAAAGTATAAGATGAGACTAGATTCCAAGATATTGCTCGAACAAATATCATACTTATCTGAAGATTCAAATCCACGGGTCGATATGATATCTCAACACCCGTCCCATCAGAAATAAAAGGAGTCCTAGCGATTGTACATCTAATTAAGTACTGATGAGCCTCCATCTCGGCTACACCAACGATTATCCAGTATCATTTTTCGATAGGACCTCAGTTCACCCAAGAAGAAGAATATCTTCGCACCTGAACTTACCAAGGGAAAATAAATCTGAAGTGCCAACAATTCATATAAAACTCTGTTACTCGACATACAACTACAACTAGCTAACGTCATTGAAGTAAAACAAGAGAAGGATCTGAGACCATAGCTTCAGGATACACGTTACTCATTCAGGCGCATACTAGCAGTTCCCTCGGTCAAAGTCTCTTATGTCGAGAAAATCCAATTGACAGGTTATTCCATGAGTCAGGCTCAGACGCGATGAGGTAAGGACAAGATATGACGATCACATACAATTTCCTCATGTAAAAAAAAACGACTCCTCCACGTGAAAAATTACCTAGCAGATTCCCAGAGAACTCTTCCATTAATAAAACAAACAAAAAATCGACTGCACAGTTAGACCTGAATATATCTATTACCCAAATTATACCAGAAGGCATATACTACTCTCAAGTTCAGTTGAGCATCCTCCCAAAAGAAGAATAAATCTCAATGGATAATTTTACTACAGAATTTCACATGAATCCCTGTCAAGACACCTTGTAGAGGCGGAACAACAACTTCATCTTGTCCACAAAGACACATGCGGAAGTATCTCAACATGACTCTCCAAAGACGTCTCCAGCCCACAGATTATCGTTTGCCCGCCTTGAAGACTCAATCTCGTACGCTACAATGGTCTTACTTTATTTTCCAAACGTCCCGAGTCAATGGGAATCCCAAGTCTTATATCTAACTGGGGACTAATGGAGAATCGTGCGTCACATACCTGCATGTCCAACAGGAGGTGGCCCAGAGATCTAGTTTTCATATAACATATTTAGAAACGATCAGCGCAGGAATCTCAAAAGATCGGGACACATCAAGACCATTCAACTCCCCTAAACCCACAACACAACATGTTATTACTTGGGATTAGGTGACTATAGATCGGCCTTTAAAATCGTGAAGGGAACTTATCTCGAGAAATCTCGCATCTCTCTCTGGTCTCATCGAATTCTTCTCCGTCAGCATCTGTACTCAGCAATTGCCACCATGTCCTGGATCCTGACTGAAGATAAGATATTTAGGGTTTTATACATGTACACCAGAACTTTATCAAGGAGAAGAAGCATTCAAATTATCCCTAAATAATAAACGCATGTAGGAGCAAACTAGGGTTCACAATCGGTTTGAAGAGGAGTCTATAATATCCACTCTACTTAGACGCGACTCATACTTTAGTCACATGACTCGAAAACTAAGACAAATGGGTAGAGAATTTGATAACGCACCATGATAAAAGTATCCATCCATGTCTCTCCTACCATAAAAGGGCATGATGTTTCAATACACGATCCAAGAGATATCATCAAAACACTTGAAGGAATTGTTGCTAAATAGATCTGGACTCCAAGTTCAACTTCATATGGACATATCACCAGAAAAACAAGCTTGAAATCCTAATTTTTCTCCAATAGATGAAGGTTGGGTCTTTTCTGTTGCATAGTTGGGGTCAACCACTGAAATCGGACGTCAAACGAAGTTTTTACATCCTATGGAGTCAAGATCGCTCAAGGAAGGAACTTCTATTACGAATTTAACTTAGGGTTTTCACTTACTCGCATACCCGACGGAGAAATCTAGGGTTTGCATCAAGTTCGAATTCATTTGGGTCCCATTCCTTTACCAGATGCATATGGAAAATGTTCAGAGAGAGAAAATATCAACCCTGGAGAAATATTCCGACAGACCCCCCTAGAGAAAATTGTTTCTTCATGTTTTGCTGCTTCACTTTGGCCTCAGCATCTTGAGCCACCTTCTTAGCATGATCCATATCTTCATTTACCATGTTTTATTCCATATTAAGAAACTCTCTAAAATACGAGGACCTGAACTCAACTCACCCCGACGGATCCTGACAGAATTGAGCCCAAAGATTTTCACGGGTTGTCACCAAGTTTCCCAGGTTTACAAAATCATCAGAAGCAAGACCGTTCAGAGTTATCATTCTCATGATATAATCCATTGGTAAGTGTCTCATCTGAAGTCAAGATATGGGTTCTTTGAAATTACCCTCATGTCGGTCAGTTGTCTCTGCACCCAAATCTCTTCCTGAAATCCCTTTGAAATTGTTGAAGCCCGCCTCATCTGCATTCTACCAAGATTTAACTCATTATCACCATGAAGACTACTCTACAAATAAAGAAAAGATCAGATAAATCTGCAAAGTTCAAATTACATAAGCTAAAATCAAGGGAGCAACAACACAGGACTAGGGTTTGATTTACATGAGGACCGGCCTTTCCCCCTAAAACCTTGTCCTCCTACAATCCCTTCAAGCCTTGTCTTCTCCTTGTCCCTTCAAGCATACCCTCATGCCTAGAGTCTTGTACTTGTTAAGAAATCCATCTCACATATCATGAGATACTCGTGGATTTGTTTGGGTCCACACTTTAACAAGGGATCAAGCAAAATACGTTTTCGGGAAACCAAAGAGTAAAAAACGAATAATCAATACCACAGAAGTGTCTCTGGCCTAAGAATACAAAATTGATGATGTAAACCAAGTAAAAGAAGGGTAGTAAAGTCATAATACTCCAAGGGGTTGTGATTGAAGCAAGAGAACATTTTAAGAATCCAACAGAAACAAGGATTCCTTTGGTAATCCAGATTGATGAACATTGCAGCGCAAAGACTTGAAAACTGATGACAATTCATAAGGAATTTCGGGGTACTTTTTGAAGCAACTATGTTCCCCTATGTATTCCCAACAACATACCAAAAGGGCGCTTCAAACGGACAAATGATCTAGGATATGTGGTCCCAACACCGAAGTAAGCGCAATCTGAAAAACTCCTGAAATTTTATACAGGATTTTTGAAGTCAAAAGTATACACGGATTTGATTGGCCAAACGAACTCGGGATCAAGTTATTCTTTTTTGCATTAGAAATCATATTCTCTTTTATTTCAAATATGGGGTCGGGGACTCAAATCAGAGTTCGTATGAAGAGTTACAGCAATTCTCCCTAAGTGTCTCAAATCTGATTTTTTTCTTTCAACAGACACCTAAACAAAGTGATCCTTGACAAATAGGAGGGACAAATATCAATACTTACCGAAGATTACTCTATGGAGAATGAAGGATGGGTATCTACATCAGCAAACTCAAGATGATAAGTACTTCTATTAACTTCTATGTCATCAGTTTGAAGATTAGTATCGTTTTGAAAGAAGAACAAGGTTACCATCTATGCAAAAGTAAGATGCTATCACTCAGCATGCCATTATTAAGAACTTAATTTAAGTACACCAAGCATTAAAAGTAAGCACGCGAATATCCTTCAGAGTGCAATATAAATCCTACTTCAAATAAAAGGATGAATCTCACTTGAACAAGGAAATCAACTTCCAAAAGGAGTCCAGGACGTGTTCTACTTGTTTCTATCCATACCCAAGTAAATCAAAATTTATGTAGAAGTTTATCCACCTCATTGAACGCGGACTTATAAAAAAAAAAGGCAGAAGTAAACACAGAAGTGCCCCTAGTTCGATATTTTGGCTATTTTGAAGAAAAGGGGATTTGGCTAAGAGAAGTGATCATGTTCTTATCCAATCATGGAACCAGACCCATACACATGGTTTTCAAGTTACCTCATCCTCCAATGCGTCCAACTAGAGTTCAAGCCAAGCAAGGAAAGCAGTTTTGAGAGAAGGCAAAGGAATTCAACTTAAACAAGGAATTCTATTGTGAATAAAATTCGTGGAACATACTAAACCAGTTTCTAAACCTAGAACATGTCCAAAATACTTCTCTTTTCAATTTGATTTCAAAAGGGAAGTCTTGAAGCAAAAGGAAAAAGATTTGGAGTTAAAAGAGGAAATTAGAGGAATTTAGATCAAATAAGGAAACTGAGAGTTTTCTTTCTTCTAAAAATTCCTCCAAACTGTGGACAAGCCCTTTTCATCTGTGAGGATGCTCTCCTAGGATAGTGGGGCAAGATTTATTCTCTCGGAATTTTTTCAGAGGGATCAAAGTCGAAGAGAATTAGGGTTTTGACAAAAATAACCCTAATTTCAAGAATTTGGTGAAAAAGGGATTTATTCTAAAAGAGAGGGGACCGAGCCTATCCCATTCTCTTGTAAGGTTCTATAAGCATCTCTCAATACCTTTTATCCCATTACTCTTCAACAAAAGACGAGCTCATAAGGGATTTTGACCAAAATACCCTTATATTGAAATTTTGAGCATTTTTAAAAAAGAAAACCTTAATACATCTAGAGACCGACCAATCTCTCATATAATCATCCCAAAGGCCTCATACACGTGAATATTGAGTTATCTAAGTGTTCGAAGAAGAATGAAATCGAAGCGGAATCCAGGAAGGCAGAATATCAGAGAAAATAAAGGGAATCTGACTCAAAACAGGGAATTCATATTCATGATTTCCAAAACCAGGACCAGAGACATGCCAATCCCTCTTTCAAGACGTGACTATGCCTAGGGAGGCTCCATGTTTCTCTCATTCTAAATAAAAATCAAGATCATAGTGGTTTTTGATGAAAATACCCTTAGATTCAAAGGTATGTATTTTCTCTAATAAAGAGGAGTCTGATTGGCACAAGGAATTAAACAAGCTCTTTTCACACAAGGTACCAACCCCACAAGATATATGCACACCTTCCAAGCCTCTCCAGATTATTTGAAGGATTCAGACGCGAACAAAATAGAAATTAGGGTCTAGGTATGATACAAGCCTGAATTCAGAATTTACATGGGATATGGACTCCGTAACTTCAAAAGTAAATCCATATCTTTTCTCACGGACCCTCACCAAAATCAAGGCCAATTAGGAAACTGTTCAAAAACTTTATCTTCCCCGCATGCTCGATTATACAAACTCAAAAGCTCAAGGATGCACAAAGAGAGAAAATTAGGGTTTTGGCCAAGTAAACCCTAATTAACAAATTCCATTCGAAATAAATTTTGTCTCATCAAGACTTCATTATAATGTCATTAATGTCTATCACAAAGTCCCAGGAAATTCCAAGGTCCAGAATCGATTCCAAGATTAGAGTCATAACGATCGAAAGCTAAACATCAATTCGGGGATTTTGTAAGTCTAAAAGGACAAACAAATTGTAATTGTGTACGAATGATTTGGAGAATTTGATCTCTCTCCTCAATTTTGGAGATTTGGAGAATTTGATCTCTCTCCTCAATTTTGCTCTGGCGATTTTCTTGCTTTTTGCTTTTTTTCAAAAAAAAAAATCATCACGCTCTCAGATTGGATCATCAGTTGGTGATGCAAAATGGGTGATTCTACAGATCCATTACAACCTACAAAAACACTAACATATGTTGAACGACTTAAGGGAAAGAAGGTTTTACCAAAAACCATTGTTGATCTAGCTACTTTACCAAACCCAACAAAAAAAAGATGGTAAGCCTGCTATTGCTATTCCGGAAGATCTTTATTTGGAGGGTTGTGCAATATGGAGGTTTAGCCTCATTGGTAGGCTTGATTTCAAAGAACTTCAGTTCTCAGATGTGAAAAAGAACTTGTTGTTACAATGGAAGATGGGTGAAGATCGGGCTCAATTCATTCCTTTAAATAAGGGCTTCTTCATTATCAAATTATAATCACAGGGAGATAAAACGAAGATCTTAAA
This sequence comes from Papaver bracteatum, assembly GCA_023529315.1. Classification (NCBI taxonomy): domain Eukaryota; kingdom Viridiplantae; phylum Streptophyta; class Magnoliopsida; order Ranunculales; family Papaveraceae; genus Papaver; species Papaver bracteatum. The sequence continues at coordinate 138,276 of JAJJWX010004551.1, forward strand.
AGTGGAATCGTGAATTGTTGCCAAACAAAAGCTAAATTTAATGGAGTGGTACCCTAGCTTTGATCCGGATAAGCAACGATCTTCTCAAGCTACAGTTTGGGTAAAATTCCCAGGATTACCGGTAGAGTTTTGGATTGAAAAAACACTTATGTCAATGGTAAAAACCATTGGTACCCCTATTGTGGTAGACAAGAGAACCCTGGCTCATGAATATGGATATTTTGCTTCTATTTTGATAGACATTGATTTTGCTGAAATGGATACTGATGGTATATATGTTTCTGTGGGAGGTTTAAAGTTTTGGAAGCCTTTGGAAATCCTTAATAGGCTTAAATTATGTTCTAAATGTAACTTTATTGGTCATTCTGATTTTTAATATCGCAGGAAGCACAAGAATTCTGCTAAGGATACGGAAAAATCACAGCTGGCCCTAGTACCTAATCTGAATTCTCGGATTAACAATGAAACAGATGAAGGGTGGCAAGAACCTAAAGGAAAGAAGAAGGGTAAGAAGACTCCAATTGGTAATGTTATAACTGATACATCAACATCGTCTGGGAGTCCTAGTCAAGATGCTATAGAAGAACAAAAACTGCAACAGGAATTGGCAGAGGCTGAAACTGCAATGCGCTTGGCTACTGCAATTCTTGATGGAAAAAAACAGGCAATAAAAGCACATTTTGTGTTAGTAAGTAAGGCAAGGTCGTTGAGTACCTTTGCTCTAAACGATAACACAGGTGAGAATTTTGAATTGGCAGGAAGTAGACCTCTAAATCCTAGTAGGGTCCTGGCTAGCTCTGTGTCTACACCTTTATGTGATGCTCTCGAGGAAAGCTCCGAATATCTATCTCACAATAAGTTCCATATCCCGGGGAATGGAAATGATAAAGAAACTGAGGTGCTTGGATCTAAACACAAACAGATTATTGATGTGCAAACTAGATTTAATGCCTTAAAAGATGCAGAATCCTTACCTGATTCAGAAGATGTGTCTGAACTAGGTGTTCGTGCTAGAATGGGTACTTCACCAGGTATTATCTCCACCTCAAGTAATGATAAATCTTCAAAGTTATCCAAGCAAAAAAAACCCGGCAGTTTAATTATGCGAGTCTTATTTTGGAATATAAATGGTGTTATGCGTGATGCGGCACAGTCAAAATTAAAAGATTTATTAAGGGAGTTCAAACCTGAAATTTTTTATCTGGCTGAATTAAAAGTGGACTGCTCGGTTAATTTTGGAAGAAGATTAATTACAGAAGGTTATTCCCCAGATATTATTCATAATTCTTCTTGTTCTAGTATTGCTAATCTTAGGATTTGCAGCACGGCTGGGAGGAATGTTTCAGTTGTTAATACAAGTAAGCAAGAAATTATAATAGCAGTTGATGGTGTGCATATTTCTTTTGTTCATGTTAGTTATATTCAAGTGACTATACGTAGGCTTTGGCAACAACTTGAGATGCAGAATACAAATACTCCTTGGCTTGTCATGGGGGATTTTAACGGTATCCTTCGTTTGGATGAGAAAAAAGGAGGGTGTGAGACGTTATCTTCAGCTATTAATGAATTTAGTGATTGGATGGAGGACAATGACCTCCTTGAAGCTAATGCTTTGGGTAGCAAATTCACTTGGACAAATCGCCAATCTGGCGCGCACAGAATTATAAGCAAATTGGATCGTGCCGTTATTAATGTGGCTTGGTTAGCTCGGTTTGAGAATTGTAGGTGTAAATATCTCCCTAGAGATCTTTCCGACCATTCGACTCTAATGGGGTTCCCTTTTGTTGTTCCTAAACCTAAGTGTGCTCCTTTTCGAGTCCAGGAAATGTGGTTCTTACATTTGAATTTTCTTTCGATGGTCAGCGAAAGTTGGAATGCTCCTGTTCACGGTTCTCTGGATTTCATTTTTACTTTTAACTTAAAGAGACTGAAGATTATAATGAAAGATTGGAACCTTAGGGTTTTTGGCAACATTCATTCCCGTTTGAAACAAGATCAGCTTCGTTTTGAGACTACAACTCGAAATTCTGATGAAGACCCAACTAATCTGTCGAAGCTTAACTCTGTGAAGGAGGCAATGGCTACTTTAAGTGAGACTCGTTTACAACAGGTTAATTTGCTTAAAAAAAAGTCTCGTAATCATTGGTTGATGGAGGGCTCGAGTAATACTAGTTTTTTCCATAACTCGATTCGTATTAGGAGAAACAACAACACCATTTTAGGATTGATTGACGCTGAGGGTTCTTGCATTTCTGACGGAGATCTTTTGAGACATCATGTAGTTCAGCTCTATAAAGACAAATTCAATGGCCAAGAATTAGATTTTGATAATGTTTTGTTTGAAGTGGATCATGAATCTATTACTTCTGAAGAGAGAATTTCAATGGACATCATTCCTTCTCCGGATGAGATTCGGCAAGCTGTTTTTGGTCTTGAAGCGGACAGTGCGCCAGGGCCGGATGGTTTGTCGGGTTGTTTCTATCTCCATTGTTGGGATATTATTAAAGATGACTTAATCAAGGAAATTATTTACTGTTGGAATGCTGGGCAGATTCCAAATGGTGTTATCTCTTCTTTAATCATCCTCCTGGCTAAGGTAAGAGGGGAAAATAATCTTCGCAACTTTAGACCGATTAGTCTTAGCAATTTTTTCTTCAAAATCTTCACTAAGATCTTAGCGTCTACACTGGGGGTGTTTTAGACAAGCTAGTGTCTGAGGAGCAAGTGGCTTTCATGAAAGGGCGCAATATTCACGAAAACATTAGCTTGGCTTCAGAAATGGTTAATGAACTCCACATTAAGCGTAAAGATAGAAACATTGGTCTTAAACTGGATATCTCGCAGGCGTTTGACTCGGTGAGTTGGTCTTTTGTGCTAGAAGTGTTTCGTAATTATGGTTTCTCGTAAAAATGGTGTGCTTGGATCCTTAATATTTTGAGTTCAGCTAGAATCTCCATTCTTTTGAATGGTAGTCCTGAGGGTTACTTCAGAATAAACAAAGGATTACGTCAAGGAGACCCCCTTTCTCCGCTGATTTTTGTCTTGATTGAGGATGTGCTTAGCAGGAATATTACCAAGCTTTTTGCGAATAAGAAGATGTCTCCCATGGTCACGAGAGGTGGTGTTTCTCCTACTCATATTTTATTTGCTGACGACATTTTGATTTTCTGTAAGGGTAACCTTATAAGTCTCAATAATCTGGTGGACTTATTGGGTAAATACCAGTGTGCCTATGGTCAGACGGTGTGTCGCAAAAAGAGTAAAATTTACTATGGTGGTGGTCCTGCAAGTAGGTGCACAGTTCTTACGAATTTTTAGGGATAAGTGTCGCTACTTTTCCGGATCGTTACTTGGGAGTTCAAATAATGCCAGGTACAGTGCGTTATTCTCATATATGTAATGTCATTGAAAAAATTAAAGACAACCTTGCTGGTTGGAAATGGAGGCTTTTATCTTTTGATGACCGTATTTTTCTTGTTAAGTCTATCATTTCTAGCTATTCTATTCATAATATGGAGACCTATAAATGGCCTCAAAAATTCATTTTGCTATATGAGAGAGCAATTAGGAACTTCATTTGGTCGGGAGACTCGAATATTAGTCGAGCTGTAGTGGTGGCTTTTGACAAAATATGTTGCCCTTTTTAGGAGGGGGGCATCGGTTTGAATCGTATGCCTACTTTGAACAATGCTCTACTGATGAAGTTGTGGTGGAAAATGCGTAATTCAAAAAAAAACTGGGCGGCTTTTTTCAAGGCTAAATTCTTTGGTCGTAATGGTCGTATCAAGCTGGCGGGAATTAAATCTTCAATTCTTCTAGGTATTAGAAGTGTATATAATCTTGGGGAGAAAATTACTAAGGTCTTGCTGGGGGATGGCAGGAGTACGTCACTCTACTATGACATATGGTATGCGGATATTAGTTTTGCTGAGGTGCTAAATGACCAAACTCTGGACATTTCTGTGCGTGTAAGTGATGTTATGGTTGATCGCAGGTGGGTAATACCTGACAACCATCTTCAGTGTATGCTGGCTGCTGGTCTCGATGTAAACAATATGTCTTCTCCTCTGGGTGGTGAAGACAACAGGGTTTGGATGCCAGAATATTCAGGGGAATTCAGCGTCAGTTCTGCAGTTGAGTTGATTCGCCAGAAATACCCCAAGTTGGAAGGAGCTTCGGTAATTTGGAGTAAGGAAATTCATCCGGTGCTTGCTGCTCAGAACTGGAAATTCCTGCGTGGAGTCTGCGCTACTTTTGACCTTATCAAGAGTAGATTCAAAATACACATTGCAAATAGATGTTGCTTATGTGGAATTTCGGACGAATCTGTGGATCATGTGTTGTTCCAATGCACCTTTGCAGCACGTGCTTGGAACTGGATTTCTGAAATTTTTGGTTTGAAGCCTAATAACAATCTTTTGATCTTGTTTAAAGCAGTAAAGGGGAAGAGTCTTATGATTCAGGACATGTGGTTACTGGAAAACTGTGTGATAAATTCTGAGCTGTGGCCTCTGAGAAACAAGGCTCTGTTTGAGAATAAAAAGCCAAACTTGACCATGTTATTCAGACGTATTTTGAAACTTATTCAGGATTACTCGGCTCATTTCAAGAGAAACATGAAACGATGTGGGGATGAAATCAGAATTTTGGATTACTTTAGGGTAATGCACAGACGTATCAAGCTTCATCTGCCTAAGGAGTGTTTTTGGTTGCCTCCTAATGAATATGAAATTTTATTATGCTGTGACGGTGCGTCTAGGGGAAAACCGGGGGTGGCAGGTGCGGGTGTCGTGGCAAGGGATGCCTCTTGCAATGTTCTTGGCGCAATTTCCATTGGCATGGGAATCACAACAAACTACCTGGCGGAGCTTTTTGGAATTATTGTGGGTCTTGAATGGGCTGTTAGATGGGGGAGTTAGACGAGTCTGCATTCGTACTGATTCTTATTATGTGGTTGAGGCATTAAAAACTTCTAATCTTCTATGGTTTGCAAGGAAAAGGTGGTTAGATGTTAATAGCAATTATGATTCTATTCGATTTGTTCATACTTTCAGAGAGGCGAATTTTGCAGCTGACTCTATGGCTAAGAAGGGTTGTTTTCTTGCGAGTGGTGCGGGTTTACATTATCATGGAAGATCTAATTTTCTAATTTCCGTTGAATACCCAAACGTTGTTTATTATAGATTCAAGTAGTTTTATGTGTTAGGGGTTGCCTTGCACTCCTTTCTAGTAAACTCCTATGTAAACAAATTTCTATCTAATACAAATTTTTGACTTATCAAAAAAAAAAAAAGTACGAATGATTTGTTACAATCTATATACTCATCATAGAACATTCAAGGTTCTACTCTGAGTAGGGGACTTAATGTAGATGGTGAAATTTGGATAAGGGCCAAAAGTGTTATTTCAACCCTATAGACAAAATTTAACTCTCACGGGAGAGATTAAGCCCTTGGCCCTCAAGGAATCCTTAGCCAAGATTTCTAATATACGTCCCCGCGAGACACTGTTGGTCGTGATATCGTGATTCCTAGCGCACATCCTTGACGAGATACTGCTGGTCATGTAGGTTTTGTAGAGCGTAAAACGTCCCCAGTAGACTTATGAACCAGAACAACCACAATTCTAGCATGTCTTCGCGATACGGAACTGATTGTGATGCCATGATTCCTAGTATACATCCTCGACGAGATGTTGCTGGTTATGTATGCTCTGTAGATGTGTAAATATGTCCCCGACAGACTTATGACCCACAACGGAGATATGCATATCTTCTGTAAGCACGACTCACCCTATTTGAGATCAAGGACTGATTCCTAGTACATTATCGCGACATACACTGGTCATGTTTGCTCTAGGCTATGACTCAACTTACTGAGGTTTCATAATAAATCCTAAGACATCCCTGTGAGATACGCTAGTTATTCTACCTATGGGACCTTTCGACAGACTCCTAGAATATCCTTTCGAGATACACTGGTCTTGTTGGCTCATCATATGGGCAAACAGTTAATTCCTAGCACATCTTTGCAAGATACTCTGGTCAAAGACAAGTGAGCCGAAGTCTCATAGAGGCATTAATCGGGCATACAAAGCCTTTTCTCACTCTCCAGGGCGAGTCCCAGCTGACCACAGAGAGATTCAGATTCATTAAGAAAATCTTCGTAGAGATTTTGATCTGTCTGCAAAATCTCTCGGGAAATCTCAGATAAGGCTGAATATTCCCCATGGTAAGCAGGAGATTCATGTAGGAATCGAGTCTCCTCTCCATACAAATTCGGAGACATCCTATGCCTTTTTACATGACTTATCCTAGTCATTCTTACAAATCGGAGAATATCTCTTTATCTCGGCCAACTCGGCTAAAGAGAATATTTATCTCTCTCAACACGTCATTACAAAGGCTGACTCAGCTTCACACAAATGGGGGCATAACAATTAGGGTTTTGGTCTGGCGGTCTACGACACGTGTGAGAAATATCCGGCTTATTTCTCACAAAGAAGAGACTAAATGCGGTGGAGTAATGAGATAAACTCAACCTAGTTTATCCCCATTCCTGAAGAGATGGAAGAATTGCTCCGCGCGGCATGGAAAGCAATCCTTATCTTCACCGACTTGAGATTAGCGAATTCAGCTATAAATAGGTCATCTATTTTTCTAAGAGATCTTTCTCATAACCTCTCAGAGTAATTCTTCTTCAAACCTTAGAATTCTCTGATGTCTCTCTTCATCTGCTTCCCTCCCAAAGATTATCCCTAAATCTCTTCCCTGTGACTTAAGTAGCCTTTCAACGGCCACTGTGCATGGTTTAGGCGAAGACTGTTCGTGATCAACCTCTCGTAACTCACTTTCAGAAACCCTATAATCCCACTTCTAACCTCTATCATATTTTAAGTAACTACATTAGCAAAATCCAAGAGTGGGGAAATTTGATAAGTGCATATTTTATATATTTTTAGTGTCAATTCCATGATAGTAATTGCTTATATTCTTGCAAATTATTGTATATTATGTTTGTATTCTTTTATTTGTGTGTCATTAGGAGAATCGTCCAAAAGAAGTGAATATGCACTGCAAAGAAAGAAGTTAGCAACAAGCAGAGAATGGCCAAAGACCAAGTGGAACTCGTTCGAATCTAGGAGTCCTTGATATCATCTCTAAGAGGACGAAAATACGAAGCCAACGGCGAAAGAATGGAGTCATTCTGACGTCATATGAAGAGTTTATGTGCGCTTGAAGCAAGTCAAAGTTGCAAATTTTTGAGTGCACAGAATTTATAAAGGCACCTATTGTTTTACTAGGAACAGCCCTTCTGTCCATAATTTATTATCTGGTGCAGACTTATTAAGGAACCGGTTATTCTTATCAGGGCTACCACCTTCATCATCTTTCATAGTACCGATCAGGCGTCAGAGTTAAACAAGGGTTTGAATCTGTGACGGATTAAATGAACGGGTTCGAGTTAATAGTGGTTATTTGTTTGCAGTTAAACTCGAAATCAGTAAAGAAGATGGAGATCGAGGTGCGAAGATATGATACCAAGGGATGGAGAATGGAGATGCTACCATTATCGGCAGTCGATGATGAAATGGATAAAACATAGAAGGAGTACAGACTGTATTTCTAGTACAGACTAGTTGTTGCTTCTCGAGTTTAGAAGACAGTGAGAATGGTTACTCGGTGATGAGCTGATGCTGTAGCTGCCATGATCATGTCTCGGTAATCAATGGAGTTTGGTATGGAGAACTTGAGTTTACTGCTTGCTAAGACCGAGAGATAAAGATGGGTTATGAAACTTACAATAACTCGAGCTCGGTAGTGATGAAGAATGATTGCTGGCATTGAATTCGAGCTTGAGTCACAACAGAGAGCTTTGGACCACTGTTATTCTCGGTGATTAATGACGAAAAGCTGATTGAAGGAATTGGCAGTGAATAAAGGAGTTAGTTTCTTCCGTTAATGATATTGAGCTCATGGAATTGATGCTGCATGAGACAAAGGAATAGAAGTCTCGATGGATTTTGCCATTACAGTGATTAAACAGAGACTTGAGTTGCTGATGCGATAGAAGGAGTTACCGTCAGGGAAGAATGATGATGCTTAGTGATGATTGAGTTTGTGATGAAGACGAAGTTGGAGTTCAACAAGAAGATGTTGTGGGCAGTGGTGGAGAAGATGAAACCGAGCTGGAGAAGGAAAAAGTGAGTTTCACGGATACAATATGTGAGAATGTAATTATGTGAAACACACGTTTCTGTGTCTGTTTTACTACAGCTGTAATTCTGTAATAACAGTAACTGTCCTCGACAGACTATCTTTTAGTTTTAGCCTATAATAGGCTTTCTTCCCTGTATTATTTTCTTTTATCAAAACTTAATAATACTGATCTTTACTTCTTAAGAATTCTATCATGGTATCAGATACCTAAAGGAAGATTTCGATTCTTTCAGTCTTTTTCGATCCAATTTTTCATAAACATTCCGTTATAATCACTACAATCCTTACAAATTCTTAAAACAACTATTATCTAAAAATTGCTCTCTAATTCAATCTCTTAGATCTTGTTTCTTGTTTCAATGGCTTATTCTTCTTCTTTACCTTTTCAAAACATCAATAATTTTGTTTTTGTTAAGTTGAAGGAAGATGGTTCAAATTACTTGATTTGGAAAAATCAGTTTGAATCCATACTTATTACTACAGATCTTAATGATATGGTAGATGGTTCTAATCCTTGTCCTCCTGCAACTATAAATATTGATGGAGAACGAGTATCGAACTCTTTATTCTTACAAGGAGGAAAACAAATCGTTTTGTTATGTCTTCTCTCAATGCTACTCTTGATGATTCAATTTCAAGGTCTATAATTGTCTTTACCACTGTTAGGGATATTTGGTGTTATCTGGAACGCAAGTTTCTTCAACAATTCTCAGCAAGAAAGTCTCTCATGCGTAGTCAATTGCATTCCTTAAAGAGAGGTAACAAATCAATTTCTACCTATTTTGATGAATTGAAAACTATAACCGATTCACTTCAAGCAATTGGTGAAAGAGTTGAAGATTCGGATATTGTTATGTATGCTTTGATGGGTTTAGGAAAGGAATATAGGCAGTTTGTGATTTCTGCTCAGAATAGGGAGACAGAATTTACATTGAGTGATGTTATTTCAAGACTTCTACATCATGAACAATGGATTAAGGCAGAAGAGCAAGAAAATTTATCTATTCTTGATACTCATAATTCAAATTTTTACTCTAAGAATACTAATAAGGCTTTAACATCAAATGCTTCTACTTCACACAATAATTATCAACCAAGAACTAGTTCACAGATTACTGATTTCAGTCAGATATATTGTCAAATCTGTAAGAAGAAGGGACATACAACAAATATGTATCATTTCAGGTACATTCCTACAAAGAATACTGCTAGTGGTAGTGGGAAATCTGATTCTACTAGTGGTGGCGGTCCTTCTAATTCTTTACAATAGGCATTTGCAGCAATAAAAGCTAACTAAGCAATTAGAAATGAAGATCCAAATGTTGCCTCAGTGTGGCTACCTGACTCAGGTGCCACAAGTCACATGACAAAAGATGCAAGTCTTGTTAAAGATTTTCCAAAGTTTGAACATACAGACAAAGTCATGGTAGGAGATGGTACTATGTTTCCAATTGAGAAATCTGGCAATGTTCTTCTTGATACAAACAGTTCACAATTTCATTTGGATGATGTACTTTTTGTTCCCAGCATTAAACAAAATCTTTTATCTATTGCAAAACAAAACTAGTCATAAAAACCCAAGGTGACCAAACTTGTGGTACAAAAACCCCACTCAAATGTTGGGATCCATTCACTACAAAATTAATGACTTTTAGTCACGGCCCAATTGCCACGGATTTGAATATCCGTGGCTATTTGTTACATTTTGCCACGCTGAACAGGTTACCGTGGAAAATAGGTCACACAGCCACGGCATGATATCAACTTGCCACGGGCCTAGGTTTACACATTATAAACCTGCCGAATGGGTTCTACTCACGACGGAGTGGGCCGTGGGTATAACGGGCCTTTTGCTTCGGGTCACCAAATAGTGCCGTGGCAATTGTTTCTCGTGGAATTCTCTTAAAACCAAAAGTCGTGGCTAGTAAACCCATAGAAGACCACGATCCCCACTCCCCTGTTCCTCCAGTTCCTCCCACCTCCCTCAACTCTCCTCTTTCTCCGATTATGGATTCTATAAAAACAATCGATTCTGTGAAACCGTATACACAGAGAAGATTATACTTCAGGTAAGTTGGGATTTGTAAAATTAGGTCTTCTTATTTTGATTTTCTGAAACTAGGGCTTTTAAGTAGTAACTATTTATGTAGGAATCAACCTAATTGCATGTCGATTTCAATTACTTCGCACTGGTTTAGAATTTGTCTTCTTTAATTTGGATTGTTTTATGATATTGGGTCCGATTTGGAAAAAGGAAATTCATCAATTTCATTATTCTCTGCAGGACATCATCGATTTTATCTGCACAAGCTGGTAAGAGATTTAATTTCTTGTTCCCTGATTTATGCTGCGATTGTCATACATTTTGAGTTTCTTTTAGATGAAATTTCAATTTTTGTCTTGAATTCCAGCTAATGTTCTTGCTTTATAACATCAAGTATACTAGGTTTACACTATATTTTTGTTTAGTACTCTATTTCTAATTCAAGTGTAATTGAAAAACCCAGTATGCATGTATTTCTAGGTTAGTGAAATACTCTTTTTGGTTATTCTCAAAGAATGTTGTTTTTTCAGTAAGAGATGTGCTTCGCTGTGTATTTAGTCTCCATTCTTATGAACCCAGTTGTTTGAGGGTAGGTTGTTGGCTTAAGTATCAGGAGTTTATGAAAATTGATTTTCTGTTTGGTATTCTCATTCTAGAAAGAAAGAAAAAAAACATGGACAAGTGCACTATTTGCTGGGCTTCAAGGTGGAAGATAGTGAGACCTAATACTCCTTCTATGATACTGCACCACTTCCCGTTAAAGCCTAGGCTTCAGTGTTTGATTATGTCTTCCAAAAATGCAGAGTACATGAGATGGCATAAAGAATGGCGAATTGATACTTATGATCCAAGTAGTCCAGTGAACCATATTGATGTGTACTCGAGACCTTTGATTGAAGAACTTAAAGAGCTATGGGAAGGAGGGGTTGATACTTAAAGAGTTTATTTTAGATCCAAATTTAGATTTTTGTTATAAAATTCCAGTCATTGTTTCCTTGTTCATGTGATAAGTCATCGTTGCATTCTATGAATCGCAGAATAGTTTTCATCGTGAATGTATATTTGGTGAAAAAATGTCAGATTTGGTCACTAAGTATATCCATTGTTGTTTGGTTCTCGAGGGTGTGAAATATCACAACTTTATTCTTATAGCACAAACTTAATTTTCCTCACTTTTATTTCTTCTTGTCCATTAAGTTTTGATATACTGGTGCAAGCAGTTTCAGCATACTAAGATGTGATCACCTGGTATGGAAATTTCACACGTGTTATGTTTAATTCAAAATGAAAATGCCACTCTTCGTAGGTGAGATGATTACACATATCAGTGGTATTATGCACAATGTTAAACCTGAAATTATAAGTCTGTAACTGTGACATGTTGTGTTGTTGACCGCAATTTCTCAAGCTAATGTGAAATTAACCTTCTGTGTTACTGACTTGTTGCCTTGTTGATGTGATAAGTAATTGTGTTTTCTTGTTGATGTGATAAGTCATTTTTATTGACCTGTTGCCTTGTTACTTATTCACCATATTGAAGGGGAGGAGAGCATGTTATTCCAAATACAAGAATCGCGTAGAATTTTTTTTCAAATTTGACCCATTCTGCTCATCTTCCCTAACAGGAAAAGAAACTTTTTTTCTGTCTCTACTGGTGGTAAATCTATGTCTCTCTGCAAGTGAAGTTTGGCCAAGTAGAAAAGGCACTCGTTGATTATTAGGGCGCTCAAGTTGGTTCGTACTTGGTAAGTTCTCTTTCAGGATCTCAGTAGTATTACTTTTTATTTGTGCATTTTTTCTAAAAATTACTCCATATATGTTTTTGAGTTTCATATGCAAATTTCAGATCTTCTTGATTTCCCTCATTCTTCCAAGTGGTTTTGGTTGTTGCTGCTACTTTGCTGTTTCACATTCAAGGTAAATGTTACATGACAATAGAATCTGTTTTGCGTTGTATGAGCTCGAAAACTAGTACTCCACCGCTTCCCGATAAAGTATAGGCTTCAGCGTCTGTTTATGTCTTCCAAAGCTGCATAGGATTTGAGATGTAATAAAGAAGGGTGAACTGATACTTATGATCCAAGTAGTCCAGGGAACCGCATTAATGTATTCTTGAGACCTATAAATTTCTCCAGTAGTTATAATGATAATGATATTCTCAAGAATAAAATTGTTCAGCAAAACTCTTTTGACAAATAAATAGTTCTTCTAGGCCCATGTGCTGGCCTTGTCGTATGATGCTTTGAAAAGTAAGTATTAAGATTGATAGATTTTTTTATGTACCATAGTGTTTCTCTTTGGAAAAGGATATTTGTCTCACAAATAGGATTGCTCAACCAAAACGTGGAGAAGGGTGGCACTACAAACTCATGTACAGTTTAGTAACTTATATTTAGAACTTATATTTCGGATAGCTTGTTATTTTTAAAATGCTGTTGGAGTATTTTATTATACTCAATTACAGGGATGATTCCTGAAATTGGGAATGTGATGAGAAATGAAATGGTTTAGAAATGTCACTAAGGATTTTAGTGTTTGAATGGGAATAATATCGTTATTGTTGGCTTTGCTTTCTGTCAATGTTCTAATATCATGATGAATTGATTATGTCAGCATCTGACTCCGCAACAAGCTAACTTTACCTTAGCTTATCTGGATTACTTTAATACCATACCGATTATCTCAATATCCTGATCCCACTTTTAGTATGCATTCTAGTCTTGGGTTTCTTTGTGTTTTGGATTGGTTTGTGCTTGGTTGACTCTAATTTTTCAGTTTTCATGTTGTGATGTATTGGTTGTTATTCTTTTGTTTTTGTGTATTTTCTGGTAGAGGGAATGTTAGTCTGAGTTTATGAATCATCGAATAGTTTTCATTGTTCTCAAGCTTGTGAAATATCACAGAGCACCTTCCTTGGTACTATTTATTCTATGTTCTTATACCACGAAGTTAATTTTCTTCACTTATATTTCTTCTTGGTCATAACGTTATGTTTTGATATACTGGCGTGAATTTTAACATACTAAGATGTGTTCACCTAGTATAGAAATTTCACATGTGATATTTTTAATTTAAACGTGTTCATGATATGTGCCTTAAGTAAAATGCAATATGTTGATGTTTGGCATTAAAATGAACTGATATTATAGTGAGATGAGTACGTATAGCAGTGATACTATGCACAACGTTACCTGAAATTATAAGTCTATAACTGTGCCCTGTTGTGTTATTGACCACAACTTTCTCAAGGTAATGTTAAATTAACATGTTGTGTACGTTACTGACCTGTTGCCATGTCGATGAGGTGATAAGTCATTGTTATGACTTGTTGTGTTATTGACCTTTTTCCGTGTTAGTTGTTCACCATATTTAAGGGGCGGAGAGCATGTTTGCCTAAATACAAATATTCCTTAGAAAATTTTCAAATTTGACCCATTCTGCAAATTTCAGGTCTTCTTGGAGTTCACTCATTCTTCTAAGTGGTTGTTGGTGCTGCTGTACATTCAAGGTAAACGTTACATGAAAGTGGAATCTGTTTTCCGATTGTAGTTTTTTGTATGAGCTGAAAAACTAGTGCAGGACAGCTTCATTGGTAGTTTTTTGTATGAGCTGAAAAACGTTACATGAAAGTGGAATCTGCTGTTACTTTTCAGAGTTTATTTCTCATATAGATTAGTAGCTAGAATTCATGACTAATACTTCCATTTTACTTAGAGATGGAAGGTTCACCATTTAGCTTCATCATCAGTAACTACTAAGCCTATTACAAATCAACTCTTTTTCGATTGTGTAAGCTTATATGCTGAAAAAGCATCAAATTTCTGCATGTTATTGGTGGCTAGATAATATGTTATAATTTTGTACCTGGGTATAAGATAGGACCAGGTCAATGGTTAATAGTTAGAAGTTAGGATGAAGCCAGGTTTTGAAATTGTATGAGTTTCTCATGGACTGAGTAGACATATATTATCAATGCAGATTCACTTTCGCTACATTGCTCGCTGACTTCTTTATATCTTTTCCTTCTCTTCAAATTAGATCTTTATAAATGTCTGCAAAGAGATCTAGTGATTGCTTCTAATTCAATTTTTTCATTGATGCAGGGATAGTTTTGGTTTCTCGGTTCTGAATTTTGACACACTTCTCAAGGCAAATTGTGTTACCTGGTTTTGATTTTTTAGTTACTCTCTGTGTTTTTAGGTTGTGATCAAAATAGTTGAGCATATATTGTTTAGTCGTTTCATGATTAAGAGAACATGGATAAGAGCTGGGTTGATAAGGACCCTGCTTCTCTAGAGTATGAGGAAGGGTTGAATGCATTCCTTGATTATGCCTACATCCATGGAAAGCTTAATAGGGAAGGAAACTTGAAGTGTCCTTGTACTAATTGTAAAAACTTTGTGTGGCAAGAGCGAAGTAGAATTGTTGATGATTTAGTATGCTATGGCATGTTGCCAAGTATACGAATTGGATTCATCATGGAGAAAGAAGTGTATCAACACCAGCACCAGAAATCAGGAATGAAGATGTTGAGGTTGATACTCATGTTGATGCTGATGGTATCCGTATTAGGGACGATCTTAGTGGTTTGTTGGGAGAAGATTTTCCTAATGAAGTTGATAACGTGGAGAATATGCAAGATGGAATGGAGGATGTTAATCTTAATTTTAAGAAGTTGTTGGAACAGTCGAAAACGGAGTTATACCCTGGTTGTGATAAAATGACAGTGTTGTCATTTGTCATTAGATTATGGCACATTAAATGCATTAATCAGTTGAGCAATAAAGCATTTACTATGATGCTTCAGCTTGCACGAGATTCGTTTCCAGATGGGTGTTCGCTCCCAAAGAATTTCACTCAGTGTAAGAAAATAATTACAGATTTGGGTATGGGTTATAATAAAATTGATGCTTGTCGGAATGATTGCATGTTATTCTGGAAGGATGACTCAAAATTGGACGAGTGCAATGTTTGCGGGGCTTCAAGGTGGAAGATAGTCAGACCTGGGAAGAAGAAGAATACTCCTTGGAAGATACTCCGCCACTTCCCGTTAAAGCCTAGACTTCAACGTTTATTTATGTCTTCCAAAACTGCCGAGGACATGAGATGGCATGAAGAATGGATCACAGATGATGGAGTCATTAGGCATCCAGCGGATTCTGTAGCTTGGAAGCATTTTAATGAAACTAACCCAGATTTTGCTTCAGATTCGATAAACGTAAGGCTAGGTCTGATATGCCCCATAAGGAAGAAAAGCTTGAAGAAGCCATTGAAGAGCTGAACGTTAAGAAAATTACTTTAACCAATATATTAAATTATTTAATTGATTGAAGATTTCTAAATTTTAACTGATGAATATTGTAGAATATTTTTCATTATTCGGATGAGATCAACTTTTGGGTGGAGGAGAAAATCCATGAAAAATGGAAGGCAAACAAACGTAACATGAGGTTGGAACATTTCGATGAGAAGAAGACTGATGCACAAAACCGAGGTACTTGTCCAAACGGAGTTATTGACACTCAGTGGGCAAATATTTTGATATATTGGCGTTCACCTGAATTCAAGGTGATAATGTTTACAAATTTATCGTTTATCAGTTTATATGTTAAACAATGACTTCTAACTTCTGAACATTGAATAACATAGAAAAAGAGTGAGAATGGCAAAGCAAGTAGAAAGCGTTTGGTTGTGCCTCATCATGGTGGTACTAAGTCATTCGTGAACCACGCGATAGAGGTAACGAATAATATGAATCAGTATTGATAGTTAATGTTTATGTAGATATTGACATACTATATATGAACAGATACAAGAGACAACACAAAAGAAAGCAAGTCGAGCGGCTGTGTATCAGAAAACCTATAGAGCCAAAGAAGGGAAAACTCCCAACCCTATAGCTGAAGCAAATCGCGTATGGATTTTTAATACGTTAATTTGTATGCTGTTAGAATTAGTAAAATTGTTGCAACTTTTTCTCACTTTAACTTTGCATATTGTAATTTCAGGCTCAAATGGAAGCCTTGGAGAGGGAAGATTTAGAAGACAATGGTTCAGATGATGATGTTTCAATCTTGGAAATCACTTCTTATGACCAGCTGAAAGGAGACAAGTACTCTAAAATCATGGGAGCTGAGAAACCAGGTCGGATTCGTGTTGTTGGTTCAGCAATTAAAGTAATCAAGCTTACGGGGGAATATTCTTCAAATGTTGTCCAAAACAACGAGGAAAATGCTGCATTAAGAGATGAAATTAAGAAAATGAAGGAGGATCAGGTTCATATGCAGAACGACATGGAAGAAGAACGTCTTGAGATGAAGAAAACTGTAGATGAGATGAAAAAGGCTAACGAGGAATCACAGAAAAAAATAGATGCCCTTTTGCTACTGTTTGCTGGTCGGGTATGTATTAGCATATCCATAAATATTTTTGGCAGTGTATTATCTAGATTCTTAAAGCTTTCCCGGGCATGTATGAGCATATCCGCAAATATTTTTTTTCAGTCACAAGCTTTCTTAATTGCATTTTCTTTTTGTAGAGGGACCTCCCACATCCAGAGCCATAGAGTTATGATCTTAATACACGAATCTGAGGTAATGTTTTCTGCTTTATTAGTCTATTCATATGATTACAGTTGCTTATAAACCTCTAAACATGTTCCCCTTGCTGCAACATATTAGAAAGATGATGGCATAATTGTTAATCTAGACTCTGGATTGACATCATGGACTATAGTGATATTTTAAGAAACATTCTTTATTTTAGCTGTCACGACACACGTTAGCATTCTCGTTAGCCAATAGCTTGCCAACCATGTTAGTATTTGCGTACACCAGTGGATGATATACATTCATGTTGAATTATTAAGAAATTTGGGAATGGGTGTACTAGTTGCGTACTACTCTGAATTTCTTGTTATTTTTTCTTCCATGGATTGATTTATGGGTAACTAGGTATATCGGCTTAAATGTTTGATGGATATTTGAACTTGTTTGAATCCATAGGTGTACATGAGATGTACGCGAGAGATTACAGTTCTTATGTATCTTCTTAATGGTTTAGACCACATGTTGTATTTGAAGGGATAAGAAATTAACCCTCTGTAAATGTTGTATACATGGATATTTTCTACCGTTGTTTGTCATTGATGTCAGATTTGATGTCTACATTTTGCAGGTTAATTTCACTGAAATATAGTATGTTCAAGGTGTTGGAAGATACATGATAATCAACTTTGGAAGTAAGAAATCCATCTGTGATGATTTAAGTATTTTATTTTCATTCACTTATTTTGTGTATCAGACTCAAAATGGTTTAGTATTAAGTATTTATTTGCTTTGGAATGTAATCAATCAAACAAAAATGTAGAACTTGTGTTTTTTAATGAATAGACTGTCTTTCTGAAATTGTTGTAAAGTAAATATTGTCTTGTTATTTTAGTGGCTAGCAGTAAAAACTGGCCATAATCAGTTTTAAATAGCTATGGTGTAATCCAACTACATAAAATGACCTTAAAAGCACCGACGCGTGGAAAACGTGGCTAGCACCGTGGCTAATTGTCCCACACATGTGCCATCCAACTAATTATTAGCCATAGAGGTACCCGTGGTAAATGATCATACATTATTAGCCACGCAAATAAAAACCGTGGCAATCATCGTGGCAAATAGTTTTAGCCACGAGACTATTTGTCACGAGGAGGCTGTCGTGGCAAGTTATCTTTTGCCAAGGATTTTTGGTCAACTGCCACGGTTTTTTGGCGTGACTAAAACTTAGTATTTTTGTAGTGATTAAAACTCCATCTTAAACAAAATTGATACAAAAACCCCAAATTTTTAAAAATTGATACAAAAACCCCAAATTTTATGATGAAACCAAAATTTGGTTTCATCAAATTCTTTGGGGTTTCATCAAATTTTATGATAAAACCAAAATTTGGTTTCATCAACCGCGAGTTACTTTTGTTTTGTTGGGGTTTTTGTGTTACTTTTGTTTTGATGGGTTTTTTGTGGATGGATAGTGACACCTTTGGGGTTATAACTCGCGGACCGATTGAAAAATTCACAAAGGATAACAAATTTTATGTTGAATTTTTTGAGTGGGGATATGAGATCAAATGTGTGAAGACCAAGAAAGTGTTAGCAGAAGGCAAGATTCAGAACAATCTTTATCCCATGGAAGGAATTGCATATTTTACTCTCACTGCAACTACGACAAATGTTACTTCTCTTTGGCATAGAAGATTGGGGCATCCTTCTAAGGTTGTCATTGATAAAATAGTTGTTTCTTCATCTATTCAAATTCATTCATCTAGTTATGAGTGTGTGTGTGAAGCTTGTCAGCTGGGAAAGAATCATAAACTGCCATTCAAATTGTCAAATAGAACTACTACTTCTCCATTACATTTGGTACATTGTGATATCTGGGGACCTGCACCAGTTCATTCTTTTATGGGGTTTAGATATTATATTCTGTTTAAGGATGGTTATTCAAGATATCACTGGATTTACCCTATGAAGAGTACAACATAAATCTTAGCTTGTTTTCAGCATTTTAAAACTACTTCTGAAAATATTCTGTCTACAACTATTAAGTTTTTTCAGTGTGACAATGCTCTTGAATTGGTTAAGGGACAATTCAAATCTTTTCTAGATGCCAGTGGGATTGTGTACAGAGTATCTTGTCCACATATACATCAACAAAATGGCTTGACAGAGCGCAAGCATAGACATATTACAGAGATGGGAAATACATTGGCTTTTCAAGCACATCTACCAAAGGTTTTCTGGTATGATTCATTTTTAACTGTAAATATATATCATTAACAGACTGCCCACAAAGGTGTTGAAATATAAATCTCCCTATGAGGTGTTATTTGATACTTTACCAGATTACTCTTTTCTAAAAGTGTTTGGATGTTGTTTTTATCCATATCAGGAGTCTTATAGGCATGACAAGCTAAGTCCTAAGTCTGTCAAATGTGTTTTCTTGGGCTATAGCCTTATTCACAAAGGGTATAAATGTTATGATTTAGAGACCAAGAAAACATACATATCTGTACATGTTAACTTTGATGAAAACTGTTTTCCTTTTGAGAAGACTCTACATACTTCTGGTACCTTAGACTTTTCACCAACAATCACTCAACAACTTTATTCAGATGATATTTCTAAACAAGCTCAGTCAGATGATTCAGATAGTGATACTTCTAGTGAGTCTGATAGTGATACTTCTACAACTACTTTGGAAGATTCTACAGTTGATACTTCACTTTCTGAGAATAATTCTATAGCTTCTCCTGCTTCAAAAATTATTACAAGATCCAAGTATGGTATTTCAAAACCCAAACAACTGCCTCTGGATTTTGTGGCAAACTGCATTACAAGGTATCCTTTACACTCAGCTTTTACAGCAAATATAGCTTCTACTTCTGAGCCTAAATATTTTAGAACTGCTAATAAGAATCCTAAGTGGCAAGTGACTATGAAGAATGAGCATACTGCTCTCATTGATAATGATACTTGGGATATAGTTTCTCCAGATCCTAGTTATAATGTTTTAGGATGTAAATGGGTTTACAAGGTTAAAATCAATGCTGATGGATCTGTAGAAATACATAAGGCTAGACTTGTGGCCAAAGGATATAACCAAATGGATGGTATTGATTATTTTGAGACATTCAGTCATGTAGTCAAAGCTACAACAGTGAGAGTTGTTTTAACAATTGTTATATCAAGACACTGGACAATCAAACAGCTTGATGTAAGTAATGCCTTTTTGCATGGATATCTTAATGAGGATGTTTACATGGAACAACCACAAAGTTTTATAGATCCTACAAGACCTGATCATGTATGCAAGTTAAAGAGAAGCTTATATGGACTCAAACAAGCTCCAAGAGCTTGGTTTGAGAGATTTTGTGGTACCCTATTTGAGTTTGGATTTTTTAGGTCCTCCTGTGATCATTCTATGTTTATATATCAACATGACAACTCCATGGCTGTTCTGCTCTTATTCTGGTCAGTTCTTCAGATGTTCTGTCTACAAAAATTATTAATCATCTGCAACAAGTTTATCCTATGAAAGATTTGGGCATTATACATTACTTATTAGGCATTGAATCAGTTTTTCAAGATAACTCCAACAAGTTATTGCTAACTCAGAAAAAGTACGCTTTGGATTTGCTGCAAAAATTTGATATGATGCTTTGTAAGCCATCTAAGATTCCATTAGCTCATGGTCCTAGATTGTCCTTCTCTACTGGTGTCCCTTTATCAGAAGATAAAACATACAGAAGTATAGTTGGTGGTTTGCAGTACTTGATAATGACAAGGCCTGACATTTATTTTGCAGTGAATTATGTTTCACAATTCATGCATGTTGGTATTGTTCTTATTGCTGGTGATATAACTTCTATTACAGCATACACTGACTCAGACTGGGCAGGGTGTCTAGACACAAGGAATCTACTTCTGGTTTTTGTGTATTTCTAGGTTCTACACTGGTCTATTAGTCCTCAAAGAAGCAGCCAACCATTTCAAGGTCATATGCAGAAGCTGAATATAAGTCCATGGCTGTTGCAGCTGCTGAAGTTGTTTGGCTATCTTTCTTACTCACTGAACTATGTATATCTTTACATGAACTCTTTACTATGTTTTGTGATAATACCTCTGCAAACATCTTGGCCTGCAATCCATTTTTTCATGCTAGGACAAAGCATGTGGAAATTTATTACCACTTCATAAGAGAACTGGTCAGCTCTTCTTTTATCAAGATATGTTATACTCCCTCTACTGAGCAACTGGAAGATTTGTTTACAAAGGGACTGGTGCATGGTGTGTTTTTTTGTTTAGCTAGCAAGCTGATGCAGTTTAGTCACTATCAGCTTGAGGGGGAATGTGAGAATGTAATTGTGTGAAACACACGTTTCTGTGTCTGTTTTACTATAGCTGTAATTCTGTAATAACAGTAACTGTCCTTGACAGACGGTCTTTTATTTTTAGCCTATAACAGCCTTTCTTCCCTATATTGTTTTCTTTTATCAAAACTTAATAATACTGATCTTTACTTCTTAAGAATTCTATCACAGTATATGAAGAACGAGATGGGATTTGGCTAAAAAGGTTTGGAGTAGGAAGCCATGGAACCTGTGATAGCTGCGGTGATATTTCCGAACCGTACATAACAACATGGAAACATAAGGTGTGGTTTAACCAACCGTACGTAACAACAGGGAAGGCTACGGTTGGAACTTTCAAACCATATGAAAACACAGGTGAGGTTACATATGGGTCTTCCAACCGTAAGAGAAGTCAGGGAGAAAAGGAAAATTTTCCCTGAAAAGTAAAAGGAGTCAACACTGTCAGCTCCATGGAACTGACAAGTTTGCCAGACTTTGGAACGCGACCTTCTTTCAGAATTAGCTACTTTTGGAAACTTATTTTTACATGGGATTCTAAGCACGGGTGCAGCTACAACCTGGGTATTATAT
The DNA here is from genome assembly GCA_023529315.1 of Papaver bracteatum. Classification (NCBI taxonomy): domain Eukaryota; kingdom Viridiplantae; phylum Streptophyta; class Magnoliopsida; order Ranunculales; family Papaveraceae; genus Papaver; species Papaver bracteatum. Next base: position 160,029 of record JAJJWX010004551.1, read on the forward strand.
AAGAGACTCTTCTAATATTTTTGAGAGATATATTTTAATCTTTAATCAAGCCATTGGAGAGAATCAAGAGAAGAAAAGCTAGGATTTTGGAGCGATTCATCACCATAACTATTTCTTTTCTATTTTATCATATGAAACTCATGGGTTTTTCTAATCCCATGAGTAGCTAAACTTCTTAGTGATTGGGGATGAATTGTTAGTTATATTTCATGATTCAATTTAGCATATAAATCTATTCATAATTATTTGTATGATTATCGTGTGTTTTTACCATAATAATTTTATGATTGATTGATAAATTGTTTAGGTGGCCAACTAAGTCAATTTTTTAGTAAATATAATGCTAGTAATGAGTTAAGATATCCATTATTGTTGAATAACTCATACACAAGTAGAAATTGTGAAACCTTGCAGAGGGATTTTGTGGAGCAATCGCAAGTGAAAACAACACTAGTAAGTGGACCGAGCGTACTGAGTTTAACTGCTAGGATCAAACCTAAGTTCATAAACCTTAAGGCACTCGACTGACTTACATCTTGTAAGCGTACCTCAAGGTGGTTCAGACTGATAGAATTTGGAGACTAAGCGTACCTGTTTTCCATTGATATAAGGAATTTGGGGAATAGCTAAGCGTACCTGCTATTCTACGATTGGTGATAATCTGTGATTAATAAAGAATAGATGAATATTCTACTTTGATGACTGTTTAGTAACGAAAAAGGATTCCTTGATCATATTTCTCTCAATTGCTTGCAGCTTTATTATTTTTAATTGCTTTGATTTTACTTTAAATTTAAAACAAATCCCCCTTGTGATATTTTTGACAACTAAATCTCCCTGCTCGTCGTGGGAACGAATTTTATTTACTATTAAATTATCCATTATTAAAGTAGAATATAAGTGAATTAATTTGTGCACCTACGACACGCATCACATAGTTAAAGCAAAAAGCTTCCAACACATATTTCGAGAAATAGATAAGCGAGATAAACTCAGCTCGAAATATCAATTGTGTATAATATAAAAGTCTATATAACTATATGAATTATTCTCATTAGAATATATAATATAATAGATTTCTGAGTGATAGATAAGTTTTAGTCTCCACATACCTTTTGTTGATGAAGTTACTCCAAGATCTCCTCATTAGATCTTCGTCTTCAATTGGTGAACGCCGTGGAGTCTAAAGCTCAATTACACATTTTATCCTAATCCGAGACATAGCTAAGTAGACTGGAAATCAAGTATATAGTTTTGATCAACTAAACTTGACAAACAAGCTTGAGATAGCAACGCTTGCGAGTACGACCGAGCAGTGCTCTAACAATAGTTATACGACTTACTGTCTTTAGAAGATTGAATATAATAGAATTTTGAGTGATAGATAAGTTTTAGTCTCCACATACCTTTTGTTGATGGAGTTCCTCCAAGATCTTTAGTAATTCTTCTTCTTCAATTGGTGAACGTCGTGAAGTCTAATGCTCAACTACATACTTCTATCCTAATCTGAGACATAGATAAGTAGACTAGAAATCAAGTATATAGTTTTGATCAACTAAACTTGACAAACAAGCTTGATATAGAAACGCTTGCGAGTTCGACCGAGCAGTGCTCTAACATAACCTTTATTTAATTATCAGTTTGATGCACGACATTTACGAGGATTTAGTCCCGGACAAAAGGTCATTGCCGCAAACACCGAGAGGGGTTTTCCAGGAATTCCATGTAGTCTTAACTGCATGTACTGGACGTGGCATGCGTGTCTGGTTGAATAAGCAGGTCAATATAAGGGTCATTATCCAAAACCAACTGTAATTTTGGAAGCTTTGGATACTTATGATTGTTGGTTTTGGCATGCTTTTTTTGGATTCCCGAGTTCAAATAATGATCTTAACGTTTTGCATAAGTCACCATTGTTTGAAGATCTTAAGCATGGGATCGGGTCACACTGTCAGCGGTCATGACTACACTCAGGGGTATTATCCAGATGACATTATCTATCCAGAATGACTAACTTTGGTCCTAGATTATAGTAAGGCAGGCTTTGGACCGACGACTACGAATAATATGAAGTACTTTAACGGCTAACAAATAAAGTGTCGGAAGGATGTTGAATGCGCTTTTGGTGCAGCATGGTCGTCCGATAAGAGAATATAGACTTGCCACTGACATAATCCAAAACTAGGGACTCTATGGACGGCTAAGGGAAGATCTAACTAAGCACCTCTGGGCTATAAGAGGAGCAAGAGAGGAGGAGTGGGGGCGTCAAATCCAGGGTGACCTAGGCCGAGGAAGATAGATGTTGTTTATTTTAATTAGATGTAAGTTAAATAAATTAATTATTTAATACAGTGAGATTAACTTAATAATTGATAAGTTAACTTAAATAAACCATTATATTTATTTGAAACTTAAGTAAAACATTACATTAACCGTAGGCCGAGGCAATTACATTAGAATTAATTTTAACTAACCTTAACTACTAAATAAAAACTAAAATTAGATACATCTAAAATTAACTAGTCAAGGCGGTATTCATATTCGTCTTCTTCCGAGGCATCAACATCGACTTCGGCATCGTCTTCTTCATTCTCAGACTGTCCATCTTGTTGTACAGTGAATTTTTGTTCCACCTTATCCATTTACCTAGTCCATAAAGCAAGTTGCCGTTCATTCATTGTTGAAGTGTCCAAGGATAGTAGCTTGTTTATCTTAAAATCACTGTAGTGTTGTTCTCGCAAAATACAACTTTTTCGAAGTTGCCTTATCGCAATTCCATGATCCCTACTTCTATCTTGTTATACCTTCTGCTCGAATTCCATGTGCTCAGAATAATTGAACTCGTTTGAACCTTCTTCAGCTGCTCTTTGGGATGCGTCTCTGGCTGTTTTTCCAACTTTATGACCTCCTATTCTTCTCCTCTTTGTTAACATCTAGATTTGTGTTGTTTTGTTCCTAACTTCTTGGAGACCCACCATATGGAGATTCATTTCCTTTAGGTGAGGAAGCATACCCACCATTCTAAATATCCTGTGAGATTGGACCATGTGTTGATCTTGCAGGTACTTGATTACCTTCCAACAAGTATGGATTAAACTTGTTAAGCACCCTCAAAATGGTGAAACAAGTTTCATGTTGGAAACTTATTTTGTAGGATCTTTGCCACTCTTCCCGACATCTTCGTTTCACATCTGATTCACCTTCACCATTTCTTTTGCATCGCCACATTTGAATGATCAAAGCAACGTATTAATTAACGTCTTTGCTAATTGTGAGAAAATGATGAGACAACCCCTCAACATCACGGCCATTGATATTACCGGTTTCTTCACAAAATCTTTTAAATATATTTCCATAAAAAGATTTCTTTTCTTGCTGGCAACCATTGATTTGATTTATTGTATATAATACATAATTTCTACAAATAGCTTCATCTTCATCCATCGTATACTTCACACCACGAATTCTAGTGTTTCTTCGTTCTGATTGTTGTGTTTGTTGTTGGGATTATTGAGTTTGTTGGTGGGATTATTGCGAGGGGGATGCCATATTTGTAAGAAAAAATGGATTATGAATTTTTTTCTTCTTATAAATTGGGATGGTAAGAGTAGTTGTGCGTGAAAAACAATGAAAAAGGGATATTGATATGGTATGAAATTGAGATATTTTGAGATAGAAGTGTAAAAGGTGTGAGTTTTAAGTTTGAAATGAGCTGAATTTATAGTGAAAAAGGGTAGGAGCCGTTGGATATTGGAATTTAGATATAGTTGTTGGCATTTTTAGTTTACCCGATGGCGGAGTTAGTGAAACTGTCGGCGGCTCAAATTAATCCGTGTGGCTCATGTAAAACCGGCACAAATTCATCCGAGCGTTTATATATCAAATGCGTGTCTCTTTATCGTCTACACTCTACAAACCAATAAATTTGTTGATTTGTTCACTCGATTTTCATGATTTGTTCGTTCCATTTCCATAGGAAATGCCATAAGAAAGAAGAATCTTTTCTGAATATTTTCTCGGAACAAGTAAGCACAGTCCTCTGATTTTAAAAATATAAATATAAAAATAAGCACATCGCAATTCTCATCTTTCCTTTTTTATAAGAAAAGAGGTGCACCTCATATAATACATCTGAAACAAGCTTTTACATGCCTGGTTTTTAAGTTTACAGAGTTAAAACTATCACCTCAACTGTCAACAGTTCAGAATATTCAACCATTACAGCCAAACAGGTACACAAATCAGGGTTAAATGGCCAAGTTTGGGTTGTTAAAAACAACACCAAACCATCTAACATGACTGCACTTGGAAGTGATATTAGGATCAACAATTGATCAATCCATTTTTCAAGGTTTTTCATAAGTTAAATGGAAATGTTTGGGTTGTTGAAGACAACACCAAAAAATTTAACAACACTACAGGAAGCAATGGTGTTAGGATCAGCAAATGATCCATCAATGTTTCAAGATTTTTCCTAAAGTAATAAATGTAACACACTAAAATTAAACTAGGGTAGCATCTGGTAACTAGCTGGCTCTGAATCGGTAGGAAGCGATCTGAATAGTTCTGCATATGTGTCTGAGTTGGTGTCTGAATCTGAGTCTTAGTGAATGGAGTTTTGATAACCAAAGTTGTTGTAAGAGATGATGTACCAGATGGGGTTGTTGATGGAGTTGTTGTTGATGATACTAGCTTTGATCTTGTTGATGTTGTTTGAGTCATTTTCTTCAAACACAATATAAATTATTCTTCTTGTATGAACAATAAATACATCCCTTGATTAAGTTAACAAGACAACAATCATATTTAGCTAGTGGTGAAAGTGCAGCAAGTAAATAAAATCCAAAAACACCTAAAATCAGAAGAAAAAACTAGATCCGAAATTGCAAATAGTAAACAAAGCTAAACTCGAGTAAAACTTAATCTAGAGACTAATAGTGAAGATAAACTAGAAGTGAAGGTGTTATGTAGGATGATCTGCTCAGAGAAACTCCAAAGGAGCCGATCAGAGCAGAGGCGGCTTTAAAATTGTAGGGTTTCCGATATTTTCTTTTAGGAAAGAGGAGAGGGGGAGGGGAGGAAAAAGAGAATAGAGAAAAAAGTTTTTGTTTTCTCATCTTTCACTAGGGGTGTGCAACAGACGGACGGATGCGGATTATGGGTCACCCGTATCCAATCCATCAAAGTTGGGAATTTGAAAAATCCAACCGTGTCCGACCCAATCACCCGCAGATTAGCGGATGATACGGTCCGGATGCGGATTAACCGCATATTTAGTCAAAAAGAAAATAAAAATAAAAAATAGATATGTCAGGTGATGTTCTATAAAATAGAGTATTCGAACCTCTAAAGTGCTCATGTTTAATTACCAACCATGGGAGTGGAATCAACGAGGCTATGGTGATGTAGCACTTATTCAAGAATTGGGCCTAGCTAGTTGGAAAATTTGAATTGCGATCAAACCCAACATTATTGGATAGAGTATATAATTATGAGCAACCTCCAATCGAAGTAGGATCTTACTTTACATGGAGAATAAGAGAAATGCAAAATATCACTCAAAATTATAAGTTGTAATAAATGTTATGAAATATAGCTGAATCTATATATGGTAACAGAGAGAGGTTTGGGTAGTGTGTCTACATAGACTCCAACTATATGCTCAGTTAGAGTGTCGACCAAAAGAAAGAATGAAGATTCAGTTAGAGTGTCGATCTCAAAATTGCAGATTCAGTAATCCAATTCGTTGGGCTGTATTAATTTCTCTTACTGCCCTACGATGCAGATGAATTCACAGATTTCAAAGTCCAACCGCAACCAAACCGTTAAAAGTGCGGATTTGGAAAATCCAACCGTGTCTGGCCCATAAAACTTGTGGATTGGGTTTCACCCGCAATTTTGCAGACTAATACGGGTGATATCCGTGGTTCTGGACTTTTTGCTCACCCTTGTCACACATGTGAAAGTTCTCGAATTAATAGCGGAGAAACTGAAAAACGTAGGAAGAAATTAATAGACAAAGAAAAAGAAACAAGCTTGGTAAAGGGGCGTCAAACTAATAAGACAAAAAAGGTCATTAGATTTAAAATCAAGTTCCCCTTATCAATGAAAATCTGTAAATGACTAATTAACCCTTATTGTTAATAATCAAGATTAGTAATGATAATCAAGATTAGTGTTGATAATCAAGATTAGTGTATTATAACTCTAAAATCCATACCAAAAAAAAAAAAAAAAACTCTAAAATCAGATTTTTAGAGTTATAAAAAAAAAAAATTTGAGGAGAAGAAAACTTATGTGATATTTGTGAAACCCTAGATTTTGATTCACTCCACCAAAATGAGTGATTCCAGTGGAAAATTTGAGGTGGGTGAATCTCTATATGATAAAGAAAACAAGTACTACATACCTCTTGATGGAGATCATGATATGGAGTATTTTTTAGATAGTAGAGATGTTTTAGACCAAAGTGAATGTCAATCTCAACCAATTGAAGAAATTAGCCAACAAAGTGAAGCACCAAGCACTGAAAATAACCAGGTATACTTCTAAACTAGTTCTCATTAGCTTTTTGTTGCTCAAAATTCTCAAAATTATGTAAAAAGATCAAATTTTTAAAAATTTCAGATGAACATACAGTTGGAATTGAGCACAATACCAACCGTAACTACATGTTACGGTACAAAAATATATAGTTACCAACCATAAGTTCTTGAATTTTGGGGAAAACCCAGAAATTATACCAGTTACGGTTGGTTAAATTTGTTGGATTACCAACCGTATTGTAGTTATGGTTGCTAAGTACGTGCAACACTTACCAACCGTAAGTTATCTTGTGCATGTGAATATTTACTGTGTTTCAATGCACTAGTTACGGTTACTAATATATTAATTGATAGGTGTCTAAAAACACCTCTTTAAGTATCGATTGGTTATGCTTTCTTGGCTAGTTTTCGTGTGAAATTGTATTATTATCTTTCTTTTTATATTTTATGGGAATTTTGGAGCTTATTCCCGAAAAAGAACAAGAATCGTCCAACTTGCCAAAAGAGAGACGGAATTATCATTGCCTGAAAACTACTACGGACAGTCGAGTGGGCGTGAAGAAGCAACCAGCTGACAATGCTGTCACGATCCAAATGTGCGGAGCTTATTTCTCTTATTTGAGGCACGCATGGGATTAATACCAGCCCAGTTTAAGGTGTTGGGCTTAAAGAGATGGTTCTGATTGTTGGATTTCTGCCTGGGCTTGATTATTGGGCTCGACACAATTCCGTAATGGCAATTGGTCAAGTGATGATCGAATGGAAGAACTCAGTTGGCAGTGGCATGAAGACATGTTGGTGCTGAGTTTTAAGAGAGAGTTGCCGAGATGTTATGGGACCGAGTGGTCGTGAAGAGTGAGCGATGTTGGTCGCGATGAAGAAAAATGGTGAATCATGGCATGGCAGCGACAGTGATGATGAAGCTCGAGGAGAGGGTGCATCTGTGATGGAGGGAAGCCGTATCCAAGGTATGAACTCGAGTCTGCATGTCATGGAAGTATTGATCATGGTCGTTGTAACCACTGGAAGCGATGATGGTCGATAGAAAGGAGGCACTGGGAGTTGTTGGTGATCTGTGATGGTGAATAGTGCATGAAATGATGGTGGTTGATTGCCATTTATATATTGAGAAGATAAATGGACTCGAATGGTGTTGTTGGACAGCGATGAAGAATGGAAGTAACGTAGCGATGCTCGAGATGAACTGAACTGGAGGTTGTGTCGTTTCTTCCATGGATGTTGTTTAACGTTGAATGCATGGGAGATTGAATGGCGGTAGGTGTTAACAGCGACGATAGAGTAACAGACGAGTTGAAGTGAAATAATGGGCTGGGCTTTGCAAACAGTTGTGAGAATTTAAATGGGCTGCTTCCGTGAAGGTTTGAAGAAATGGGCCGGCTACACTTAATTTGAGTGCACGATCCCAACAAGCTGTTTAGCCAACTACTCTACACGAACAGAACTAAGGGTTCAGCCGTGAGTGTGCAAGAGTTTGGAACCTGCTTTGGTCCGGGATGCACGGGACAATCTCCTATTTTTGCTAGGTTTACTAGTTTTCTTCAAGAGGAGGTGCATATCCCTATTTTTGCTAGGTTTCCTAGTTTTCTTAAAGAGGAGGTTACAAAACTCTATATATAGGGAACCCTAGGCAGAATTTTATATGATATAATATCTTCTTGACACATATTTTCTTTTCGCCGTTTTTCTCCCCCTTAGGGGGGAGAACTATCTCTTTTCTATTTTTATTGTAAGGATGAATTCAAAGTTCTAATTGTGAAGCTCAATTATTTGCAAGTTTGTTTCAAGTTTTAAATTGATTCATTGTGGATTGTTTTTACTATATCGAAGGTTTATGATTGGTTCTTAGATTGGTTTGGGTGCGCAACCAGATTAGTTTATTAATCACTCTAATGCTAGTAGAGAGGTGAGTCGACCCGTAATTGTCTCTTATCTCCTACACAAGTAGAAATCGCAAGACCTTACGGAGGGATTCTGTGGAGCAATTGCGAGTAAAGACAACACCAGTAAGTGGACCGAGCGTACCGAGTTTAACTGCTGGGATCAAACCTAAATTCACAAATCTTAATGCGTTCTGGGAATTACATCTTGTAGTCGAGCGCTTCCGTGTCAAGGTGGTTCTTTTGAATAGAATCTGGTAGTCGAGCGCTTCCGTATCCGGTGATATATGGAGTTTTTGGGGATTGCTAAGCGTACCTGCTTTCCTACGGTTGGTGACAATTTTTTCTAACAAGAGATAAACGGGTACAATGTTGAGTTAACGGTTAGTAACTGCGAAGGATTTCTTCAATATCTTTATCTTTTTATCCTTCTTTTATATTTTCGCCGATTTAGATAACATAACAATTGCATTACTCTTCGTGAGAACGATCTCTTACTACCGCTATATTATATTTAATTAGTGGGAAATATATTTTTATTTTGTTGAGTAAACGACGCTCACCAAAATTGGCGCCGTTGCCGGGGAGTAATTGTTAATTGGTGTGTTATTCTTTTTGGCGTAAAGGTTTTGTGGGTATATCTCTCGTAAGCCCTCACGAGACTATAACTCGTCCACTAGGGACACCTAGGGGTTTAAAGGCCTGTTATTCATGCTAAAAGTAACCGTATCCTCACGACACGGAGTTGTAATTTATTTTTCTTTCGTTTTGTTTGCTCGAGGACTAGCAAAGTTTGGGTGTGTGGGAATTTGATAGGTGTCTAAAAACACCTCTCTAAGTATCGATTGGTTATGCTTTCTTGGCTAGTTTTCGTGTGAAATTGTATTATTATCTTTCTTTTATATTTTATGGGAATTTTGGAGCTTATTCTCGAAAAAGAACAAGAATCGTCCAACTTGCCAAAAGAGATACGAAATTATCATTGCCTGAAAACTACTACGGACAGTCGAGTGGGCGTGAAGAAGCAACTAGCTGACAATGCTGTCACGATCCAAATGTGCGGAGCTTATTTCTCTTATTTGAGGCACGCATGGGCTTAATACCAGCCCAGTTTAAGGTGTTGGGCTTAAAGAGATGGTTCTGATTGTTGGATTTCTGGTGGGCTTGATTATTGGGCTCGACACAATTCCGTAATGGCAATTGGTCAAGTGATGATCGAATGGAAGAACTCGGTTAAGCGTTGGCATGAAGACATGTTGGTGCTGAGTTTTAAGAGAGAGTTGCCGAGATGTTATGGGACCGAGTGGTCGTGAAGAGTGAGCGATGTTGGTCGCGATAAATAAAAATGGTGAATCATGGCATGGCAGCGACAGTAATGATGAAGCTCGAGGAGAGGGTACATCTGTGATGGAGGGAAGCCATATCCAAGGTATGAACTCGAGTCTGCATGTCATGGAAGTATTGATCATGGTCGTTGTAACCACTGGAAGCGATGATGGTCGATAGAAAGGAGGCAATGGGAGTTGTTGGTGATCTGTGATGGTGAATAGTGCATGAAATGATGGTGGTTGATTGCCATTTATATATTGAGAAGATATATGGACTCGAATGGTGTTGTTGGACAGCGATGAAGAATGGCAGTAACGTAGCAATGCTCGAGATGAACTGAACTGGAGGTTGTGTCGTTTCTGCCATGGATGTTGTTTAACGTTGAATGCATGGGAGATTGAATGGCAGTAGGTGTTGACAGCGACGATAGAGTAACAGACGAGTTGAAGTGAAACAATGGGCTGGGCTTTGCAAACAGTTGTGAGAATTTAAATGGGCTGCTTCCGTGAAGGTTTGAAGAAATGGGCCGGCTACACTTAATTTGAGTGCACGAGCCCAACATGCTGTTTAGCCAACTACTCTACACGAACAGAACTAAGGGTTCAGCCGTGAGTGTGCAAGAGTTTGGAACCTGCTTTGGTCCGGGATGCACGGGACAATCTCCTATTTTTGCTAGGTTTACTAGTTTTCTTCAAGAGGAGGTGCATATCCCTATTTTTGCTAGGTTTCCTAGTTTTCTTAAAGAGGAGGTTACAAAACTCTATATATAGGGAACCCTAGGCAGAATTTTATATGATATAATATCTTCTTGACACATTTTTTTTTCCACCGTTTTTCTCCCCCTTAGGGGGGAGAACTATCTCTTTTCTATTTTTATTGTAAGGATGAATTCAAAGTTCTAATTGTGAAGCTCAATTATTTGCAAGTTTGTTTCAAGTTTTAAATTGGTTCATTGTGGATTGTTTTTACTATATCGAAGGTTTATGATTGGTTCTTAGATTGGTTTGGGTGCGCAACCAGATTAGTTTATTAATCACTCTAATGCTAGTAGAGAGGTGAGTCGACCCGTAATTGTCTCTTATCTCCTACACAAGTAGAAATCGCAAGACCTTACGGAGGGATTCTGTGGAGCAATTGCGAGTAAAGACAACACCGATGAAGTGGACCGAGCGTACCGAGTTTAACTGCTGGGATCAAACCTAAATTCACAAATCTTAATGCGTTCTGGGAATTACATCTTGTAGTCGAGCGCTTCCGTGTCAAGGTGGTTCTTTTGAATAGAATCTGGTAGTAGAGCGCTTCCGTATCGGGTGATATATGGAGTTTTTGGGGATTGCTAAGCGTACCTGCTTTCATACGGTTGGTGACAATTGTTTCTAACAAGAGATAAACGGGTACAATGTTGAGTTAACGGTTAGTAACTGCGAAGGATTTCTTCAATATCTTTATCTTTTTATCCTTCTTTTATATTTTCGCCGATTTAGATAACATAACAATTGCATTACTCTTCGTGGGAACGATCTCTTACTACCACTATATTATATTTAATTAGTGGGAAATATATTTTTATTTTTTTGAGTAAACGACGCTCACCATTAATCGATACCAACCGACGCTAGATTACGGTGCATTGTTGACTTTTAGTTACCAACCGTATATTTAACTGTGTGTTACATTTTTTTTTTAATATACGGTATGTTGGAGGATGACATTTACCAACCGTAACTGTGTTACGGTTTGTTTATTCTCTTTATTTACCAACCGTATATTAATATATGTTTTCGTTTTATTGCCTCGTTTAGACTAAGCAAAGATTGACTAATCTTTTTGTCCAGGTCGTTTATTTACCTCCTTTAATGGATGACCAACCTTTAGCAAAAGAACTTCTCACACCAGATTCTAGCTCTCACTATTTAACCGAGGGGACATGGAAGGTGAAAGACGATGCAAAGGAGTGGGATAGAGAACGAGGAAAGTTTATTATGTGTATCATAGTTTGTAATGGTTCCACTAGTGATATTGCCTTTCAAATGGTTTGCGAGTGTAGTGGACAACATAGAAGTCACGCAAAAAAGGATACCTTGCAAGTAGCAAATAAAAAGAGGAAGAATACTACTTTCAGTAAGAAGACCCGATGTCCCTTCAAGCTTCAGTTTAAAAAGAACGCGGCAAATAGGTGGTTTTTGGAGAAAGTTGTATATGGTAATCATAACCACCCTATACCGGAGAGTTTGATATCACACGCTTATGTTGGACGCCTTACCCAAGAAGAAGAGAAGATCGTAGAATCACTTTCACAAATTCATATGAAGCCTGTTGATATCCTCGCTCACTTAAAGGAAAGAAACCCACAAAATGATTCTACTTTGGATAACATCTACAATGCAAGAAAAAAATTGAAGGCTAAGAAATGGGAACAAAGAAACGAAATGCAACAATTAAGGAATTTGGGGGAGTTGCATAATTACACGGTTTTCCACGATGAGGACGAGAATGGACGAATAAGACATCTTTTATTGGCTAATCCTGAGTTTGTGAAGTTGGCACGGTGCTCTCATCAAGTGCTTCTAATGGATTGCACATACAAAACCAACAAGTTTGAGATGCCGTTTTTGAACATTGTCGCGCAAACTTCTACTAATGCTCCTTTTAGTGTTAGTTTTTGCTTCTTGAAAGATGAGCTCGAAGAGAGCTATGTGTGGGCACTAGAACAAGTGAAGTTATTCTACGTAGAGGGATATACTCCAAAGGTGATTATTACGGACAAGGAGCAAGCTTTGTTGAATGCAATAAGGAGGGTTTTCCCGGAAGCTCATAACCTTTTTTGCACGTTCCACTTGTGGAAAAGTATTGAAACTAAGTGCATGCGCCTTGTCCGTCCAACCCAAAAAAGAGAAATGGATAGAATAAAGGAACTACCGTTACATAAACAAGATGAGGCCAAAGAAAAATTTAAGAACGATGACAAGTTGGCGGAACTAAAATGGGAAAGTTTCAAAACGGAGTGGAGAGCCTTGACCTATTCTATCACCGTGGATGAATATGAGGATAGAGCTCGTATGTTAGTGGCTCATTGGAAAATAGGTTATCCATGTGTTGTGAAGTATTTGTTTGATAATTGGTTGGATCCTCACAAAGAGAAGTTCGTATCGGCGTTCACTAACCAATATAGGAACTATGACAACCAAGCTATAAGTACGGCGGAGTCATCTCACAACCGGTTGAAGAAAAAACTTCATAGTTGTAATGGTGGGTTAGTTACATTATTTGAAGCTATGCATTCGTATTTCCTCCGTGATCACGATAGAGAGGAACGTTTGCCGATACCGAGATTGGAAAAGCTCTAGCCGAGAAATATGCTACACTAAGCCAAGGCCAAAGGCAAATATGGTTGAGTAACTTGAGAGAATTCGTATATCCACAATTTAGGTATGATATCAAGGAACCACCAAAGGGGAAGGGTAAGGGGAGGCCTCCTACCAAAAAAAAAGAGGTACGTAGGAAAATAAAAGCAAGAGAATTGGCGGAAGAATCAAAGAAAAGAGATCCTTGTGGTTATGAATGGTTGAGAAAGGAATATGAAGCGGAGGATGAGATCGAAGAGGATGATGTTCAAGGTATAAACAAACGAAAAAGAGGTCAAGCGGATAAAGGAGAACCAAGCTGTCGAAATGTAGAACAAAAATGTATCGATGTTCCTACTCAAGAAAGTGCAACAAGCAAAATTGATGTTAAAGGAAAAGGTCCGGTATTTCGCTCTAAACAAAAAGAAAGAAGCAAAGTTGTTAAAGGTCAAGGTTCCTATGTCGGGCTCGAGGTTTCCTCCCAAGATAGTTCAATAAAAATACTTATTGGTAAAGTTGGTGTTAAACAGTTAGAAAGGAACAATGGAAAGAGTCCGATGGTTGAAAAGGAGAAGGAGACGATTCATCTAAAAGGAGTGCCTAAACCACCACCTAGAGACAAGAATGGTCGATATAGCCGGAATCAATACATTCTCTATGAATATTACCTTCGTTTTTCCCCCGACTATATTCGTGGTTATATCAAGGCTACGGAGGATGTTGATGGTGATGGGAATTGTGGTTACCACGTATTCGTGGATCAACTTGGACCCTTTGAAGACGCGATAGGGTGGGGTTGTGACCAAGTTACTTACGTAAGGCAAAAATGCTTAATGGAACTACGTGCTCACTGCGACTTCTATAAGCCGATGATGAGAGTTGAAAGAAACGAAATCAATGAGGTGTTAAATGAGAGCTTCAAGGAAATGGAAAGGCGATTAACCGATAATATATGTTTGTCAAGAAAATATTGGATGCGCATGCCTATATGTGTCCAACTACTAGCCAACGCATTCAATTGCGTCATTCATTTAATCTCCAGAGACATGAGCACTACATTTGCACCAACAAGAATACCGTTTGACGAAGACTTGTCAATCAAAATAATTGTTGTCATGGGGCACGTGGAAGGAATTCATTACATCGGCCTCCAACTGCATGAAGGAAGTCCATTACCTAAATTGTGGAGGGAATTTGGTTGTGACGGTGAACTCCCCAAGACTTGGTGCAATTGATTTGAGAAAAGGATTGAATTATGGAAGGCCATAATGTTGTCTATGCCGAAGCAATTCGTAGTTATGACCGATGATGAAGAGGATGCTTAAATGTTTTCAAGTCTTGATGTAGCCCATTTTATAATTTTTATTTTGGTATTTTGACTAAATGTGATATGATTGAAAGTGACAATATCATGTCTATTTGATTAGAAAATATATGAAGTATTTTGTTGACAACCTTCTTAGATAATTGATTTTTCAACATAGTTACGGTTCGTAATGATTTGTTGTTACCCATCGTAACTCTGAAAAATCTATTTATACCAGAGTTACGGTGCAACATATATGATAGTTACCAACCGTAACTCTGCAAAATCTGTTTATACCAGAGTTTCGATGCATTATAAATGATAGTTACCAACCGTAACTATCACCTCTCTAACTTTGGAAGTTACAGAGTAAAATACAGTCTGCATATTTGGAGGAGTACGAACCGTAAATATCACCTCTCTAACTTTGGAAGTTACAGAGTAAAATACGGTGTGCATATTTGGAGGGGTACCAACCATAGCTGTCATACGGTTATTTAGGATATGTTCATTACCAACCGTAACTAGCGTACGATTTTCAATTAGCCCTTTGTTACCAACCGTAACACATAGATTAACTTCAAAAAATCTCAATTTTAATGCATTCCTAGTAACTAACCACACAATTTTAATTCATAAGCTAAAATCCATAACCACTCAATTCATAACATGTTCGTGATAATATCCATAAGCTAAAAGCTAACCACACAACCAATATCCATAAACTAAAAACATGCCCACAAAGCTAAGAAATAAGAAGTTGTCCTGCTATCAAATGTCACATAACCATAATTAACCATGAGGACCACGACCTCTTTTGTTGGTAGTACCAACACCACGAGTGCGAGGGCCCTCACGGCGACCACAGCGACCACGACCACCTCTTTGGCTAGTACCCACACCATGCACATCCTCTTCCAAAGGCGTCTCTTCGCTGCTAGATGACGGCTGAGTATGGCTAGTGCTCGCACCTCCAATGGACTTTCTGCACCTCTTTAAGCCTCTTTCTTTGGTGACCAACCCCTCATACAATTCTTTCTTGGTAGGATCATGCATGTTCCTTATTTGCCCTTGTAAGGTACTTTGTTGAGGAGCGTTAATCACACCATTAGCACGGATGCATGAAGTCATACTATTTGCCAACTGTTCTCCACGCTCTTTCTATTAACACATTAAAAAGAGTCTTAAGAGATTATTCCATAACCTAAGAAATATAAATTAGAACTAAATTCCAAGTCATGAGGATAACAAAGTTACGTACCGTCATGAAATATAGTTTCTTCCAAGTCATACCAAATAGTCCCTTTGTCTCTTTGCTCTCCTCGGCAGCCATCCTTTTTTCTATCGCCTTTCTTATAAGTGGATGCGCCTCTGGATCATTATTAATCACATATGGATGACCAAAATAATAATACCAATCTATGTAACCATCAACAACTTCTTTCGTGTTGTTACAAGTCGTTGCCTCTCCCGCTGCGAGTTGGTATCTTGCTTGATGGCGGTTGTTCCAAGCATCAACCGTCGGAGTTGGGTGGTAGTTGAGTACAATGGTGGGGCATCTTGTTTCTGATCCATCCTTGGATAATTTGAAGTTTTCCTTAACGACCTTTTCTTGAATATGAGCAATTTGGTGTAGAGTTCGACGAGGATTGGTCATAACATAACCTGTGGCATGATACAATGGTCCGTTGTAGCCTGAGACATGTGTGAACTTACGAACATCAACTCCATTTTGAATCCTCAAATAAGGGTCAAAAATAACATCTTCAACACTGAAAGCATCTATTTCCTGCCTCACTTGAATGAGCCTCTTTTCTTTGTTCCTTTTTTGTCTACCAGTGAACATAAACTTCTTTCCTGTACGTCTCTCATCATCTTCTTCCCATTCAGTAGGAGGTCTCAAGCTCGGAAAGTGGTCATACACCCATGCCTAGAAAAATATAAAATAATTTAAGCAGTTGGGACATGAATACAAAAGATAAATATTGTAACCAAACTTACCATTAGAAGCGCAACATTCCCAGCAATTTCAGTAGCTCCAGCCCTTGAGGCCTTTCTTAGACTTTGAAGTAGATATGCAAGCATGGAGGTGCCCCACGAATACTCTCTGGTCTTCTTCAAATTCTTCAACAATCGTAGGTAATGGACATTCACCCTATTTTCCGAGTTATCAGGCATGAATACAGTCCCAATAGAATACAACAAATATGTTGTGGCTGTACGCCTAGCCCTTGTGTCATCTATCACCTCACCTGCCAATTGTTTTTTCAGGGTGTCTCCAAACTTCATCCTCAAATTTTTCAACAACAACTTCTTTACCTTGTTAATCTTGTTTGGTTCCGAAGGGTCATAACCACCAGCCAACATAAACTCCATCTCGGTCTCGTCTTTACCCCACCCAAGTGTTTCTTCAACAAGGATGTAAAGATCAGTCCAAGACATGTTGTTATCAAAACCTTCATACAAATATTTTCCTTCAACTTCCAAGTCAAGAATTTGCTTCACATCGTCCGGTATTATTGTCATCTCTCCAAATGGGAAGTGAAAAGTATCGGTTTCTGGACAATATCGTTCCCTGAAGGCAGATACCGTTATACTATCATACTCCGATTGGGAATTCAGAATTCTAGGCCCTAATCCTGAACTTGTCACTAGAGTACGAACATCACCACATTCCTCACCTAAAGGCCAATGACTAGATCTTTGATGCTTGACCAATTTGTTTGCCATTTCATGATCCTTAAAAACATACAAACATATTTTTTTAAACTGAGATTAATGAAATATACAAAAAAAATAAAAATAAAAAATAACTTAAAACAAAACAATGTGTTAAGAGAAACATACCCTAGTCTCACAGACTTTTGCGGCCCAGGAATTGGTATAACCAAATAAGATTGAGGACTTATCTGGTGCCTCTCCCCAAGGTCTTTTATTCTTCTTCCTTGGCAACAACAGGTCTTTTCCTTTAGGAATATGCAACCCTTTTGGTGCAGGTTCCTTTCTCGGCTTCTTTTCTTTCCTTGGTTTAGCTGGAGCTGGAGTTGTAGCTACAACAATTTCTTTCCCCTTGTTTTGTACTCCTTCTTCATCATTTGCTTCCTCTTCCTCATCTTCATCATTTGGTTCCTCTTCCTCATCTCCATCTTCATTATCTCCTTCCTCTTCCTCATCTTCACCATTTCCTTCTTCATCCTCAAGGTTCTTTTCCACTCCTACCTCTTCAATTTCTTGATCATTAGGTTCATCTCCTTCTAATTCAACATCAGAGTTACCGACAAATGGTTCTCTAAGCCTAATCTCAAATTGATTCGTCTTCTTCTTCGCATTCTTGGGGACACCTCTATGATCTACCCCTAAATGCTTGTCACCACGAGGGGTGGGTGTATGATCAATCGGAGTTAAGTTATTCCCTCTCTTTTTCTTCACCCTATCAGGATTCCTACACGAGTAATAATTTAAATGAATTCCTAAGGGTTGAACAAACAATGTGTTACAAACTAACAAACAAGTTATTCCTACGGTTTGTAACTTTACTATAGTGTCAAACCGTATCATTGATGCGGTTCGAAACATAACACCTAAACACGTCGTATATAAAATCGGTTGGTAACATTATTATCGTTATCAACCGTACATAAACTTCACCAACAGTTTTCAAACCACAGGATAACATACGGTTGGTAACTAACATAAAATAGGAACCGTATAAAATACACGGTTGGTAACTAACATAAAATAGGAACCGTATAAAATACACGGTTGGTAACTAACGTTGTCTTAAGCACCGTAGGAAAAAGTTTTTACATTTGCACCAGAGAGAAAGTCGGTTGGTAACTAACATAAAATAGGAACCGTATAAATACACGGTTGGTAACTAACGTTGTATTAAGCACCGTAGGAAAACATTTTAACATGCAGAGAGAAAACCGGTTGGTAACTCAGTGACATTATCAACCGTAACTGGAAAAAAATTCTGTAACCCAAGAACATACGGTTCGTATTTCTTAAATTTTAAATTATTACAAACCGTATGAGCTTCATACGGTTCAAAAAATTCACTAATTGCAACCGTATCTAACCAAAACCCAGGATATGAAAACTTGATTTTCACCTAAAACCCTAATATTTGATAGAAATTGAAATTAAAATGAACAAATTAAACTAAACCCTAAATGGGTTCCGCAAAACATACCTCATGTACGTCATGAGACCTAATTTATCCGGTGGAGGGGTTTGGAGTTGAGATTTTTTTTCTTCACCTAATGGAACATTTGCTTGATTGGAATCGCTACAATCTTCGTCAACTTTCTTCTTATTCGTCATCTATAATGTAGACTTCAATCAACGATTATCAATTTTGCGAATCGCCGATTAATCAAAGATGATGAATTTTCAAACTTTAATGGAGGTGGTGCTTACGGTTACAATGGAAGTGGAGAAGATGAAACAAAAATAAAAACTGATTTTGATTCTTCACATAATTAGGTTTATAGGATGAAGGACAATTCAGTCTTTTCAATCAAAAAAACAAGGGTAAATTAGACCATTTGAGGTGAAAAGGGTAATCTAGTCAATCTACACACCTATAGGACACCCCCTAACCAATATGAGGGACATTGCTATCACATTTGATGCCCCTCTACCATTTCATGCCGCCCCTTTACCAAGCTTGCAAAGAAAAGCAAAACCAAAACGAAACTCCTTTTACTAAATAAAATAAGAAAAATAAAATAGGAGTAAAATGGATTCTCAGAACTATCCCTCCATTTTTTAACATTTTTTAACACCTACCATTCTTCTTCAATCTTACATTCCCTTATAAGAATTAGGGTTAGGGTTCTTAATTTTGTTCTTCTCTTCAGCAATGCATGCATTAAAAGAGAAAGTTGCTGACAAACTCTCTCGTATTCTAGCTGATTCTCCTTCTTCTCCTTCCCATTTCTCTGATGATTCTCCTGTTTCCACTCCTAAATCTGAGGTAACATTTTTTCTCCTATCTTTTCATTTTTCATTTGTTTCAGATCCGTTTTTTCAGCTCAAAATTTTGTGGAGATTGGGTGAAATTGTGTAGAGATACTAATATTATGAAATTTGAGTTTGAGCTCGTTGAAATCTTGATTCGACTATATGTTATACATCTCTGTTGGTTATGGTAATTTATTTATTTTAAATTTGTTGAAGCTTAAACTATCACGGTGAAGAATTCAGAGTTGCATCCAACATTCGTAAACCTAATTTAGAGTTGCATGTCTATAGTTCGTGAAATTGATATACATTTTTGATATCTTTACTTTCGCCTGTTATCCTAATGATTTTTTTTCGTCTGTTTTGTAAAGACTAACTCCAGTAGACTGGTAAATTAAGTTGGTGGATGTCAGATACCGAACCACGTCATTTACTAGGTTTTTAATTTTGTTTTGTGACCATTTTAATATGTATATGGACATCAGTTTCACTAGTAAGCCTTATAAGTGTTACTTTAGAAAGTGTATTACATTTATTTTTCGGAGTTATTTTGAATTTCTATGTTGTGACTTTTGGTTGCATTATTGCAGGGCTCAATGTTATCTAAGAAGGAGAGATATGGTTCTGAGAGATCATTATCAGCGTATCTGTTATCCTTTATACCATCTTCAAGTTTTAATGGGAACAAGGCAAACAAACATCGGCAAGATTTAAAGCCTAGCCGATCACTTTCAAGTCGATGGAGAAGCAAAAGTTTTACATGGAGAGATAAACCCCTTGAGTTTATAACAGAAAAAGAACCGGAGTGTCCGAGAAATGAAGCATCGGAGACTTGTAACAAGGTTGAAGAAGATCATCATGCCTTGAGGAACATTAATGTTTCAAACAAATGTGAAGAAACGAGTACCTCACATATTTCTGTAAATTGTTTTCCCAATCTTTCTGACGAGTCCTCATTTATATCCTCGGATCTTCAAGAGTTTCTGCATTCAACTCTTCCTAATATTGTGAAAGGGTGCCAATGGGTGTTGTTGTACAGGTAAATTTTGTCAGAACCACAATTTTCTTATGTCATCTTTTGTGTTTGTTTCTTCTACTTTATTCTTTACTCTTGTTCGAATGAAGGGCAGTACGTTAAAACATGGCATATCACTTCGCACGCTTCTTCGTAAGAGTGGCGAACTTCCTGGTCCTTGCTTACTTGTAAGCTCACCTACATTTTAATTGAATCTTTTCTTTTTTGTCTTCTTAAAATGGCATATGTTTAGACTCTATTCACTTGTTTTATCTTTTTATTGGGCATGTGAACTGATTTGCGTAATTTTTCTCCTTCTCTAGATTGTCGGAGATATGCAAGGTGCTGTATTTGGTGGGCTGTTAGAGTGCCCTTTAAAACCTACTGCAAAAAGAAAATATCAAGTAAGCCTATAATGATATGATAAAGTAGTTAGAATCTCTTGTCTTCTTTTTGTATGGTGCCTCTTTAACTTCTTTATCACATTCTATTTTGTCAGGGAACTAACCAGACATTTGTGTTCACTACTATATATGGTCAACCACGGCTCTTCAGAGCAACTGGTAGGTTTTGTATTCAATTTTTGTGTTTCTGTACGTTCAATTTTTGTGTTTCTACATCTATGAACCAACTCAACTTATTGTTGGATCTGTTAAGATATGATCGGTAGTAATTCACGATATAAATAAATAGATATCTTTATTTCAGTCACAACATCTCTAGCTCTGTGTTATTAACATGTCATGCTGTTGAAACTAACACAAAGATCCATCAAAGCTTTAACTCTGTAGATATCTCGTTTTCATAAAGTTACGGGTCTCTTTATAACGCCTAGTAAAAACCATGACTACTATTTTGTACAGGTGCAAACCGGTATTACTACATCTGTTTGAATGACTTGCTGGCAATTGGTGGAGGTGACAACTTTGCATTATGCTTGGACGGAGACTTGTAAGTTAACTTTGGTGTATATAGAAATGAAATCAATGCGGAAAGATCGTTTTAGTAGTCTAACGAGACTGCTAATTACCAGGCTCTCCTAATTTATAAAATGGTGCTTGAATTAGGTTACGTGGGACAAGTGGTCCATGTGAGACCTTCGGGAACTTATGCTTGGCAAACAGTCCTGAATTTGAACTGAAGAATGTGGAGGTAATTCTGAATTTCAGATTGTGTTATTTCATTTGTGTCTTTCAGCAACAGTATAACACTCTTTCTGTCCCCAAATGATGATCAAAATAGTTTACAGACTCTTCGGCACATTTTGTGTAGGTTCGGATCATAGTCTTCTTAAAACTGAACTTATTTATCAGTTCTCTCTCCCTTGGTTCTCATGTAATGTGGTGTCTATTTTTGCAGCTGTGGGGATTCCGGCATTCTTCGAAGTACCTGAATTAACCAGGTTTGGTGGCAGGGGCAGTAAAGCATCGGAGACACGATTGCCTTCCAGTTCTTCCCTTGCCAATAATGTCATTCTTTATTCTTTCTTATTTGTATTCCTATGTTAAGGGTGCTTCCCTTATTCGATTACCCTAGTAAAAAATATACCATACTCAAAAAGTTGGAACAAGTATGAAAATGAATTTAGCCAATTGCAGTTGAAGATTATTGTTGTATTTGATCGTGACCATTGGTATCAATGTTTACACCTAGTAATTCTATAATGTCATACTTGTTTATGAAAAAGCACTTTGTGTCTAGGCGGTTTTGGAGTTTGGAAAGTGGTGGTTGAGAGGATGCAATAGAAGCTAGTACTTTGGAAGAGGAAGATTTTGAATAAAGTTGGTCGAGTAACTCTTATTAAGAGTTCACCAGCAGGCTTGCCTGTGTCCCTGCCCCAACTGTGGACGGATGTAGAGAGGAAATTGAACACTATCATGCGTAAATTCCTACGAGGGGAAGAAGATAATAATGGGAAGAGTTGTGGAAAAGGGTTTGCAAACCAAATTGGGCATAAGGAATTTACGACTGGTTAACAAATCTGTTATGGCAAATTGGACACTTTCTATAATTCACATGAAAAATAAGCTTTTTAAAGAACCATAATAGCTTAAAAGAGTCGAACTGACCGGATCTTTTTGATCCCGGCTGAGTCTAACACATCTGTTGGTAGAAGTATGTGGCAGTTAATAATTCAGACGAGACCTGAGCAATGTGTCGAGATTAAGGTAATGAGTGGTGGGCCAACCAGATTTTGGCATGACTGGTGGATCCAAGGCCAGAGTTTGAAATCCGTATTTCTTAGGTAAGTTGACAGAAAGATTCAAGTGTGGCAGAGTTTATGGAGATTCTTGAAGCTTGCATTTTTGCAGAATCTTGGACTCGGCAGGAAAATTTGATATGCTTGCTTTGAGAGATGATCTAAACTTAATAGTTTTACTTCCAAAAATGATGATTTCTATAGAAAGGGAGTTCAGTGTTAAAAGATTGTATGAATCTCTTTGCAAGGATCATATTTTTGGGATCATGCAGGCATTCTAAGGACTAAATACATACCTCTGCTGAAGTGTTATTCTTTATTCTTTGTTTGGGCAACTCTATATAAATCGGTTCCAATAGAAGCATTTTAAGGGACATGGGAGTTAATGTTGCAAATGTGAGTTGCGTACTTGTACTAGTGAAGAGGAAAAATTGCGGCATCTTCTTATTCACTGCATGTTTACTACCGAAGTGTAGAATTACTTCTTGCAGACATGAGATAGATTGGGTACTGCCATTTGAGGTGAACAATCTCTTGAAGGGTTAGAATCTGAAATATCTAAAACGGAAAGTGTTGGAACAATTGCCGAAATCCGCCTGAAAGACAATCACAAAGAAAAACCAAACAAATAATGTTATGGCCGAGTCACGACCAAACCGCTCTCTTTAAGACGTTTCGCTGCTATGCCCAAATTTGTGCAAACAGTTCTTCCATGTCGCGTCGTCCCCAGGATAAAACAGCCGAGTAAAATCTCTCACACAATCACTCTTGCACTTTGAGAGTACGTGATACTTGTACACTACTATTCTTGCTCATAATCAAATTTCTAGAAAACAAGTGATGATCACACGCTAGTTTTCTTTCTCTCAAAAAATTCTTATTTTTCTTTAAAACTCTAAAAAAACATTAAAACGAAAACTCTCTTAAATTTTTTTCCAGCCAAAATCTATTTCATAGTCAAAAGATCTTAAAACAAATTTAATGAAAACATTAATATGATTTAATAAAAATCATTTACTATTCTAATATGAAACGGTAAGGAATTTATAACAAAACATAAATTTCTTTTAAGAAGATCATTAAAACTATTAAAGACAATTAATAGAAATAATTAAATGGAAATACATTTTTGTTTTAAAACATATATTTCCAATAATCCCCCATTAATATTTTTAAAACATTGAGCAAGATCTATATAGTGATGTGCATAAGTAAAGGTATCTTTCGACTTTGAACCTTTACATAGTGTTAGACTTTCGAAAAATCTGACCATAGAGTGAACACAAGTCTTTGAACTCTAGGAGATAAAAAGATTGTATAACACACGCACAACTATACTAGTGTAAAGTCTTAAGCCAACACATTACAACCTTGTGCTTGAATCCCGGTTTAATTAATGATCTAGAGAACTGCCCATATTCTCATAGAAAGCGGCCACACTTTCACATCCATACAGGTGAATTTATCAAGAGTACTCTTATAGCTAAGTACCCCACTCTAAATAGAGATATATGTATTATTAAGAGTTTTAGAGACAAAAACTCAACCTCAACTCGCTTCAGGATATCATGTCGTGGGATGAATTCTCAAAAGCATGATTTCATGTCTACATATTATTCGTAACTTAGTCCCATTTGAACCAATATTTTGGGATCACCATTCATAGGTACAGATTACCTTTTGAACCTACTTCTGTAATCTTGAGTTATATGTTGGGTGTCCATCACGAACAACTATGTCCATATCATTTGTGAACCGTTATTCTCTTTGAACCTATTTCTAGGTGGGTATCCATCACAAATGAATCAATTATCAATGGGCATCAACATCATCCCATAAGATGTATTTACACCTTCTTATTAATCCTTTCGTCAAAGGATCAATGACAAAAAAAATTCAGACCATAAATAATCCATTCTCATAGCATCAAAAATGCCTTTCTATCACTATATATGTCGACTTTACCGTTGTAATTAATGGTTCTACTCTTGCAATAGCTGCAGTACTATCGCATTGGATTAATATGTCTGTTCTTCCTCTATCTAATAGAGGATTGAATCGCTCCATCCCGTAGAGGATTCATCTGAAAGTATTTCCAATCAGTTTCACAATATTCATAAAGGATTTAGGTAAACATTTTGTATTTCTAGGTGTAAGATGCATTTGAAACACCACATAACCTTCTCAAAATTTTACCAATTTTGCATACTAGGATTGGTAAATCTGAACATAAAACTCCCACTATGGAAGCAATATATTGCACCCCCACTAAATATATATATATATATATAGTCAATCACGTAACAAAGAAACATACCAAGCTACCATACTCATGTCTAGTGCAATCACACACAATCTTAAAAATATTGGCACTAAATCAAATGTGTGAAAACTAGTTTACAATTAGACTATACATATTTCTATTTCTTTTCATTCTATTGAATATATTCAAAAGAAGAACAAATTCAATTCAAGCATATACACTATCTTCACTCAAGTATTTCATGTCAAATAGTAAAATAAACATGTCTTTAGTTTCATGAGCACAATGTGAGTTATAACACAAACTCAACGAGTTCTTTTTTTTCATATATAACATACAATCTCTTGCGTTTTTCACCCTAATCAATTTTGAAACTATTTGAATTAACCAAGTAATCAAATTTCTCATTCAATTGTTTAAGAGCTTGTTTCAAAATATATGTTGACTAATCAAACTTATATATGCATTCCGTTTTTATGGGAACTACAAAGTTTTTCATGCTTGGTTTACATAGATTCAACATTTAACTCATTCAATTTATTTTTCTACATATGATATACAACAAATCACGCATCGTAGAAACAATATCACCAATCAAATAATGTAAATCCAATGACATGAAAGCAAGAATCAAAATTAATTACCCTTTCTATATTTTTCAAACATTTGGTTCTTAAAACCTTTTTTCCAAAGATTAAAATTATGAGGATCTAAGTATCTCAAAAAAGGTTGTTAGAGCATAGCTCGGTTGAACCCACCAAGCGTTGGTATGTCAAGTTTGGTTATCATATTTTAGTGAATCAAAACTCATTTAAAGAGTCGCTTGATTATTTACTAGAGTCAACTTCGTATAGGTTAGCCAGAAAGTTACTAGGATACGAGACTTACAAGTATTACGTGAATATTTGAAGAATGTGAAGAAGTAAAGAACTACAATGACGACATCATCATTCCACTTGAGGTTAGTAATATTTGACTTGAACTGTTTCATTCCTAACGTATCTTTTAAGTCGTGCATATTGAAAACATAACTGTGAAGCTGTGAATGATTATACTCTAGTTAGACATAGTATTAAGGAATTATAATACGAAGTATAACACTTATCTTTTGAACTTCGTATATAAGACATCGACATAATTGTATGTATGCTATTGTGATTATGTATGGGTATGGGTGAAGATTTCGTCCTAGGAAACAATGTTTTTACATTCGCTTAAAGGAATTACAATTCATAAACTTTTGTTATGAATCGAAAGGGAAATCGCTAGGCTTATCGGTAGTGTTATTCATTTCAAATCTTTCGATAACCAATATGTGTGTTTAGTATAACCGATCATAACTTGTTTATGTATCTTGGTAAAAATATTCACAAGGCATGACTTTTGTATTGGTATGACTTTTATTAGTGAAACCAATATTAAGTAATCACCTGAGATGGTATGATCGATTTACTGTAATTGTTATGACCAACTCTAGACATTGGGGAACCGATCCTAGTAAGAGGTGCAACCGATCACAAGAAGGGGAATCGATCCTTGTAAGAGGTGCAAAAAAATCTTAGTGATTGGTAACCGATCCTATGACTTGTGCAACCGAATACAAGTTAGATACCATATATATGTGGTAACCGATCCTAGTACCTAGTCAACCAATTTTTGGAAAGATAGTGTGACTAGTCTTAGTACCCACATGGAGTTAGAACCGAAACTTTTTTTGGTAGAACCGTGAAACCCATGATTGGTGATTTGATAGGATAATCAATCACATAGTTCTTGGAAGTCAGATGAACCAATTCTAAACTTGTTTGGAAGTGTGGAAAAACGGTTCCAAGATTGTAAATATGAAAAAGGATTTACAAAGTAAAGATGTCGACATACTTTGAACATGTGCAGTAACTCTTATCTTTTATTCTTCAAAGATATTCCTTAATATCTAAAGGAAAATCCCGGATCGAAATAAATTGAGAATCTTTTAATTAAGGTTTTTAGTTTTATATGCTTTTAATTTCCTGCAATTAAAATGCATATCTTTATAAAATAAAATTGGTAATGTGCATTTACTAATTGGAGATTTCTTAGAGATTTTAGTCAATATTTGGACAAAGCCTTTCCAGGAATTATGGAAACCGAATTTGGAAATATATTGCATATCTTGAGAATATTTTCGGTTTTAGAAATTCCTTGGTGTCCAAACTTCCTTGGTCTATAAATATTGAAGTTTGCATTTCAAGCAAACTAATTCTCAGAGCCAGCAAAACTACCTAGTTATGTTGTTACTGGTGGAGCCATCTATTCGGAGAGGAAAGTATCCTAATTAGGCGAAATATCTTACGAGCGCTCGTTTTAAGGACTTCTTTGGGATTGGGAAGCTCTACGAGTACTTTTGGTGGGAAACTAGATAATTGCTGTTTATTATTAGTTTTCGATTGATTTGATTGACTAACAGTTGTTGAACTTTGATTGCACCTAGTTTGTTTATGCTTGAGAATCTTCTCTTATGATATAAGATTCACTCAAACTAGATCGAAGTTTTTACGGGGATCTTTAGAACTGTTTGTAGATCTAAAGACGTCTTATGATAATCCATTGTTAACTGACTCCATTCTGTGTGTGATTGATCACAAGAGATTCAAGTTGATTGTGTGCATGTGTTTATTGAAGATTTAAGAAGATTTGAAGACGAAGACGATTTCTGATTTGGGTTCACAATCTTTGGTTGCACAAAACTTGATCGGCTGCGGATCCAACTATAATCTATTTATCTTTGTGATAATATACATTGATTAGTAGAGTAGATCGGCATCAATACGTTTCTTTGTGATTCAGAGTATTGATTGCAAAATATTGACAATTACTTTGGTAGTTGTTATTTGATAGATCTAAGAACCTGACAAAGGAGTTTATTGGGATAAACGGGAGAGCCTTTTGTCAAACTCATATCACGTTTTTTGAAAAGAGTTGTTACCGAACAGATTTGTTGTTCCTTTACTGTTTGGAATACGAACCAAAGGAATTATTCGAAGTGCGTGACTTATTGCAAGTTGGAGGCGCAGGGATACAGACGAAACTAGGTGAACTATAGGTTTAGTTGCTTGGTCTCAACTATACGAAGTTGGTTTAGATTTTGTATAGAGGCTTAATCCTGAGAGTATTCAATTATGGACAAGGTCCTGGGGTTTTTATGCATTTGCGGTTTCCTCGTTAACAAAATCTAGTTGTGTCTTTTACTTTTCTATTTCCGCAATTATAATTGTTTTTATTATAATTAGAAGTAAAATATGAAAAAGCGGGGGTCTAACAACCTCACCCAATATTTCGATTAGCAATCTGTATGGACTAACTCTAATATACTTTTAAGAGAATCAACTAGACAGTCAGACTCAATTTTAATAAAAAGTATATCAAGGAGTTAATATATCTATCTCTCGATTTGATCTATACTCAAGCAAATAGAAATCTGCGAGTCTTTATCAAATACAAGAGATATAAACTTGGATGGTACCAAAGACCAATATCCAAGGATCAATCAATTTCCAATCAATAACCAAAGGTTGGATTTCATAATTGCTCGATACAACGCACAACCTGTGATATTTCAATTATATAACAAAATATAATGCGGAATAGAAATAACATAGACACCAGAAATTTTGTCAACGAGGAAATCGCAAATGCATAAAACCCCCGGGACCTAGTCCAGATTGAACATCACACTGTATTAAACCGCTACAGACACTAGCCTACTCCAAGCTAACTTCGGACTGGAATGTAGTTAAACCCCAACTAATCTCACACTGATCCAAGGTATAGTTATGCTCATACGTCTCTGATCCCAGCAGGATGCTACATACTTGATTCCCTTAGTTGATCTCACCCACAACCAAGAGTTTCTACGACCCAAAGTTGAAGACTTTAATAAAAAAATCTGTATCACACAGAAAAGTCTACGATAATAGATAAATCTGTCTTCCACAGATAAACCTACGAGTTTTGTTATGTATTTTGATAAAATCAAGGTGAACATGAACTAATCAATAACACGGACTTATATTCCCGAAGAACAGCCTAGAATTATTGATCACCTCACAATAATCTAAATCGTATGGTAGCGAAACTAGATATTTCGGAATCACAAACGGTGAGACAAAAATGTTTGTGATTTCTTTTTATCTTGCCCTATCGGAGATATAATCTCAAGCCAATTATTCAATTGAACTCGTATGATAGAAAGTGGCAAGATCAGATCGCTCAACTACAAGAGAACCCCCACTATTTCTCGTAAAGGTTTTGTGCTGTTGAACTTGGAATCAAGCATATGTGTATAATGAATTTTTGTAATTTGTTTATTCATATGATGTAAGAGTTTTGCCACTAAAATTGACAAAGGGGGAGATTGTTAGAGCATAGCTCGGTTGAACCCACCAAGCGTTGGTATGTCAAGTTTGGTTGTCATATTTTAGTGAATCAAAACTCATTTAAAGAGTCGCTTGATTATATACTAGAGTCAACTTCGTATAGTTTAGCTTGAAAGTGTTAGGATATGAGACTTACAAGTATTACATGAAGACTTGAAGAATGCGAAGAAGTATGGAGCTACAACGACAACATCATCCTTCCTCTTGAGGTTAGTAATATTTGACTTGAACTGTTTCATTCCCTAATATATCTTTCAAGTTGTGCATATTGAAAACATAACCGTAAGCGTGTGTATGATACTCTAGTTAGACATAGTATTAAGGAATACAATACGAGGTTTATTGGTTAACCATTAAACTTTGTATATTAGACATCGACATGATCATATGAATGCTATTGTGATTAATGTATAAATTTGATTGGAGGGTTGTAGCTGATTTGTGGTTGGAATATATGGGGAATAATGAATGAGCATACGATATCCGTATCTAACTGTATATTTTCCATATTTTGTGTATGGCTAGATAACTTTGTCGGGTGGACCATCTTGCGGAAGGTGAATGTTAACAATCCCGAGCATAGCCAATTGTGGGAGTTGTGCAAATCGGTCATGGATCCAAGAGTTTGAAGATGGATTGATAAGGTCGGATATTATAGGAAAATTCAGGCATTGGTTTAGTTGAGAGGGGGTGATCTGGAATCCAGTTGGAAGTAGTCCAAATAGGATTTCCATTGCCTATTTTGTGGAACCAAATGGGGTGTGATAGAACAAAGAAGAGGAGTGAGTTGTTTCCATAATGGGCTAGCCAAGGTTGGGGGTTGTTGGATTGGAAAAAAAATTCATTGTTTTTCTCTACACATGGATGTATAAATCGAGTCAGGATAGTCATGTACTTCCCAAACACTTTATAGTAATAGTGCTTTGTTGTGGTATAAGCTTTTTCATTATCCCCCCCCCCCATAATATGGGTTTGAATAAGCGTGGCTCCAGAAAAAATTCTTAGTAATTTTGTCTACTTCCTTATGAACATGTGTCGGAAAAAGGTTTGGCTGCATAATGTGATTTCCAGTAGAGATGAGCAAGGTTTTTATGAGTACTAATCTTCTTGTTTGATTGAGGCATTTCGTTTTCCATCCATTCACTTTGCAGGCCATTCTTTGTAGTAGCGGAAGAGACATATATGCTGATGATCTTCCACTTTTGAAGTGGACTCCCAAGTGCAAAGGTGGTGTTAACGTAGCCGGCATATCAAAAATGCTTTGAATTTCACCAATGGAAATTGGGTCAAGTCGTGGATGATGAATCATATTAGATTTGATGGTGATGATTTGGTCTACCGATCTTATCTTTTACATATTTTATACTTTTAATTAATGACACAGTCACTATATTATGTAGTGGTGTAGGATAGGGACTATTCAGTGGTGCATGATTACTGCTTTTCTGTCAGTTATTCATACGTGTGCTTTACACACTTTTAGTAGTCCGTATACTTTGATTCTCAGTGAATACTGTCCACTTGTTTCACTGCCATTCTGTCATGTTCTGTTATTAGTGTAGTATATAAACACTAATACAACTTGTCATGTATTAAGTAACTTTGATTATCTCTGTAATTCAAGAACCTGATTAACCTAATTCAAGGTTATCATGGTATCAGACTCAGAGTTCATGATACTCGGAGGGTTTTTCGATCTAATCTATAATTTTACTGCATATCTTGTTGTTATCATCCGTTCTTCTGCAAGTGAAGATCTTCAATCAAGTTTGTGACTTTTCTTGCTCGGTTCTTGCTTTCAATTCTCAGGTTCTTGACAGTTTTCTTCTCGATCTTTAATTTTTAATATCTGTTTTTTACTCAATTTCTTAGATCTGATTACAGAATCTACTCGTATTTCCAATTTGCCTCTCAACACCATAGCTAACATCATTCCTCTCAAGATTAAAGGTGATAATTTTTTAACCTGGAAATCTCTGATGTTACCTTTGCTTCGAAAATTTCAAGTCATCAAATATGTTGATGGAACATTTCCATGCCCTCCAATGTATACAAATCGCACAAGAGCAACTGATGATGTGATTAATCCTCAATATACACTCTGGAAAGCTTAGGATTCTACCCTAATTCTATGGATTCAGT
This sequence comes from Papaver bracteatum, assembly GCA_023529315.1. Classification (NCBI taxonomy): domain Eukaryota; kingdom Viridiplantae; phylum Streptophyta; class Magnoliopsida; order Ranunculales; family Papaveraceae; genus Papaver; species Papaver bracteatum. The sequence goes on from JAJJWX010004551.1 coordinate 191,454, forward strand.
CGACCATTTCTGATTATGTGATTTGTTATGTTGCTGGTGTTGATACTTATGCTGGTTTATAGAAAGAAATTAATGCTCGATTTGCTCAAACTTCTGCAACACATGCTATTCAGTTGAGGACCAAACTTCAAACATTGAAGATGACTGAATTTTTTTCCCGCTTTTCTTGTTGAAGTCAAGAAACTTCAAGATCAACTTTTTGCTGCTTGGTTGTCATGTATCGATAATGAGTTGGTGGTAAGCATTCTTTCTGTCTTGTCTTTTGATTATGCATCTTTTGCTACCTCAATTAGGATCAAAACTCCACCAGTTATAGCTCAGGAATTTCACAATTTGCTTCTTAGTGAAGAGATGGATATTTCTACTAATAGATCTTCTGATGAAGCAAAAGCTTTTGTTGTTAACTCAAATTACTATCCTAGAGGAAAATTTAGAGGTGGAAACCTTTCTAAAGAAAATTATTCAAGAAATAATAAAGGAGGATTTAGAGGTAGAAGATTTCCTAATCCTACAATCTTCTCAAGAAGTGGTTCGGTAGAGGATATAACAATCATGATGAATAACCATGTCAGTTGTGCAACATCAAAGGACATCTAGCGCCAACCTACACTCAAAGATTGAATTTTTCTTATCAAGGAAGGTAGCCACCATCAAATCTTAGTACAATGCTAGCTGCTGCAGATATTTTTGATGATGAATGGTATGCAGATAGTGGTGCAAATCAACACATAACTTCAGATCCAGCTTCTCTTACTGAATCTACTCCATTTGAGGGATCTGAGAAGATAACTACTGCTAATGGACAAGGTATGCCTATTACACATTTAGGTACTTATAGTAAACATGTTAATGATCAATCATTCAATCTAAATAATATCCTTCTAGTTCCAAATGCATCTCACAATTTACTTTCTGTGCACAAATTCACTTCTGATAATAATTGTGAGATAACTTTCTCTTCCAATTGCTTCACTGTGAAGGAACTGAACTCTGGGAGGATTCTTTTGCAAGGGCCACATAAAAATGGTCTTTACCCTATAAAATTCACTTCAACCTCTCAAGCACTTTCTGCTCAAGCTCCTGACATTCTCATCCTTCATAAGAGACTTGGACATCCATCTTTTCAAACAATCCAAACTCAAACAACAACTCAACAATTGCAAGTTCTCTAGCACACCTTTCTCTTGTGATGAATGTAAAACTTGTAGAAGTCAGAAATTACCATTTCAAATGTCTTGTAACTTTGCATCTCATCCTCTAAAATTGTTACATATGGATCTTTGGAGTCCATGTTCAGTTTCTTTGCATTTTGGTCTTATTACTATGCCAACATTATAGATGACTAATCTAAGTTTTGTTGGATCTTTCCATTAATCAATAAATCTGACTTCAAAATTGTGTTTATTTCATTTATTGCTTATGTTGAAAATCATTTCTCTCTAACTGTGAAATGCATAAGAATTGATGTAGGAGGAGAGTTTGTCAATAATTTGTTAGCAGAATATCTTTTATCCAAAGGCATCAGTCATGAAATAACTTGTCCTAATACTCCAGAACAAAATGGATTTGCTGAAGTTAAACATAAGCACATATTAGGAGTTGCTAGAACTCTTTTCAAATAATCTGGTCTTCCACTTAAATTTTGGGTTGATGTTTTTCACACAACTAACTATCTTATCAATAGAGTTCCTGCAAGATCAATTGGTTTTGTTTCACCTTTTGATTTCTTATTTCACAAAAAGCTAGATTACTCATTTCTAAAGGTTTTTGGATGTGCTTGTTATCCTTGGTTGAAACCTTACACCAAAACTAAGCTTGAACCTATGAGCAAACAATGTGTCTTTCTAGGCTATAGTCAATCTCATAAAGGGTATAAATGTATTGATCCAACTACTGGTAAAGTCTATATATCTAGACATGTTCAGTTCAATGAGTCTGCTTTTCCATATCATTCTTTAAATCTCTCTACTTCTTCAGTCAATTCAGATACTTCAACTGAAGTTTTACATTTTCCATTTACCACTATAGTAAGCATTGTTCCAACATCTGTCTCTCCTGCAGTTTCACATTCTGTCCCTATCTCTACCGCAATGCCATATTCCATTCCTGTTAATGATCATATCATGGTTACTAGGGGTAAAAATGGTATACTGAAACCAAAATTATATTATGAAACTAAACCCCATATGTCTGCTTCATTACTTTGTGATACTTCTATTCCCACTAATGTGAGACAAGCAAAGAAAAATATAGTATGGATTCCTGCACTAAATAATGAGTATAAAGCATTGCAAGATGCTGGTACTTGGACTCTTGTTGATCCTTATCCTGATCAAAATGTAGTTGGACGTAAGTGGGTATTCAAAGTCAAGCAAAATCCAGATGGTACTCTAGACAAGCAAAAAGCAAGACTTGTAGCTAAAGGTTTTCATCAACATGAGGGATTTGACTTTGCTGATACTTTTAGTCCAGTGGAAAAACCAACGACTATTAGAATTGTATTTTCAACGACAGTTCAGTACAACTGGTCTATCCACCAATTGGATGTAAGTAATGCCTTTCTTCATGGTGATCTCAAGGAGAAGGTTTTTATGAGTCAGCCACCAGGTTTTGTAGATCCAGATAAACCACATCATGTGTGTTTATTACATAAATCCATATATGGTTTGAAACATGCACTAAGGGCCTGGTATGAAAAACTCAAGACTGCTCTTACTGACTTACAGTTTGTCTCTTCAATAGCAGATACTTCATTGTTTGTGCACAAAATAGGTGATCAAATTTCAGTGGCTCTAGTCTATGTTGATGACATTCTTCTGACTAGTAAAAACTCAGAATTTCTTCAAACTGTTATTTCTAGTCTCCAACAGAAATTTCCAGTTAAGGATCTAGGAGATGATCACTCTTTCTTGGGTCTTGAGGGAAAAAGAACAGATTCAGTCTTGTTTCTCAGCCAGCCTAAATATGCCATTGATCTTCTCATAAGAACTAATATGGAAGGAGCAAAACCTTGCAGCACTCCTATTGCTGCAAATGTCAAACTTTCTAAATCAGATGGTACTTTGATTGATAATCCCACAGAATACAGGTCCATTGTTGGTGCTTTACATTATATCACATGGACAAGGCCAGAGATATCATATGCAGTTAATCTAGTATATCAACATATGCAGCATCTGTCAGATCACTGCTCGGTCAAACTCGCAAACGTTTCTATCTCAAGCTTGTTTGTCAATGTTAGTGATGAAAACTATAAGTCTTGATTTCTTGTCTACTTATAGTGATGTCTCGGACTAGGATAGATTGTGTAGTTGAGCATTATACTTCACGGCATTCATCAATTAAAGACGAAGAACTGCTAAGGTGAGCTTGTGGAACTTCATCAACAAAAGGTATGTGGAGACTAAAACTCATCTATCACTTGGAAAGTCTATTTCTACTTTATCTCCTATATTGAGACATAAGTCGCATTACTATATGGTTTTCTATTATACACATTTGAGATTTCGAGCTGAGTTTAACTCGCTTACATATTTCTCGAAATATGTGTTGGTAAGCTTTCGCTTCAACTAAGTTCATCTTATATTCTTGATGAAAGTCAAAAGATGATCATGTGTAAATTTACGAGTAACATCTTACATGGTTTGTGTGATACAATCATTTGGTGTAGACTTGGAATGTTTCGTTATGATTATTTCAATAACTTGAAAATTTCTTTGATGCTAATAGTGTGTGAAAACAGCTATTGCCATCCTCTAAGAAAGTTTTACTGATTGAAATAAGAGTTTAAATAATTAACCAACATTGGATTATAAACATGTTGTGCACTCTTGTACATATGTGATCCATGACTGGGAATCATAGTATGCATACCCATATGCGTACCTATTGGTTTGAGAAGTCCGAGAACCTATTGTCATCCTCTAAGTGCGGGATTATAAACATCTATTTTCATCCTCTAAGTGCATGTACCCGTACGCATACTTGAGTAGGTTTGTGACCGGAATTTTCAGCTGGGTTTGGAGGTATGCGTACCCGTTTGCATACTGGCGAAAACCAAACTTGGTCCGGCTATCTAAGTATGCGTACCCGTTTGCATACTTGAATGGTTAAAGTTCTAAAATAGGTTTTGTTATAAATGGTTAAAGAACAAATACATTTATATATAATAAGGAATGCATTCTTTGCAAAATGTGGCTATAATGTTCATAATTGATTCGAGTGAATCAAACGATTTTGCTTCAATTGTGTTCTTGTATACTTCTATGAGAATATAACAATTGAACAACTCTTTAACTAGTTTCATTTGAGTCATTTGAACTAGTTATGGTTAAGATGAATAAGGTGGATATGAGAGTGTTCATATGGCTAACCTCGGTTAACTACTGTTGAGCCAACATGGTGTACACGTTTAGGTAAGGTTACATAAACCTAAATGAGGGTACATCTCATTTGTGTATAACACGCTAAGTTTGATTTAACGGTTGAAAGATATTAGCTTGAGTCTAATCATGATTTCATCTAACGGTGAATATTGAATGCTTTGTTACCAAGTGTTGATGGTGGTTTTTAGTTCATGGTCAAAATTGTAAAATCATGTATTTAATGTGTTGTCATCCTGCAAAGGAACAAAAGCCATTTGAAAGTGATGAGTACATAAACCTCTTCGCTCACAAATGCATTGAGCAATTCAATATATTCGAATAAACATATTGATAGGTGTTGAAAACACCTTAATTATTATCTCTTGTTTATGTTTTCTCTGCTATTTTTCTTGTACAATATGTATCTTATGTTTGCTTTTGAGTTGATTAGGTGCAATGGAGTCATTAGGAGCAAAAGAAGGAGAAAACGTCTATTTGGAGCGTAAAAGTGAAAAGAGGTTTATTCACATGCGAGCTATACTGGGAGCGGAGCGGAGCCGAGCCAGTAATAGGAGACAAACACTACAGCTTAGTCTAGAAAAGCAACGGACTGGCATCTTGGTGCCCAGTATATACTTAAAGGGTGTATGAATCATCCTTGAATACCCTTATCTACTTCAACTGGGTGGCTATATCCACCCCATTCATACACAAGACCTAAAAGTCATAAGTTTATCATGCTGCTGCTTCTGTCTGAAATTTAGAGAAGTTACGGCGGCACCATAACTGAAGAGAAAGAAAGAGAAATCGAGATTCGATTGAGGAAATTGAAAGAGGATCGAGTTATGCTGATGTTTGAGTGATTCACACAGTGAGATGGGGATGTGAATGGAACATCGATAAAGTAGGGAGATGACTGGGTTATTTCAGATGGAAGACATGCCTGAATTCGAGATGTGATGGATTTTAGAGAAATATTGGCAGATTGGGTTCAAGCTTGTTCTCGCGTTCAATTGGAACATGTAATCATTGTTTCGAAGTAACTTCAGAGTATTTGAAATTGGGTTTGAGTTTCCAGAGTTAGGGTTTGTCTGAATTTGTAAAGATGCAGCTGCTGCCATCGATTTGGTCGAAATGTGATGGTGGTTACAGTCAGGAATTGGTTGATGCTGTTGCTAAAATGATTTGTTGTGTTAAATTTATGGTTTTTTGATGGTAACTAAACTATTTGAGATAGATGTATGTCTAGGCTTATGGTGATGCTGGTAAAGATACAGATGAAGGTGGTTGAGAAGACATGGGTTTGTACTGTTGTTGTGTCTGGAATGGAGAGTGGGTTGTTATTGATTGAGCAGATGGGTTCAATTCTGGTGATTTTTGGTGGAATTCAAATTGCAGATGTGAACTAGAGTTACCGCAAGCCATGGATTGGGGTGCTAATGTGCAGTTGTAGAGGATGATGTTTGAGTTGCAGTTGGATATGGAATTGGTTAAGTGGAAGCAATGAGTTGGTGGTACTGGAGATGCAGCTGGAAGTATTGCAGCTGAAGTGAAAGGAAGATCAATTAAGTAAAGGGTTAACTGCAATGGGCTTGTGTGTATGTATTTCAGTATGTTGATATGTAGTGGAGTACTAGGTTGTCGCTTGGTTCTGAGTCTGGTGAAGAAAAGATGTTGCTGCTATGGACTGATGCACTGCAATGAGAATAAAGTGTATTAGATGTATGCTAGGACATTACAGTGGAGGCTTGATGAATTATGGGTCACTGGTATTGGTTGGTGCTGCTCAGGGAATAAGAAATGGTAGTAGCTCAGTTGATCTGAAGCAATGCACTGACAGGTTTGAGCAGAATGAATGAGATGGAGATGCTACTGGATTTGAGTAGGTTACATCAATCTCATATAATGGAGGAAGATGTAACAAGAGGGGTTGAGCTGGGACAATTGAATTGGAAGTGATGGAACTGACATTGCTGCAGTCAGGTGGTGATGCACTGCAGTGAGTTTGTCGCAGGTGATGGTGCTGTGTGTTGTTGGTTTAAGCTGGAAGTTGAGATGAATGTGAGAAGCATTGCAGTGATGCAACTGAGCTGGAGTGCAGGGTTTTATGTAATGCATAGATGAAATTGCTGGTGCTGCAAGGGGTCTTGCTTTCGCAGGTAATTTAGGCTTGTAGTGGAGTGAACTGGCAGAGTAGAGTTAGGACTTGTGCAACTGTGATTAGATGTATGCTAAATTGTTACAGGTGATAGCTGGTGATATTATTGGGAGATAAGAATTAAAATGGATTACTTGAGCCGCAGATTGAGCAAATGAAAGTGATGCAACTATAATGGGAGTTGAACTGTAGTGGAGTTGAACTGTCTTGCTTTCGCAGGTAATTTAGGCTTGTAGTGGAGTGAACTGGCAGAGTAGAGTTAGGACTTGTGCAACTGTGATTAGATGTATGCTAAATTGTTACAGGTGATAGCTGGTGATATTATTGGGAGATAAGAATTAAAATGGATTACTTGAGCCGCAGATTGAGCAAATGAAAGTGATGCAACTATAATGGGAGTTGAACTGTGACCGAAAAGAAGAAGAGATGGTGCTTGTAATGCTGGTGATGGACTGAATTGCTTTTGCAAAGAAGCTACAGATAGCTAGTTCTGCAGGTTTGCATTGCAGTCAAGGCATGGATCAAATGGTGTTGAGAAGGGGATGTATTGGTGCTGATATGTATGGTATTGGAACTGAATGTTGCTGGCAAGGTTGAAATGGCAGAGCTGCAGCTGTGAAGATTGAGCTACAAATGGTGCAAGACAGGGCCATCATGGCTGGAGTTGAAGTGGTGAAGCATAATTATTGTGCATTTTAGCAACATTCTATGCAAATGGCCAGGACAAGGTGACTTAGATAGAGTGATTTGACAACTGAGTTGACCTAGTTGATTCAGGTAACCGGCGGCAAACTTCAGTTGACCGGCAGTATTTTTTGGCAGGATTCCGACCAACTTTCGGTCATTGCACCAGTTTTCCGGCGAGCAGTTTTTGGGACAAATTTTTACATGGGTTATTCCTCACATATGGGCTTATTGGATCATTTGGACTTTGGGCTTTGAAGACCTAATTTTGGAAAGATAAAACGAAGAAAGTTTCTATTTTTCTGGGGGATCATATATTTTTTTACTGGAGTTTTGGAGGGGAGCAGCGACTAGGGTTTTCTTTCATTTATTTTTCGTCTTCTTCATTTTATTAATGATTATGAATATGATGAACCCAAAAGCTAAGTAGCTAAACATATTATTGGTTATGGGATAAAGTGGATTTCACAAATGATATTTGATTCAATAAATTAGTTTTGTCTCAGTCATTTATTGTTTATGATTCATGGTTTATATTGTCATATGATTTGATTGTTTGTTTGGTTGAGTCCGGAATCAATCCGATTTGCATTCATTTCTAAAGCTATATTAGGTTTTTCAATACGAAAATGTTGTTTATCCCTGATTCTAATTAGCATAATTGTGGGTAGTGCTTGTAGTGATATATCCTACTAGTCACAAGTGAATCACAACTTTTGTTAAAACGGATTAGTGTTTTTACACGTTCGTTTGCATTGATTAGTCTATTCCATAAAACTTAACGCTCTTGAGTAGTTAAATCTAATTGTGCTTTTACACTTTAGGTTGCTTTCTAAGTAGAATTCACATATGCATCTTTTAATGTGGTTGTGATGAAATCAGGGAATTAGCGGGATATACTTGCGATCAAGGTATCCTATGACTTTTAATAAATGTGAGATTAAAATACCAGTTCTAGTCATTGATGAAAATACATGTTTGTGAATGATACCATCCCGTGACCAATATCTTCCTCTTATTGATTACTTTCATATTTTATTGCTTTGAAAAATCAAAATTCCCCTATTGGTTTCTAAGAAACTGAAATTTGCATAACAACAATTGCCTCTCTGTGGATGCGAGCTCTTTCATACTTCATTTACTTTAGTTAAGTAAGAAAGTAAAATTATTTTTGCTCGGCTGACAACCGATCAAATTTTGGCGCCGTTGCCGGGGAGGTATACAACTTGTTATTAAGTTTTTAGTTTCTTTATTATTTTTGCTTGCATATTTGCTTTTCGTTTCTTTTCTTGTTTCTCACTTGTTTACGAGAATTTTTTTCAGGTACTAATCCCTGGCTCCTAAGAATTGGAATTATCGAAGGTGCGAGATAGCTACTCGAAGAGGCACAATACTCCAACCAAGTCAAGACATAACGGAAGCACAAGAGTTGGAAGTGGGAGAAGAGTTACAACTAGAAGAAGAACAAGAGGTTCCATTCATAGAAGAACCACTAGTTTAAGAAGAAGAAGCAATGGGTGATCGTACACTCAAGGACTTGTCTTCTCACAGGCTTGATGCACAACGATGGTGTATTCAAACGAACTCAACCTTCGAGATAAAACCGGGGTTGATTAGAGAGTTTCCGAAGTTTCAAGGCATGGTAAATGAAGATCCAAACAAGCATCTCATGGGTTTCCACAATGTTATCATGGCCATGATTCCAGCGGACACTAATGCCGATGGTGCAATGTTGAAGGCTTTCCCATTCTCTTTGGCGGACAATGCTAAGGAATGGTTGTATTATTTACCATCCGGGAGTGTCACTACATGGAACGGGTTGAAGAAGCTCTTTCTAGAGAGGTATTTTCCTGCATCCAAAGCTACTCAAATTCGCAAAGAGATTTGTGGGATACAATAAAAGGATGGGAAGTCGTTGTATGAATGTTGGGAATGATATAAGAGATTGGTGGGAAGCTGCCCTCACCACCAATACAGTGACTTGATGATAATACAATACTTCTACGAAGGCCTCCAACCAAGTGATAGATATCTTCTTGATGCAACGGGTGGTGGTGCACTAGTGAACAAGACGGTGGCCCAAGCTACCGAGTTGATTGAAAGTATGGCTGCGAACTCGCAACAATTCTACGCAAGAGGTGAACCAATGGTTAGGTGAGTGCATGAAGTTAGTGATTCATCATCATCACACCGTGATCAAAGGATGGATAATATGGAGAAAATGATGCAAAGGATGGCTGCGGTTATTTTACCTTCATATGGTGAAGAGTTGGAGCAAGCTAGTGCGGCCTTTCCAAATCATCAAAGACGGTATGATCCCTACTCTAACACTTATAATCCGGGATGGAGAGATCACCCCAATTTTAGTTATGCTAACAAGCAAGGTGCGGTTCAACAACCTAATTTCAACCGTTCAAGTGGATTTCAACCGCAACAACAACAATTTCAGCAACCACAACAATCAATGCAAAATCAAGGTTCCGGTATTGATGCAAAGCTTCAAACAATGATGCAAGGTATTTCTACCATGTTTAAAGAAAGCCAGCAGGAAACTAAGAGTGCTATCAAGGAGTTGCAGACATAAATGGGCTCCATGGTGATTGAATTAAACAAATTGAATGCACAAAATAGTGGGAAACTCCCTTCTCAATCTCTTAACCCAAGAGAGAATGTTAGTGCTATTATATTGAGAAGCAGTACACAACTTGTGCAACCTGAAATTGTTGATGTGGGTGATATGGAGACCCAAAAGGAACATATTTTGGAGGAAAACAATGATGATTTTCCCCAAACTTCTGAGGTACCTATTTCTAGCTCTAAAACTCGTATTTCTACTTATGTTCCTCCTTTACCTTTCCCTTGCAGGTTTGCTAATTCTAAGGAGGAACTAGAAAAGAAGATTTTAGACATCTTCAAGAAACTTCATGTAAAACATTCCGCTCATTGATGTTATCAAGAAATTCCCAAATATGCGAAGGTTTTGAAATACTTGTGTACCAAGAAGGAAAAGCTAACCCGTAATGAGGTTATGAGTGTGGGGGAAAACGCTTCGGCGGTCTTGAAAAAAAAACTCCCACCCAAATGCAAGGATCCGGGTAGTTTCACTATACCCATAGAGATTGGTAATATAAGGATGGGAAAGGCTATGCTTGACTTAGGAGCATCCATGAATATCATGCCAGCATCTATTTATAAGTCTTTAAATTTGGGTCCATTGAAACCATCTAATATTGTGCTTGAACTTGCATATCGTTCTAATGTCTACCCTAGGGGTATTATTGAGGATGTCCTTGTGCAGGTGAACCAACTAGATTTTCCAGCTGATTTTTGTGTTCTAGAAATGGATGATGGCTCGGATGCATCCATACCATGTTGCTTGGGAGACCTTTCATGAAGATGGCTAAAACCGTCATTGATGTGGACGAGGGAATACTCACGATGAAGTTTAACGATGAGATAATTCGCTTCAACATGTTTGAAGTCATGCGGTATCCTAGTGATGTTCATTTGGGTGTCCATAACATATGGGACCCTAGCTAAGGCTTAGCAAGCAAGGAGATAGTCGGGCTGACGACTTTAAATCAAGCGTTAAATGGGAGGCAACCCATAGGATGGGTATTTCTTGTATTATTTTCATTTTCTTGTCTTGTTTTTAGTTTTTCTTGTCTTGCATTTATTTTTTTCAGATTTCTTGTCAATTTTTATGTAGGATTTCTCACCTTGACTTACTTTGGATGACTCAATTTACATTGAGGACAATGTAAAGTTCAAGTGTGGGGGATTGGTTAAGCATTTGCATTGTAATTTTTTCAAAATTTTCAACTTTTGTGTAAAATAGTGAATGAAAAACTCCAACTTGTAGTTAGTTTAGTGTCACATAGTATACATTTCGCTAAGATTACATTGAGATTCTCATAAAAGTGACTGAACTTAGAGATGACAGAGAACGTGATCAGGTTTCTTACTTGTATGAGAGTTAAAGTTGGATTTAACCATGCCAGTGGCAAATGAGGTGCAGACTGAATTCGGTAGTAGATTTGTGATCCCCTATAGTGGGACTACCTATTGTACATCATGTTGGCACCGACCTTTATTTCTTTGTACCTGTCTAAATTTGTGCTTTTAGAGTGTGTGTCACCGTTCGTAAACTCCGGGTAGAATGGTGAGCTACCCAACCTCCCACCAATAGAAGCACTATTTTGATCTCTTGAGTGCTATTTTATTAATCATGATGGTGACATCGAATTGCTAACTTACATACCACTTGTAATCTTGTTCACAGTTAGCACCATCCACTTTATCTCTCTCTACACCAACAGGTCCATAGAAACACCATCATCATCAACAAGAGGAGCATCAAAAATTCGAAGGAAAGTTGAAGATGTTCAAGGTTTACAAGCAACAGTACAGAAATAAGCATATTTCAGATTCAAGTAAAGCAACAAAACAAAGAGTAAAATTTTTACAAGTTGAAGACTATTGTACAAGAGTGAAGATTATTAAGATGAGAATTCAAGAAGTTTATGATATCGAGACGTACAAGTTGTAAATAATTGAGCGGTAAAGTACTTACACCATGGCCTTTGTACTTGTATTTTTATTTTATCTTTATTTCTATTTTATTTTCTCTTGTCACAAAAAAAAATGGGACATGGTTATCATTATGCTAGTTCCCTCATCAAAAATATGAAAAAAGAAAGAAGAAAAAGAGACAAGAGAAAAGTTCATTAGGTTCATCATTAGTTTTAATTTTTTGTTTGTTTTCATTTTGTATTTACTTTATTTATCTTGCATTTCACAAAAGAAAAAAAGAAGAAGAAGAAAAAAAAAATATTCATTGCATCATATTTCAGTTTGTTTAGTTCATTTTTGGTTTTGTACTCATTCAATAAAGCCAATGGAAGAAGAAATATATAATGAAGTTTCAAGCAACAAGAAATTAGAGGAAAGAGTTATATTGTCAAGATTCTATGAAGTTTAAGAATTCATCATCAAGAGTTGAGGACCGAAGACGAAGATGAAGACAAAGATTGAAGACCGAAAATTTTTTTATGGATGATGTGAGAGTGGTGCTAACTGCACGCCGAACAGATAACGAGGTAAGTAAGCATATTCCCACCATCGTTAAGTGGTTGATTTCCTTTCTTAGAGATCGTCAGAAAAAATGGTTTTCAAAACAATAAAAGATGTGGGTTTTCAAAACAATTCGGAGGGTTTTGCCTTCCTACTATTCAACATGTCACAAGATTCTGTCTTCATTCCTACCTGGACACATGTGTGACCCATAAAAAGTTGTTTATTATTGAGAGCATTTTTATCAAACCCTTTCTTATGAGGCAGAGTCGAGACTTTTGATTACTCCGAACCCAAATTTCTTTCGATAAGGGATGGTTATTTCTCTCTCAACTTTTAAGAATGAGATTGTGTTCATATTTGTGTCTAACTTCTCATGACTAGTGTGCAGAATTTTTATATCTTCTTAGCGCGTTGGATGCTATCATTTCGGAGAACTAGTAAGTTGGAAAAGTAGGTTTTATGGGTATATCTCTAGTAAACCCTCACGAGAGTTGTATGTAAATTTTAGAATTAGTTTTGTTTGATTTGCTCGAGGACTAGCAAAGTCTAAGTGTGGGGAATTTGATAGGTGTTGTAAACACCTTAATTATTACATATTGTTTATGCTTTCTCTGCTAGTTTTCTTGTAAAATATGTATCTTATGTTTGTTTTTGAGTTGATTAGGTGCAATGGAGTCATTAGGAGCAAAAGAAGGAGAAAACGTCTATTTGGAGCGTAAAAAGGCAAAGAGGTCAATTCACATGCGAGCTATACTAGGAGCAGAGCGGAGCCGAGCTAGTAATAGGAGACAAACACTACGACTTAGTCTAGAGAAGCAACGGTGGCATCTTGGTGCCCAATATATACTTAAGGGGTGTATGAATCATCCTTTAATACCCCTTATCTACTTCACCTGGGTGGATATATCCATCCCATTCCTACACAAGACCTAAAATCAGAAGGTTATCATGTTGTTGCTTCTGTCTGAAATTTAGAGAAGTTCGGTGGCACCATAACTGAAGAGAAAGAAAGAGAAATCGAGATTCGATTGAGGAAATTGAGAGAGGATCGAGTTCTGCTGATGTTTGAGTGATTAACACAGTGATATGGGGATGTGAATGGAAGATCGATGAAGTAGGGAGATCACTGGGTTATTTCAAATGGAAGACATGCCTGAATTCGAGTTGTGATGGATTTGAGAGAAACATTGCATATTGGGTTCAAGCTTGTTATCGCGTTCAATTGGAACAGGTAATCATTGATTCGAAGTAACTTCAGAGTATTTGAAATTGGGTTTGAGTTTCCAGAGTTAGGGTTTGTCTGAATTTGTAAAGATGCTGCTGCTGCCATTGATTAGATCGAAATGTGATGGTGGTTATAGTCAGGAATTGGTTGATGTTGTTGCTAGAATGATTTGCTTAAATTTATGGTTTGTTGATGGTAAATAAACTATTTGAGATATATGTATGTCTAGGCTTATGGTGATGCTGGTAAAAATACAAATGAAGGTGGTTGAGAAGACATGGGTTTGTACTGATGTTGTGTCTGGAATGGAGAGTGGGTTGTTGTTGATTGAGCAGATGGGTTCAATTCTGGTGATGTTTGGTGGAATTCAAATTGCAGATGTGAACTAGAGTTACCGCAAGCCATGGATTGAGGTGTTATTGTGCAGCTGTAGAGGATGATGTTTGATTTGCAGTTGGAGATGAAATTGTTTAAGTGGAAGCAATGAGTTGGTGGTACTGGAGATGCAGCTGGAAGTATTGCAGCGGAAGTGAAAGGAAAGAGCAATTGAGTAAAGGGTTAACTGCAGTGGGTTTGTGTGTATGCATTTTAGTGTGTTGATATGCAGTGGAGTACTGGGTTGTCGCTTGGTTCTGAGTCTGGTGAAGAAAAAATGTTGCTGCTATGGACTGATACACTGCAATGAGAATGAAGTGTATTAGATGTATGCTAGGACATTACAATGGAGGCTTGATAAATTATGGGTCACTGGTATTGGTTGGTGCTGCTCAGGGAATAGGAAATGGTAGTGGCTCAGTTGATCTGAAGCAATGCAGTGACAGGTTTGAGCATAATGAATGAGATGGAGCTGCTACTGGATTAGAGTAGGTTGCGTCAATCTCAGAGAATGGAGGAAGATGTAACAAGAGGGGTTGAGCTAGGATAATTGAACTGGAAATGATGGAACTGACATTGCTGCAGTCAGGTAGTGATGGTACTGCAGTGAGTTTGTTGCAGGTGATGGTGTTGTGTGTTGTTGGTTTAAGCTGGAAGTTGAGATGAATGTGAGAAGCATTGCAGTGATGCAACTGAGCTGGGGTGCAGGGTTTTATGTAATGCAGAGATGAAATTGATGGTGTTGCAAGGGGTCTTGCTTTTGCAGGTGATTTAGGCTTGTATTGGAATGAACTGGCAGAGTGGAGTTAGGTCTTATGCAACTGTGATTAGATGTATGCTAAATTGTTGCAGGTGATAGCTGGTGCTATTACTAGGAGATAAGAACTAAAATGGATTACTTGAGCCACAGATTGTGCAAACGAAAGTGATGCAGCTGTAATGGGAGTTGAACTATGACAGAAAAGAAGAAGAGATGGTGCTTGTAATGCTGGTGATGGACTGAATTGATTTTGCAAAGAAGCTACAGATAGCTAGTTCTGCAGATCTGCATTGCAGTTAAGGCATATATCAAATGGTGTTGAGAAGGGGATGTATTGGTGCTACTATGTATGGTATTGGAACTGAATGTTGCTGTCAAGGTTAAAATGGCAGAGCTGCAGCTGTGAAGATTGAGCTACAGATGGTGCAAGACAGGGCCATCATGGCTGGAGTTGAAGTGGTGAAGCACAATTATTGTGCATTTTAGCAACAGTCTATGCAAATGTCCAGGCCAAGGTGACTTAGATAGAGTGATTTGACAACTGAGTTGACCTAGTTGATTCAGGTAACCGGCGGCAAACTTCAGTTGACCGACAATAATTTTTGGCCGGATTCCGGCAAACTTCCGGCCATTGCACCAGTTTTCCGGCGAGCAGTTTTTGGGACAGATTTTTACATGGGTTATTCCTCACATATGGGCTTATTGGATCATTTGGACTTTGGGCTTTGAAGACCTAATTTTAGAAAGATGAAAAGGAGAGTTTCTATTTTTCTGGGGGATCATATATTTTTTTACTGGAGTTTTGGAGGGGAGCAACGACTAGGGTTTGCTTTCATTTATTTTTCGCCTTCTTCATTTTATTAATGATTATGAATATGATGAACCCAAAAGATATGAGTAGCTAAACATATTATTGGTTATGGGATAAAGTGGATTTCACAAATGATATTTGATTCAATGAATTAGTTTTGTCTCAGTCATTTATTGTTTATGATTCATGGTTTATATTGTCATATGATTTGATTGTTTGTTTGGTTGAGTCCTAATCAATCCGATTTGCATTCATTTCTAAAGCTATATTAGGGTTTTCAATACTGCGAAAAAGTTGTTTATCCCTGATTCTAAGTAGCATAATTATGGGTAGCGCTTGTAGTGATATATCCTACTAGTCACAAGTGAATCACAACTTTTGTTAAAACGAATTAGTTCTTTTATACGTTCGTTTGCATTGATTAGTCTATTCCATAAAACTTAATTCTCTTGGGTAGTTAAATCTAATTGTGCTTTTACACTTTAGGTTGCTTTCTAAGTAGAATTCACATATGCATCTATTAATGTGGTTGTAATGAAATCAGGGAATTAGCGGGATATACTTGCGATCAAGGTATCCTAGGAGTTTTAATAAATGTGAGATTAAAATACCAATTCTAGTCATTGATGAAAATAAATATTTGTGAATGATACTATCCCGTGACCAATATCTTCCTATTATTGATTACTTTCATATTATTGATTGCTTTCAATTAGTTTTATTGCTTTGAAAAATCAAAATTCCCCTATTGGTTACTAAGAAGCTGAAATTTGCATAACAACAATTGCCTCTTTGTGGATACAAACTCTTTCTTATCACATACTTCATTTATTTTAGTTAAGTAAGAAAGTGAAATTATTTTTGCTCGGATGACAACCGATCACATATAAAATTCACTCAGAATGGTGCATACAACAACGATCCCAAACATTCTGTGAATTTATTCTCCACAGGCATTATCCGCTAATGTATTGACCTGCCTAGTATTTTCCTATGCTATGTTCCCAGCCAAACTCTCAATATTTCCATGACATGATGATTAATGTTCACTCGCAGCGGAGTAGCATGAATCTCCCGAAGTGTCAGTATTGAGACCTGCATGAAAAACACTCACATAGGCTACACCACTCTCTGACAAAGAGATCAGCTTGTTTACACACTTTTTAGCGCGATCGAACGCGCTTAAATTCCTTAAGGAAAATCTAGACTATCCATATCAATCTTAAAAAAACAATCACGACCACACAATTCAACAGGCCTAGCCTACTACTAGGCGATCGTCCTGATAAGCACCGGCGGGCCCACTAACATCCCGACCGGTCAAAATCCCTTTAGCCCATCTGTTACACCCTTGAATTCTCACCAAAACATAAGTGATCACGTTGTTTTAAAAAGAGATCAAACGAGCTAAAACCAGCAAAAACGGTCTCAAACACATCACGACCGCCCAACTTAGCTAGCCTAGTTGGACGGCTTAGATGTTCCTTCAACGATCAAAGAAGTGTTGGTGTGTTCACCGGCGACCCAACTACACACATGATCAATCGACTTGCCCACGGAAAGCCAAGAGTGTATAGAATCGCTCGCCCAAAACAGGTGAACGCGCTGTTTGAAAACCCTAGTTTGAGTTGCGGCGACACACTACTGTCGCAAATCGATCACAACCATCCATATTCGCCAGCCACATTGAGTGAGTCAGATATAATTTCAGACGATCAAAGAAGCGCCAAAATGATCGCCGACGGCTCATCTCCATCCGCAGCTGATCGAATTACATGTGGTGATCCAGAAGCACGTCCAATCGCTTGCCCAAAGTAGGGCGATCACGCGCTTATATAACCCTAAATTGAATAAGCGGCGTTATGCAACTGCCGCAAATCGATCACGGCCGTCCATCTTTGCTAGCCTGGTCGGACGACCTATATATAATTTCAGGAGGCCAACGAGATGCTTGCACAATCACCAGCAACCCATCTGTGCGTGTACCTAATCGGCCTGTCCAAATCAGTGGCAAACACCACAAATTGTTTGGCCCAATGGTAGGGTGGTTGCATGGCTTTAAAACCTAAAATACAATCAACGACAACATACAACTGTCGCAAATCATCTCGTTCTTCCAACTTCACTAGCCTGGTTAGACGGTTTAGATCGAATTCTAGATGGCCAACAGGGTGATGCCGTGGTCACGGGCCACCCCTCCTCCACAGGGAGAGATCAACCAAGTGGTAGCTCACCCATAGGGTTCTCAAACGATAGCCCAAAGGTGTCCGGTCATGCTACTTTTTTAAGACAATCAACTCGCGACTAATTTGGACGAACTATAAAACAACGATGCTTCATACACATCGATTGTTTTCAGCAGTTTGTTTAAAAGAGATGCTTCATGTGCATCAATTATAAATGATGCTTTATGAATATTGATCTCACAAATAATTTTATTATTTGACCTAAAAGCACTATGTGCTACTTTAAGCGGCAAGTTTCACGACTTGGCCCATTCACTCGATACATCAAACATGTCACAAACTGGGGCATGCTTATTGGGTTATTGGCCTGGCGGTTTATAGCGTGCGGCGTGCAACACGCCCATTACGAGAAAGTGTCAGGAAAGGACAGGCGGTTAAGAAATGAGGGAGTAGTGGGTGAAAGTTTCAGGAAAGGACAGACGATTAAGAAATGAGGGAATAGTAGGTGAAAGGGTGACTGGTCTTCCCACATAATGAAAACGTGAGGGTCACCACCTTTTGTACAACCCCACTTCTCCACTACTTGGCTTCCTCCATTTCCTACGAGATCAGGGGTGCGCTCAATGACTTGTATAAATAGGTTTTTCAATATATTTTCAAAAGACAAGTGTTATTAACACAAGTATTATCAGAAAAACACCAAGAACTGATATCTTACATTCCGCAAGCTAGTTCCATATTCTGATACAAGTCATAAAACAATCATACCTTCAAAATTTAATATTTTGATCTCAACACCTTCAACGCTTCCCTCCCTAAGATCAACCCTTCTCCTTCACTTTGTGACCGAATTGAATCTGGAATGGCCATTTCTTGGTTTAGGCCAGAGTCTTACAGATTGATATCTCGAATCTAAAAGTACTCTTGTGTATTACATTTTTTTAGGGTTTGAATTCGTTTCTCATCAACACACCCAAATTTACCAAAAACAATGTAATCGTTTTTACCCCAAAACAATCAAGCGACCACGAGGGAGATTAATCTCTCGGTTGCAAGGAATCAATTTCAATCTTCATTTCAATTTTCTCGAAATCTAGAACGGGTAGATCTTAGTTCTAAAACTCAATCGTTAGTTCGATTTCATTCCAATCACCAATCCCAACTTTCGCTCCGTGATGTATCCCCACCAGCGAAATTCTCCGAAGGTCACAGATGATCGAAAACCAATCACCATGGAAGGCATGGTTAGGATATTAGAAGATGTCCTCACAAATCAAGCTGATATTTCCGAACGGAAAAACGAGACACTTTGTCTCTTAAGGAATGTAGCAAACCGGTTGTGGAAGGAGTTGGAAAACATTTATCGGGGAACATCATCAATGTTAAAGACAACACCAAAAATGTTGAATCTTTAATCAAGTTTTCTCCCTGCCAACAACGATGCAAGCAGAATACGTAGCCACGTCAGACATGAACAGAAAGGAAATAATCAACAAAATACAGCCAACAACAAAGGGCCGGAACATATTCACAGGGGAAGGGAATCGCCAGGAGTGTCATAATACCTACAAAATCTAGTTGTGTCTTTTACTTTTCTATTTCCGCAATTATAATTGTTTTTATTATAATTAGAAGTAAAATATGAAAAAGCGGGGGTCTAACAACCTCACCCAATATTTCGATTAGCAATCTGTATGGACTAACTCTAATATACTTTTAAGAGAATCAACTAGACAGTCAGACTCAATTTTAATAAAAAGTATATCAAGGAGTTAATATATCTATCTCTCGATTTGATCTATACTCAAGCAAATAGAAATCTGCGAGTCTTTATCAAATACAAGAGATATAAACTTGGATGGTACCAAAGACCAATATCCAAGGATCAATCAATTTCCAATCAATAACCAAAGGTTGGATTTCATAATTGCTCGATACAACGCACAACCTGTGATATTTCAATTATATAACAAAATATAATGCGGAATAGAAATAACATAGACACCAGAAATTTTGTCAACGAGGAAATCGCAAATGCATAAAACCCCCGGGACCTAGTCCAGATTGAACATCACACTGTATTAAACCGCTACAGACACTAGCCTACTCCAAGCTAACTTTGGATCGAATGTAGTTAAACCCCAACTAATCTCACACTGATCCAAGGTATAGTTATGCTCATACGTCTCTGATCCCAGCAGGATGCTACATACTTGATTCCCTTAGTTGATCTCACCCACAACCAAGAGTTTCTACGACCCAAAGTTGAAGACTTTAATAAAAAAATCTGTATCACACAGAAAAGTCTACGATAATAGATAAATCTGTCTTCCACAGATAAACCTACGAGTTTTGTTATGTATTTTGATAAAATCAAGGTGAACATGAACTAATCAATAACACGGACTTATATTCCCGAAGAACAGCCTAGAATTATTGATCACCTCACAATAATCTAAATCGTATGGTAGCGAAACTAGATATTTCGGAATCACAAACGGTGAGACAAAAATGTTTGTGATTTCTTTTTATCTTGCCCTATCGGAGATATAATCTCAAGCCAATTATTCAATTGAACTCGTATGATAGAAAGTGGCAAGATCAGATCGCTCAACTACAAGAGAACCCCCACTATTTCTCGTAAAGGTTTTGTGCTGTTGAACTTGGAATCAAGCATATGTGTATAATGAATTTTTGTAATTTGTTTATTCATATGATGTAAGAGTTTTGCCACTAAAATTGACAAAGGGGGAGATTGTTAGAGCATAGCTCGGTTGAACCCACCAAGCGTTGGTATGTCAAGTTTGGTTGTCATATTTTAGTGAATCAAAACTCATTTAAAGAGTCGCTTGATTATATACTAGAGTCAACTTCGTATAGTTTAGCTTGAAAGTGTTAGGATATGAGACTTACAAGTATTACATGAAGACTTGAAGAATGCGAAGAAGTATGGAGCTACAACGACAACATCATCCTTCCTCTTGAGGTTAGTAATATTTGACTTGAACTGTTTCATTCCCTAATATATCTTTCAAGTTGTGCATATTGAAAACATAACTGCGAAGCTGTGTATGATACTCTAGTTAGACATAGTATTAAGGAATACAATACGAGGTTTATTGGTTAACCATTAAACTTTGTATATTAGACATCGACATGATCATATGAATGCTATTGTGATTAATGTATAAATTTGATTGGAGGGTTGTAGATGATTTGTGGTTGGAATATATGGGGAATAATGAATGAGCATACGATATCCGTATCTAACTGTATATTTTCCATATTTTGTGTATGGCTAGATAACTTTGTCGGGTGGACCATCTTGCGGAAGGTGAATGTTAACAATCCCGAGCATAGCCAATTGTGGGAGTTGTGCAAATCGGTCATGGATCCAAGAGTTTGAAGATGGATTGATAAGGTCGGATATTATAGGAAAATTCAGGCATTGGTTTAGTTGAGAGGGGGTGATCTGGAATCCAGTTGGAAGTAGTCCAAATAGGATTTCCATTGCCTATTTTGTGGAACCAAATGGGGTGTGATAGAACAAAGAAGAGGAGTGAGTTGTTTCCATAATGGGCTAGCCAAGGTTGGGGGTTGTTGGATTGGAAAAAAAATTCATTGTTTTTCTCTACACATGGATGTATAAATCGAGTCAGGATAGTCATGTACTTCCCAAACACTTTATAGTAATAGTGCTTTGTTGTGGTATAAGCTTTTTCATTATCCCCCCCCCCCCATAATATGGGTTTGAATAAGCGTGGCTCCAGAAAAAATTCTTAGTAATTTTGTCTACTTCCTTATGAACATGTGTCGGAAAAAGGTTTGGCTGCATAATGTGATTTCCAGTAGAGATGAGCAAGGTTTTTATGAGTACTAATCTTCTTGTTTGATTGAGGCATTTCGTTTTCCATCCATTCACTTTGCAGGCCATTCTTTGTAGTAGCGGAAGAGACATATATGCTGATGATCTTCCACTTTTGAAGTGGACTCCCAAGTGCAAAGGTGGTGTTAACGTAGCCGGCATATCAAAAATGCTTTGAATTTCACCAATGGAAATTGGGTCAAGTCGTGGATGATGAATCATATTAGATTTGATGGTGATGATTTGGTCTACCGATCTTATCTTTTACATATTTTATACTTTTAATTAATGACACAGTCACTATATTATGTAGTGGTGTAGGATAGGGACTATTCAGTGGTGCATGATTATGCTTTTCGTCAGTTATTCATACGTGTGCTTTACACACTTTTAGTAGTCCGTATACTTTGATTCTCAGTGAATACTGTCCACTTGTTTCACTGCCATTCTGTCATGTTCTGTTATTAGTGTAGTATATAAACACTAATACAACTTGTCATGTATTAAGTAACTTTGATTATCTCTGTAATTCAAGAACCTGATTAACCTAATTCAAGGTTATCATGGTATCAGACTCAGAGTTCATGATACTCGGAGGGTTTTTCGATCTAATCTATAATTTTACTGCATATCTTGTTGTTATCATCCGTTCTTCTGCAAGTGAAGATCTTCAATCAAGTTTGTGACTTTTCTTGCTCGGTTCTTGCTTTCAATTCTCAGGTTCTTGACAGTTTTCTTCTCGATCTTTAATTTTTAATATCTGTTTTTTACTCAATTTCTTAGATCTGATTACAGAATCTACTCGTATTTCCAATTTTCCTCTCAACACCATAGCTAACATCATTCCTCTCAAGATTAAAGGTGATAATTTTTTAACCTGGAAATCTCTGATGTTACCTTTGCTTCGAAAATTTCAAGTCATCAAATATGTTGATGGAACATTTCCATGCCCTCCAATGTATACAAATCGCACAAGAGCAACTGATGATGTGATTAATCCTCAATATACACTCTGGAAAGCTTAGGATTCTACCCTAATTCTATGGATTCAGTCGACCATTTCTGATTATGTGATTTGTTATGTTGCTGGTGTTGATACTTATGCTGGTTTATAGAAAGAAATTAATGCTCGATTTGCTCAAACTTCTGCAACACATGCTATTCAGTTGAGGACCAAACTTCAAACATTGAAGATGACTGAATTTTTTCCCGCTTTTCTTGTTGAAGTCAAGAAACTTCAAGATCAACTTGCTGCTGCTGGTTGTCATGTATCTGATAATGAGTTGGTGGTAAGCATTCTTTCTGTCTTGTCTTTTGATTATGCATCTTTTGCTACCTCAATTAGGATCAAAACTCCACCAGTTATAGCTCAGGAATTTCACAATTTGCTTCTTAGTGAAGAGATGGATATTTCTACTAATAGATCTTCTGATGAAGCAAAAGCTTTTGTTGTTAACTCAAATTACTATCCTAGAGGAAAATTTAGAGGTGGAAACCTTTCTAAAGAAAATTATTCAAGAAATAATAAAGGAGGATTTAGAGGTAGAAGATTTCCTAATCCTACAATCTTCTCAAGAAGTGGTTCTGGTAGAGGATATAACAATCATGATGAATAACCATGTCAGTTGTGCAACATCAAAGGACATCTAGCGCCAACCTACACTCAAAGATTGAATTTTTCTTATCAAGGAAGGTAGCCACCATCAAATCTTAGTACAATGCTAGCTGCTGCAGATATTTTTGATGATGAATGGTATGCAGATAGTGGTGCAAATCAACACATAACTTCAGATCCAGCTTCTCTTACTGAATCTACTCCATTTGAGGGATCTGAGAAGATAACTACTGCTAATGGACAAGGTATGCCTATTACACATTTAGGTACTTATAGTAAACATGTTAATGATCAATCATTCAATCTAAATAATATCCTTCTAGTTCCAAATGCATCTCACAATTTACTTTCTGTGCACAAATTCACTTCTGATAATAATTGTGAGATAACTTTCTCTTCCAATTGCTTCACTGTGAAGGAACTGAACTCTGGGAGGATTCTTTTGCAAGGGCCACATAAAAATGGTCTTTACCCTATAAAATTCACTTCAACCTCTCAAGCACTTTCTGCTCAAGCTCCTGACATTCTCATCCTTCATAAGAGACTTGGACATCCATCTTTTCAAACAATCCAGAAACTCAAACAACAACTCAACAATTGCAAGTTCTCTAGCACACCTTTCTCTTGTGATGAATGTAAAACTTGTAGAAGTCAGAAATTACCATTTCAAATGTCTTGTAACTTTGCATCTCATCCTCTAAAATTGTTACATATGGATCTTTGGAGTCCATGTTCAGTTTCTTCTGTTTCAGGGTCTTATTACTATGCCAACATTATAGATGACTAATCTAAGTTTTGTTGGATCTTTCCATTAATCAATAAATCTGACTTCAAATTTGTGTTTATTTCATTTATTGCTTATGTTGAAAATCATTTCTCTCTAACTGTGAAATGCATAAGAATTGATGTAGGAGGAGAGTTTGTCAATAATTTGTTAGCAGAATATCTTTTATCCAAAGGCATCAGTCATGAAATAACTTGTCCTAATACTCCAGAACAAAATGGATTTGCTGAAGTTAAACATAAGCACATATTAGGAGTTGCTAGAACTCTTTTCAAATAATCTGGTCTTCCACTTAAATTTTGGGTTGATGTTTTTCACACAACTAACTATCTTATCAATAGAGTTCCTGCAAGATCAATTGGTTTTGTTTCACCTTTTGATTTCTTATTTCACAAAAAGCTAGATTACTCATTTCTAAAGGTTTTTGGATGTGCTTGTTATCCTTGGTTGAAACCTTACACCAAAACTAAGCTTGAACCTATGAGCAAACAATGTGTCTTTCTAGGCTATAGTCAATCTCATAAAGGGTATAAATGTATTGATCCAACTACTGGTAAAGTCTATATATCTAGACATGTTCAGTTCAATGAGAGTCTGCTTTTCCATATCATTCTTTAAATCTCTCTACTTCTTCAGTCAATTCAGATACTTCAACTGAAGTTTTACATTTTCCATTTACCACTATAGTAAGCATTGTTCCAACATCTGTCTCTCCTGCAGTTTCACATTCTGTCCCTATCTCTACCGCAATGCCATATTCCATTCCTGTTAATGATCATATCATGGTTACTAGGGGTAAAAATGGTATACTGAAACCAAAATTATATTATGAAACTAAACCCCATATGTCTGCTTCATTACTTTGTGATACTTCTATTCCCACTAATGTGAGACAAGCAAAGAAAAATATAGTATGGATTCCTGCACTAAATAATGAGTATAAAGCATTGCAAGATGCTGGTACTTGGACTCTTGTTGATCCTTATCCTGATCAAAATGTAGTTGGACGTAAGTGGGTATTCAAAGTCAAGCAAAATCCAGATGGTACTCTAGACAAGCAAAAAGCAAGACTTGTAGCTAAAGGTTTTCATCAACATGAGGGATTTGACTTTGCTGATACTTTTAGTCCAGTGGAAAAACCAACGACTATTAGAATTGTATTTTCAACGACAGTTCAGTACAACTGGTCTATCCACCAATTGGATGTAAGTAATGCCTTTCTTCATGGTGATCTCAAGGAGAAGGTTTTTATGAGTCAGCCACCAGGTTTTGTAGATCCAGATAAACCACATCATGTGTGTTTATTACATAAATCCATATATGGTTTGAAACATGCACTAAGGGCCTGGTATGAAAAACTCAAGACTGCTCTTACTGACTTACAGTTTGTCTCTTCAATAGCAGATACTTCATTGTTTGTGCACAAAATAGGTGATCAAATTTCAGTGGCTCTAGTCTATGTTGATGACATTCTTCTGACTAGTAAAAACTCAGAATTTCTTCAAACTGTTATTTCTAGTCTCCAACAGAAATTTCCAGTTAAGGATCTAGGAGATGATCACTCTTTCTTGGGTCTTGAGGGAAAAAGAACAGATTCAGTCTTGTTTCTCAGCCAGACCTAAATATGCCATTGATCTTCTCATAAGAACTAATATGGAAGGAGCAAAACCTTGCAAAGACTCCTATTGCTGCAAATGTCAAACTTTCTAAATCAGATGGTACTTTGATTGATAATCCCACAGAATACAGGTCCATTGTTGGTGCTTTACATTATATCACATGGACAAGGCCAGAGATATCATATGCAGTTAATCTAGTATATCAACATATGCAGCATCTGTCAGATCACTGCTCGGTCAAACTCGCAAACGTTTCTATCTCAAGCTTGTTTGTCAATGTTAGTGATGAAAACTATAAGTCTTGATTTCTTGTCTACTTATAGTGATGTCTCGGACTAGGATAGATTGTGTAGTTGAGCATTATACTTCACGGCATTCATCAATTAAAGACGAAGAACTGCTAAGGTGAGCTTGTGGAACTTCATCAACAAAAGGTATGTGGAGACTAAAACTCATCTATCACTTGGAAAGTCTATTTCTACTTTATCTCCTATATTGAGACATAAGTCGCATTACTATATGGTTTTCTATTATACACATTTGAGATTTCGAGTGAAGTTTTCGCTTACATATTTCTCGAAATATGTGTTGGTAAGCTTTCGCTTCAACTAAGTTCATCTTATATTCTTGATGAAAGTCAAAAGATGATCATGTGAAAATTTACGAGTAACATCTTACATGGTTTGTGTGATACAATCATTTGGTGTAGACTTGGAATGTTTCGTTATGATTATTTCAATAACTTGAAAATTTCTTTGATGCTAATAGTGTGTGAAAACATCTATTGCCATCCTCTAAGAAAGTTTTACTGATT
Source organism: Papaver bracteatum (assembly GCA_023529315.1). Classification (NCBI taxonomy): domain Eukaryota; kingdom Viridiplantae; phylum Streptophyta; class Magnoliopsida; order Ranunculales; family Papaveraceae; genus Papaver; species Papaver bracteatum. The sequence goes on from JAJJWX010004551.1 coordinate 217,790, forward strand.
GAAATAAGAGTTTAAATAATTAACCAACATTGGATTATAAACATGTTGTGCACTCTTGTACATATGTGATCCATGACTGGGAATCATAGTATGCATACCCATATGCGTACCTATTGGTTTGAGAAGTCCGAGAACCTATTGTCATCCTCTAAGTGCGGGATTATAAACATCTATTTTCATCCTCTAAGTGCATGTACCCGTACGCATACTTGAGTAGGTTTGTGACCGGAATTTTCAGCTGGGTTTGGAGGTATGCGTACCCGTTTGCATACTGGCGAAAACCAAACTTGGTCCGGCTATCTAAGTATGCGTACCCGTTTGCATACTTGAATGGTTAAAGTTCTAAAATAGGTTTTGTTATAAATGGTTAAAGAACAAATACATTTATATATAATAAGGAATGCATTCTTTGCAAAATGTGGCTATAATGTTCATAATTGATTCGAGTGAATCAAACGATTTTGCTTCAATTGTGTTCTTGTATACTTCTATGAGAATATAACAATTGAACAACTCTTTAACTAGTTTCATTTGAGTCATTTGAACTAGTTATGGTTAAGATGAATAAGGTGGATATGAGAGTGTTCATATGGCTAACCTCGGTTAACTACTGTTGAGCCAACATGGTGTACACGTTTAGGTAAGGTTACATAAACCTAAATGAGGGTACATCTCATTTGTGTATAACACGCTAAGTTTGATTTAACGGTTGAAAGATATTAGCTTGAGTCTAATCATGATTTCATCTAACGGTGAATATTGAATGCTTTGTTACCAAGTGTTGATGGTGGTTTTTAGTTCATGGTCAAAATTGTAAAATCATGTATTTAATGTGTTGTCATCCTGCAAAGGAACAAAAGCCATTTGAAAGTGATGAGTACATAAACCTCTTCGCTCACAAATGCATTGAGCAATTCAATATATTCGAATAAACATATTGATAGGTGTTGAAAACACCTTAATTATTATCTCTTGTTTATGTTTTCTCTGCTATTTTTCTTGTACAATATGTATCTTATGTTTGCTTTTGAGTTGATTAGGTGCAATGGAGTCATTAGGAGCAAAAGAAGGAGAAAACGTCTATTTGGAGCGTAAAAGTGAAAAGAGGTTTATTCACATGCGAGCTATACTGGGAGCGGAGCGGAGCCGAGCCAGTAATAGGAGACAAACACTACAGCTTAGTCTAGAAAAGCAACGGACTGGCATCTTGGTGCCCAGTATATACTTAAAGGGTGTATGAATCATCCTTGAATACCCTTATCTACTTCAACTGGGTGGCTATATCCACCCCATTCATACACAAGACCTAAAAGTCATAAGTTTATCATGCTGCTGCTTCTGTCTGAAATTTAGAGAAGTTACGGCGGCACCATAACTGAAGAGAAAGAAAGAGAAATCGAGATTCGATTGAGGAAATTGAAAGAGGATCGAGTTATGCTGATGTTTGAGTGATTCACACAGTGAGATGGGGATGTGAATGGAACATCGATAAAGTAGGGAGATGACTGGGTTATTTCAGATGGAAGACATGCCTGAATTCGAGATGTGATGGATTTTAGAGAAATATTGGCAGATTGGGTTCAAGCTTGTTCTCGCGTTCAATTGGAACATGTAATCATTGTTTCGAAGTAACTTCAGAGTATTTGAAATTGGGTTTGAGTTTCCAGAGTTAGGGTTTGTCTGAATTTGTAAAGATGCAGCTGCTGCCATCGATTTGGTCGAAATGTGATGGTGGTTACAGTCAGGAATTGGTTGATGCTGTTGCTAAAATGATTTGTTGTGTTAAATTTATGGTTTTTTGATGGTAACTAAACTATTTGAGATAGATGTATGTCTAGGCTTATGGTGATGCTGGTAAAGATACAGATGAAGGTGGTTGAGAAGACATGGGTTTGTACTGTTGTTGTGTCTGGAATGGAGAGTGGGTTGTTATTGATTGAGCAGATGGGTTCAATTCTGGTGATTTTTGGTGGAATTCAAATTGCAGATGTGAACTAGAGTTACCGCAAGCCATGGATTGGGGTGCTAATGTGCAGTTGTAGAGGATGATGTTTGAGTTGCAGTTGGATATGGAATTGGTTAAGTGGAAGCAATGAGTTGGTGGTACTGGAGATGCAGCTGGAAGTATTGCAGCTGAAGTGAAAGGGAAGATCAATTAAGTAAAGGGTTAACTGCAATGGGCTTGTGTGTATGTATTTCAGTATGTTGATATGTAGTGGAGTACTAGGTTGTCGCTTGGTTCTGAGTCTGGTGAAGAAAAGATGTTGCTGCTATGGACTGATGCACTGCAATGAGAATAAAGTGTATTAGATGTATGCTAGGACATTACAGTGGAGGCTTGATGAATTATGGGTCACTGGTATTGGTTGGTGCTGCTCAGGGAATAAGAAATGGTAGTAGCTCAGTTGATCTGAAGCAATGCACTGACAGGTTTGAGCAGAATGAATGAGATGGAGATGCTACTGGATTTGAGTAGGTTACATCAATCTCATATAATGGAGGAAGATGTAACAAGAGGGGTTGAGCTGGGACAATTGAATTGGAAGTGATGGAACTGACATTGCTGCAGTCAGGTGGTGATGCACTGCAGTGAGTTTGTCGCAGGTGATGGTGCTGTGTGTTGTTGGTTTAAGCTGGAAGTTGAGATGAATGTGAGAAGCATTGCAGTGATGCAACTGAGCTGGAGTGCAGGGTTTTATGTAATGCATAGATGAAATTGCTGGTGCTGCAAGGGGTCTTGCTTTCGCAGGTAATTTAGGCTTGTAGTGGAGTGAACTGGCAGAGTAGAGTTAGGACTTGTGCAACTGTGATTAGATGTATGCTAAATTGTTACAGGTGATAGCTGGTGATATTATTGGGAGATAAGAATTAAAATGGATTACTTGAGCCGCAGATTGAGCAAATGAAAGTGATGCAACTATAATGGGAGTTGAACTGTAGTGGAGTTGAACTGTCTTGCTTTCGCAGGTAATTTAGGCTTGTAGTGGAGTGAACTGGCAGAGTAGAGTTAGGACTTGTGCAACTGTGATTAGATGTATGCTAAATTGTTACAGGTGATAGCTGGTGATATTATTGGGAGATAAGAATTAAAATGGATTACTTGAGCCGCAGATTGAGCAAATGAAAGTGATGCAACTATAATGGGAGTTGAACTGTGACCGAAAAGAAGAAGAGATGGTGCTTGTAATGCTGGTGATGGACTGAATTGCTTTTGCAAAGAAGCTACAGATAGCTAGTTCTGCAGGTTTGCATTGCAGTCAAGGCATGGATCAAATGGTGTTGAGAAGGGGATGTATTGGTGCTGATATGTATGGTATTGGAACTGAATGTTGCTGGCAAGGTTGAAATGGCAGAGCTGCAGCTGTGAAGATTGAGCTACAAATGGTGCAAGACAGGGCCATCATGGCTGGAGTTGAAGTGGTGAAGCATAATTATTGTGCATTTTAGCAACATTCTATGCAAATGGCCAGGACAAGGTGACTTAGATAGAGTGATTTGACAACTGAGTTGACCTAGTTGATTCAGGTAACCGGCGGCAAACTTCAGTTGACCGGCAGTATTTTTTGGCAGGATTCCGACCAACTTTCGGTCATTGCACCAGTTTTCCGGCGAGCAGTTTTTGGGACAAATTTTTACATGGGTTATTCCTCACATATGGGCTTATTGGATCATTTGGACTTTGGGCTTTGAAGACCTAATTTTGGAAAGATAAAACGAAGAAAGTTTCTATTTTTCTGGGGGATCATATATTTTTTTACTGGAGTTTTGGAGGGGAGCAGCGACTAGGGTTTTCTTTCATTTATTTTTCGTCTTCTTCATTTTATTAATGATTATGAATATGATGAACCCAAAAGCTAAGTAGCTAAACATATTATTGGTTATGGGATAAAGTGGATTTCACAAATGATATTTGATTCAATAAATTAGTTTTGTCTCAGTCATTTATTGTTTATGATTCATGGTTTATATTGTCATATGATTTGATTGTTTGTTTGGTTGAGTCCGGAATCAATCCGATTTGCATTCATTTCTAAAGCTATATTAGGTTTTTCAATACGAAAATGTTGTTTATCCCTGATTCTAATTAGCATAATTGTGGGTAGTGCTTGTAGTGATATATCCTACTAGTCACAAGTGAATCACAACTTTTGTTAAAACGGATTAGTGTTTTTACACGTTCGTTTGCATTGATTAGTCTATTCCATAAAACTTAACGCTCTTGAGTAGTTAAATCTAATTGTGCTTTTACACTTTAGGTTGCTTTCTAAGTAGAATTCACATATGCATCTTTTAATGTGGTTGTGATGAAATCAGGGAATTAGCGGGATATACTTGCGATCAAGGTATCCTATGACTTTTAATAAATGTGAGATTAAAATACCAGTTCTAGTCATTGATGAAAATACATGTTTGTGAATGATACCATCCCGTGACCAATATCTTCCTCTTATTGATTACTTTCATATTTTATTGCTTTGAAAAATCAAAATTCCCCTATTGGTTTCTAAGAAACTGAAATTTGCATAACAACAATTGCCTCTCTGTGGATGCGAGCTCTTTCATACTTCATTTACTTTAGTTAAGTAAGAAAGTAAAATTATTTTTGCTCGGCTGACAACCGATCAAATTTTGGCGCCGTTGCCGGGGAGGTATACAACTTGTTATTAAGTTTTTAGTTTCTTTATTATTTTTGCTTGCATATTTGCTTTTCGTTTCTTTTCTTGTTTCTCACTTGTTTACGAGAATTTTTTTCAGGTACTAATCCCTGGCTCCTAAGAATTGGAATTATCGAAGGTGCGAGATAGCTACTCGAAGATGCACAATACTCCAACCAAGTCAAGACATAACGGAAGCACAAGAGTTGGAAGTGGGAGAAGAGTTACAACTAGAAGAAGAACAAGAGGTTCCATTCATAGAAGAACCACTAGTTTAAGAAGAAGAAGCAATGGGTGATCGTACACTAAAGGACTTGTCTTCTCACAGGCTTGATGCACAACGATGGTGTATTCAAACGAACTCAACCTTCGAGATAAAACCGGGGTTGATTAGAGAGTTTCCGAAGTTTCAAGGCATGGTAAATGAAGATCCAAACAAGCATCTCATGGGTTTCCACAATGTTATCATGGCCATGATTCCAGCGGACACTAATGCCGATGGTGCAATGTTGAAGGCTTTCCCATTCTCTTTGGCGGACAATGCTAAGGAATGGTTGTATTATTTACCATCCGGGAGTGTCACTACATGGAACGGGTTGAAGAAGCTCTTTCTAGAGAGGTATTTTCCTGCATCCAAAGCTACTCAAATTCGCAAAGAGATTTGTGGGATACAATAAAAGGATGGGAAGTCGTTGTATGAATGTTGGGAATGATATAAGAGATTGGTGGGAAGCTGCCCTCACCACCAATACAGTGACTTGATGATAATACAATACTTCTACGAAGGCCTCCAACCAAGTGATAGATATCTTCTTGATGCAACGGGTGGTGGTGCACTAGTGAACAAGACGGTGGCCCAAGCTACCGAGTTGATTGAAAGTATGGCTGCGAACTCGCAACAATTCTACGCAAGAGGTGAACCAATGGTTAGGTGAGTGCATGAAGTTAGTGATTCATCATCATCACACCGTGATCAAAGGATGGATAATATGGAGAAAATGATGCAAAGGATGGCTGCGGTTATTTTACCTTCATATGGTGAAGAGTTGGAGCAAGCTAGTGCGGCCTTTCCAAATCATCAAAGACGGTATGATCCCTACTCTAACACTTATAATCCGGGATGGAGAGATCACCCCAATTTTAGTTATGCTAACAAGCAAGGTGCGGTTCAACAACCTAATTTCAACCGTTCAAGTGGATTTCAACCGCAACAACAACAATTTCAGCAACCACAACAATCAATGCAAAATCAAGGTTCCGGTATTGATGCAAAGCTTCAAACAATGATGCAAGGTATTTCTACCATGTTTAAAGAAAGCCAGCAGGAAACTAAGAGTGCTATCAAGGAGTTGCAGACATAAATGGGCTCCATGGTGATTGAATTAAACAAATTGAATGCACAAAATAGTGGGAAACTCCCTTCTCAATCTCTTAACCCAAGAGAGAATGTTAGTGCTATTATATTGAGAAGCAAAGACACAACTTGTGCAACTCCGAAATTGTTGATGTGGGTGATATGGAGACCCAAAAGGAACATATTTTGGAGGAAAACAATGATGATTTTCCCCAAACTTCTGAGGTACCTATTTCTAGCTCTAAAACTCGTATTTCTACTTATGTTCCTCCTTTACCTTTCCCTTGCAGGTTTGCTAATTCTAAGGAGGAACTAGAAAAGAAGATTTTAGACATCTTCAAGAAACTTCATGTAAAACATTCCGCTCATTGATGTTATCAAGAAATTCCCAAATATGCGAAGGTTTTGAAATACTTGTGTACCAAGAAGGAAAAGCTAACCCGTAATGAGGTTATGAGTGTGGGGAAAACGCGGCGGTCTTGAAAAAAAACTCCCACCCAAATGCAAGGATCCGGTAGTTTCACTATACCCATAGAGATTGGTAATATAAGGATGGGAAAGGCTATGCTTGACTTAGGAGCATCCATGAATATCATGCCAGCATCTATTTATAAGTCTTTAAATTTGGGTCCATTGAAACCATCTAATATTGTGCTTGAACTTGCATATCGTTCTAATGTCTACCCTAGGGGTATTATTGAGGATGTCCTTGTGCAGGTGAACCAACTAGATTTTCCAGCTGATTTTTGTGTTCTAGAAATGGATGATGGCTCGGATGCATCCATACCATGTTGCTTGGGAGACCTTTCATGAAGATGGCTAAAACCGTCATTGATGTGGACGAGGGAATACTCACGATGAAGTTTAACGATGAGATAATTCGCTTCAACATGTTTGAAGTCATGCGGTATCCTAGTGATGTTCATTTGGGTGTCCATAACATATGGGACCCTAGCTAAGGCTTAACAAGCAAGGAGATAGTCGGGCTGACGACTTTAAATCAAGCGTTAAATGGGAGGCAACCCATAGGATGGGTATTTCTTGTATTATTTTCATTTTCTTGTCTTGTTTTTAGTTTTTCTTGTCTTGCATTTATTTTTTTCAGATTTCTTGTCAATTTTTATGTAGGATTTCTCACCTTGACTTACTTTGATGACTCAATTTACATTGAGGACAATGTAAAGTTCAAGTGTGGGGATTGGTTAAGCATTTGCATTGTAATTTTTTCAAAATTTTCAACTTTTGTGTAAAATAGTGAATGAAAAACTCCAACTTGTAGTTAGTTTAGTGTCACATAGTATACATTTCGCTAAGATTACATTGAGATTCTCATAAAAGTGACTGAACTTAGAGATGACAGAGAACGTGATCAGGTTTCTTACTTGTATGAGAGTTAAAGTTGGATTTAACCATGCCAGTGGCAAATGAGGTGCAGACTGAATTCGGTAGTAGATTTGTGATCCCCTATAGTGGGACTACCTATTGTACATCATGTTGGCACCGACCTTTATTTCTTTGTACCTGTCTAAATTTGTGCTTTTAGAGTGTGTGTCACCGTTCGTAAACTCCGGGTAGAATGGTGAGCTACCCAACCTCCCACCAATAGAAGCACTATTTTGATCTCTTGAGTGCTATTTTATTAATCATGATGGTGACATCGAATTGCTAACTTACATACCACTTGTAATCTTGTTCACAGTTAGCACCATCCACTTTATCTCTCTCTACACCAACAGGTCCATAGAAACACCATCATCATCAACAAGAGGAGCATCAAAAATTCGAAGGAAAGTTGAAGATGTTCAAGGTTTACAAGCAACAGTACAGAAATAAGCATATTTCAGATTCAAGTAAAGCAACAAAACAAAGAGTAAAATTTTTACAAGTTGAAGACTATTGTACAAGAGTGAAGATTATTAAGATGAGAATTCAAGAAGTTTATGATATCGAGACGTACAAGTTGTAAATAATTGAGCGGTAAAGTACTTACACCATGGCCTTTGTACTTGTATTTTTATTTTATCTTTATTTCTATTTTATTTTCTCTTGTCACAAAAAAAAAAATGGGACATGGTTATCATTATGCTAGTTCCCTCATCAAAAATATGAAAAAAGAAAGAAGAAAAAGAGACAAGAGAAAAGTTCATTAGGTTCATCATTAGTTTTAATTTTTTGTTTGTTTTCATTTTGTATTTACTTTATTTATCTTGCATTTCACAAAAGAAAAAAAGAAGAAGAAGAAAAAAAAAAATATTCATTGCATCATATTTCAGTTTGTTTAGTTCATTTTTGGTTTTGTACTCATTCAATAAAGCCAATGGAAGAAGAAATATATAATGAAGTTTCAAGCAACAAGAAATTAGAGGAAAGAGTTATATTGTCAAGATTCTATGAAGTTTAAGAATTCATCATCAAGAGTTGAGGACCGAAGACGAAGATGAAGACAAAGATTGAAGACCGAAAATGTTTTTATGGATGATGTGAGAGTGGTGCTAACTGCACGCCGAACAGATAACGAGGTAAGTAAGCATATTCCCACCATCGTTAAGTGGTTGATTTCCTTTCTTAGAGATCGTCAGAAAAAATGGTTTTCAAAACAATAAAAGATGTGGGTTTTCAAAACAATTCGGAGGGTTTTGCCTTCCTACTATTCAACATGTCACAAGATTCTGTCTTCATTCCTACCTGGACACATGTGTGACCCATTAAAAGCTGTTTATTATTGAGAGCATTTTTATCAAACCCTTTCTTATGAGGCAGAGTCGAGACTTTTGATTACTCCGAACCCAAATTTCTTTCGATAAGGGATGGTTATTTCTCTCTCAACTTTTAAGAATGAGATTGTGTTCATATTTGTGTCTAACTTCTCATGACTAGTGTGCAGAATTTTTATATCTTCTTAGCGCGTTGGATGCTATCATTTCGGAGAACTAGTAAGTTGGAAAAGTAGGTTTTATGGGTATATCTCTAGTAAACCCTCACGAGAGTTGTATGTAAATTTTAGAATTAGTTTTGTTTGATTTGCTCGAGGACTAGCAAAGTCTAAGTGTGGGGGAATTTGATAGGTGTTGTAAACACCTTAATTATTACATATTGTTTATGCTTTCTCTGCTAGTTTTCTTGTAAAATATGTATCTTATGTTTGTTTTTGAGTTGATTAGGTGCAATGGAGTCATTAGGAGCAAAAGAAGGAGAAAACGTCTATTTGGAGCGTAAAAAGGCAAAGAGGTCAATTCACATGCGAGCTATACTAGGAGCAGAGCGGAGCCGAGCTAGTAATAGGAGACAAACACTACAGCTTAGTCTAGAGAAGCAACGGACTGGCATCTTGGTGCCCAATATATACTTAAGGGGTGTATGAATCATCCTTTAATACCCCTTATCTACTTCACCTGGGTGGATATATCCATCCCATTCCTACACAAGACCTAAAATCAGAAGGTTATCATGTTGTTGCTTCTGTCTGAAATTTAGAGAAGTTCGGTGGCACCATAACTGAAGAGAAAGAAAGAGAAATCGAGATTCGATTTAGGAAATTGAGAGAGGATCGAGTTCTGCTGATGTTTGAGTGATTAACACAGGGAGATGGGGATGTGAATGGAAGATCGATGAAGTAGGGAGATGACTGGGTTATTTCAAATGGAAGACATGCCTGAATTCGAGTTGTGATGGATTTGAGAGAAACATTGCATATTGGGTTCAAGCTTGTTATCGCGTTCAATTGGAACAGGTAATCATTGATTCGAAGTAACTTCAGAGTATTTGAAATTGGGTTTGAGTTTCCAGAGTTAGGGTTTGTCTGAATTTGTAAAGATGCTGCTGCTGCCATTGATTAGATCGAAATGTGATGGTGGTTATAGTCAGGAATTGGTTGATGTTGTTGCTAGAATGATTTGCTTAAATTTATGGTTTGTTGATGGTAAATAAACTATTTGAGATATATGTATGTCTAGGCTTATGGTGATGCTGGTAAAAATACAAATGAAGGTGGTTGAGAAGACATGGGTTTGTACTGATGTTGTGTCTGGAATGGAGAGTGGGTTGTTGTTGATTGAGCAGATGGGTTCAATTCTGGTGATGTTTGGTGGAATTCAAATTGCAGATGTGAACTAGAGTTACCGCAAGCCATGGATTGAGGTGTTATTGTGCAGCTGTAGAGGATGATGTTTGATTTGCAGTTGGAGATGAAATTGTTTAAGTGGAAGCAATGAGTTGGTGGTACTGGAGATGCAGCTGGAAGTATTGCAGCGGAAGTGAAAGGAAAGAGCAATTGAGTAAAGGGTTAACTGCAGTGGGTTTGTGTGTATGCATTTTAGTGTGTTGATATGCAGTGGAGTACTGGGTTGTCGCTTGGTTCTGAGTCTGGTGAAGAAAAGATGTTGCTGCTATGGACTGATACACTGCAATGAGAATGAAGTGTATTAGATGTATGCTAGGACATTACAATGGAGGCTTGATAAATTATGGGTCACTGGTATTGGTTGGTGCTGCTCAGGGAATAGGAAATGGTAGTGGCTCAGTTGATCTGAAGCAATGCAGTGACAGGTTTGAGCATAATGAATGAGATGGAGCTGCTACTGGATTAGAGTAGGTTGCGTCAATCTCAGAGAATGGAGGAAGATGTAACAAGAGGGGTTGAGCTAGGATAATTGAACTGGAAATGATGGAACTGACATTGCTGCAGTCAGGTAGTGATGGTACTGCAGTGAGTTTGTTGCAGGTGATGGTGTTGTGTGTTGTTGGTTTAAGCTGGAAGTTGAGATGAATGTGAGAAGCATTGCAGTGATGCAACTGAGCTGGGGTGCAGGGTTTTATGTAATGCAGAGATGAAATTGATGGTGTTGCAAGGGGTCTTGCTTTTGCAGGTGATTTAGGCTTGTATTGGAATGAACTGGCAGAGTGGAGTTAGGTCTTATGCAACTGTGATTAGATGTATGCTAAATTGTTGCAGGTGATAGCTGGTGCTATTACTAGGAGATAAGAACTAAAATGGATTACTTGAGCCACAGATTGTGCAAACGAAAGTGATGCAGCTGTAATGGGAGTTGAACTATGACAGAAAAGAAGAAGAGATGGTGCTTGTAATGCTGGTGATGGACTGAATTGATTTTGCAAAGAAGCTACAGATAGCTAGTTCTGCAGATCTGCATTGCAGTTAAGGCATATATCAAATGGTGTTGAGAAGGGGATGTATTGGTGCTACTATGTATGGTATTGGAACTGAATGTTGCTGTCAAGGTTAAAATGGCAGAGCTGCAGCTGTGAAGATTGAGCTACAGATGGTGCAAGACAGGGCCATCATGGCTGGAGTTGAAGTGGTGAAGCACAATTATTGTGCATTTTAGCAACAGTCTATGCAAATGTCCAGGCCAAGGTGACTTAGATAGAGTGATTTGACAACTGAGTTGACCTAGTTGATTCAGGTAACCGGCGGCAAACTTCAGTTGACCGACAATAATTTTTGGCCGGATTCCGGCAAACTTCCGGCCATTGCACCAGTTTTCCGGCGAGCAGTTTTTGGGACAGATTTTTACATGGGTTATTCCTCACATATGGGCTTATTGGATCATTTGGACTTTGGGCTTTGAAGACCTAATTTTAGAAAGATGAAAAGGAGAGTTTCTATTTTTCTGGGGGATCATATATTTTTTTACTGGAGTTTTGGAGGGGAGCAACGACTAGGGTTTGCTTTCATTTATTTTTCGCCTTCTTCATTTTATTAATGATTATGAATATGATGAACCCAAAAGATATGAGTAGCTAAACATATTATTGGTTATGGGATAAAGTGGATTTCACAAATGATATTTGATTCAATGAATTAGTTTTGTCTCAGTCATTTATTGTTTATGATTCATGGTTTATATTGTCATATGATTTGATTGTTTGTTTGGTTGAGTCCGGAATCAATCCGATTTGCATTCATTTCTAAAGCTATATTAGGGTTTTCAATACGAAAAAGTTGTTTATCCCTGATTCTAAGTAGCATAATTATGGGTAGCGCTTGTAGTGATATATCCTACTAGTCACAAGTGAATCACAACTTTTGTTAAAACGAATTAGTTCTTTTATACGTTCGTTTGCATTGATTAGTCTATTCCATAAAACTTAATTCTCTTGGGTAGTTAAATCTAATTGTGCTTTTACACTTTAGGTTGCTTTCTAAGTAGAATTCACATATGCATCTATTAATGTGGTTGTAATGAAATCAGGGAATTAGCGGGATATACTTGCGATCAAGGTATCCTAGGAGTTTTAATAAATGTGAGATTAAAATACCAATTCTAGTCATTGATGAAAATAAATATTTGTGAATGATACTATCCCGTGACCAATATCTTCCTATTATTGATTACTTTCATATTATTGATTGCTTTCAATTAGTTTTATTGCTTTGAAAAATCAAAATTCCCCTATTGGTTACTAAGAAGCTGAAATTTGCATAACAACAATTGCCTCTTTGTGGATACAAACTCTTTCTTATCACATACTTCATTTATTTTAGTTAAGTAAGAAAGTGAAATTATTTTTGCTCGGATGACAACCGATCACATATAAAATTCACTCAGAATGGTGCATACAACAACGATCCCAAACATTCTGTGAATTTATTCTCCACAGGCATTATCCGCTAATGTATTGACCTGCCTAGTATTTTCCTATGCTATGTTCCCAGCCAAACTCTCAATATTTCCATGACATGATGATTAATGTTCACTCGCAGCGGAGTAGCATGAATCTCCCGAAGTGTCAGTATTGAGACCTGCATGAAAAACACTCACATAGGCTACACCACTCTCTGACAAAGAGATCAGCTTGTTTACACACTTTTTAGCGCGATCGAACGCGCTTAAATTCCTTAAGGAAAATCTAGACTATCCATATCAATCTTAAAAAAACAATCACGACCACACAATTCAACAGGCCTAGCCTACTACTAGGCGATCGTCCTGATAAGCACCGGCGGGCCCACTAACATCCCGACCGGTCAAAATCCCTTTAGCCCATCTGTTACACCCTTGAATTCTCACCAAAACATAAGTGATCACGTTGTTTTAAAAAGAGATCAAACGAGCTAAAACCAGCAAAAACGGTCTCAAACACATCACGACCGCCCAACTTAGCTAGCCTAGTTGGACGGCTTAGATGTTCCTTCGAACGATCAAAGAAGTGTTGGTGTGTTCACCGGCGACCCAACTACACACATGATCAATCGACTTGCCCACGGAAAGCCAAGAGTGTATAGAATCGCTCGCCCAAAACAGGGTGAACGCGCTGTTTGAAAACCCTAGTTTGAGTTGCGGCGACACACTACTGTCGCAAATCGATCACAACCATCCATATTCGCCAGCCACATTGAGTGAGTCAGATATAATTTCAGACGATCAAAGAAGCGCCAAAATGATCGCCGACGGCTCATCTCCATCCGCAGCTGATCGAATTACATGTGGTGATCCAGAAGCACGTCCAATCGCTTTCCCAAAGTAGGGCGATCACGCGCTTATATAACCCTAAATTGAATAAGCGGCGTTATGCAACTGCCGCAAATCGATCACGGCCGTCCATCTTTGCTAGCCTGGTCGGACGACCTATATATAATTTCAGGAGGCCAACGAGATGCTTGCACAATCACCAGCAACCCATCTGTGCGTGTACCTAATCGGCCTGTCCAAATCAGTGGCAAACACCACAAATTGTTTGGCCCAATGGTAGGGTGGTTGCATGGCTTTAAAACCTAAAATACAATCAACGACAACATACAACTGTCGCAAATCATCTCGTTCGTACAACTTCACTAGCCTGGTTAGACGGTTTAGATCGAATTCTAGATGGCCAACAGGGTGATGCCGTGGTCACGGGCCACCCCTCCTCCACAGGGAGAGATCAACCAAGTGGTAGCTCACCCATAGGGTTCTCAAACGATAGCCCAAAGGTGTCCGGTCATGCTACTTTTTTAAGACAATCAACTCGCGACTAATTTGGACGAACTATAAAACAACGATGCTTCATACACATCGATTGTTTTCAGCAGTTTGTTTAAAAGAGATGCTTCATGTGCATCAATTATAAATGATGCTTTATGAATATTGATCTCACAAATAATTTTATTATTTGACCTAAAAGCACTATGTGCTACTTTAAGCGGCAAGTTTCACGACTTGGCCCATTCACTCGATACATCAAACATGTCACAAACTGGGGCATGCTTATTGGGTTATTGGCCTGGCGGTTTATAGCGTGCGGCGTGCAACACGCCCATTACGAGAAAGTGTCAGGAAAGGACAGGCGGTTAAGAAATGAGGGAGTAGTGGGTGAAAGTTTCAGGAAAGGACAGACGATTAAGAAATGAGGGAATAGTAGGTGAAAGGGTGACTGGTCTTCCCACATAATGAAAACGTGAGGGTCACCACCTTTTGTACAACCCCACTTCTCCACTACTTGGCTTCCTCCATTTCCTACGAGATCAGGGGTGCGCTCAATGACTTGTATAAATAGGTTTTTCAATATATTTTCAAAAGACAAGTGTTATTAACACAAGTATTATCAGAAAAACACCAAGAACTGATATCTTACATTCCGCAAGCTAGTTCCATATTCTGATACAAGTCATAAAACAATCATACCTTCAAAATTTAATATTTTGATCTCAACACCTTCAACGCTTCCCTCCCTAAGATCAACCCTTCTCCTTCACTTTGTGACCGAATTGAATCTGGAATGGCCATTTCTTGGTTTAGGCCAGAGTCTTACAGATTGATATCTCGAATCTAAAAGTACTCTTGTATATTACATTTTTTTAGGGTTTGAATTCGTTTCTCATCAACACACCCAAATTTACCAAAAACAACAGAATCAGTTTTTACCCCAAAACAACTGGCGACCACAGAGGGAGATTAATCTCTCGGTTGCAAGGAATCAATTTCAATCTTCATTTCAATTTTCTGAAATCTAGAACGGGTAGATCTTAGTTCTAAAACTCAGTCGTTAGTTCGATTTCATTCCAATCACCAATCCCAACTTTCGCTCCGTGATGTATCCCCACCAGCGAAATTCTCCGAAGGTCACAGATGATCGAAAACCAATCACCATGGAAGGCATGGTTAGGATATTAGAAGATGTCCTCACAAATCAAGCTGATATTTCCGAACGGAAAAACGAGACACTTTGTCTCTTAAGGAATGTAGCAAACCGGTTGTGGAAGGAGTTGGAAAACATTTATCAGGGGAACATCATCAATGTTAAAGACAACACCAAAAATGTTGAATCTTTAACTGAAGTTTTCTCCCCTGCCAACAACGATGCAAGCAGAATACGTAGCCACGTCAGACATGAACAGAAAGGAAATAATCAACAAAATACAGCCAACAACAAAGGGCCGGAACATATTCACAGGGGAAGGGAATCGCCAGGAGTGTCATAATACCTACAAGATAAGGGTAAGGAACCGGCTTATGAATCTTTGTTAGAAAATATGCATCTCAAGACCCTCGTAGAAATTCAGAGAGTTGTGCAACAATCCACAACCACGACCGCTCTAACTATACCAATAAGAGAAGCGCCCGAAGAAGTGAAAATTTACCAAGGCCTCCATGAAGACAAGAACTGCACAAATGAACGGTACTCAATTCAACCACATCATAGTGTTATTTTAACCAATGTAGGGTCCTCAAAAGAGGTTGTACTTCACCAAAACCGCCAAGCTAAGCGATCCACATCTATGTCGATGCATACTCACGTCTCAACCCCGCTCTTAAACGAGCTTCGTACCGAAGCCCACAAGATTTCTCTCGACAACAACCGCTAACACGAGAGAAACCAGACTCAGGATACCCCCCCCCCCCTCCCTTCCCATTTCCAATGAGGAAGGTTCTGGAGTTACTAGAATTTTGGGTGCAAGACGGGGTAGTTCAAATACCTCTTGTATGGCGTCCGCCAACTGATCAGGAGATGATAGATCCGAGACATTGCCATTACCATAGGTTTATGCATCACCCTACCAGTGAATGAAACGTCCTGAAACGCATTGTACATGAGAAAATTAATTCAGGGGAGTTGCGTCTATGAACTATAAATCTTCCCTTTCTCTACAAGTCAACATGTGTAGTTTCACAGAAGAAATCAAATCAATTGAGGACTTTTTAGAGGCGTGTTGCAATAACTTGGATTTTAAGCAATTATCCGGGAGAGCCCGGTTTCGTTTGTTGGAACCTCATCAACAAATAAGTTTCATTAAACGATTATTTTCACAAAAGATCTCTTGGAAATTTGATGGGGACTCGACGCAAGCGTCCCATTTAGAGAATGAAGTCAATATCGTTCTCAATCTCCATGTTATATCTTCTTCTACATGTTTTCCTTTTCGTGCAATGTTTGCAATTTTTCATGCAACTTCTCTAGGTTGCATTATTTATATTAAAAAAATTAGAATTTGTAGTCAACCCAAGCATAATTCCTTCCAGAAAACTATTCATGAATTATTCCAAAAAAAAAAATAATCAAATATTTTCATAAAAAGCAATCACTTGCTAGTCCAAAACCAGAAAATCAAACCATGAAAGGAAATCCTCACATCACTCAAAGACACCTAAAAGGAAAAAATAAAAGAGAAAGCATAAAGTATTCAAGGGAAATTTTCCAACAATGGCTCATTCTTCTTGGCGAAAGCTCTCCTTCATATTTTGGAGAGCGGTCTGCTTCAACTCAACTCCTGGGATAACTTCTCAACTTCTGCCTCCTGTTGGTTAATAAAATCTGCGGAAGGAACTTCAATCATTTCAGTTTGCAGTTTTTGGATTTTAAAAAATCCTTCACAGAACCAGGAGGCGTTAAACTCAAAGTTCACAAACATATCCCGGTGGAACTCCCGGTTTTGAACTACTTCATCAAAACTAGTGCCACCTAGTCACGCTGCACATGTCATGAATGGAGGATAGAGCTTATTCGACACGTTTAACTAATGCAAAACGACTCTTAATCTTTTTAAAAGTCGTAATGTGATCGTGTTTCTTCCATATTTTGGTATACAACTCTGCATACTTAGACGGCACGCTAAATCCTCCAACCAACACATGATCTATGAAAGGGGCGTCAAAAGGAG
This sequence comes from Papaver bracteatum, assembly GCA_023529315.1. Lineage (NCBI taxonomy): Eukaryota > Viridiplantae > Streptophyta > Magnoliopsida > Ranunculales > Papaveraceae > Papaver > Papaver bracteatum. Next base: position 234,897 of record JAJJWX010004551.1, read on the forward strand.
GATCGAAAATAGCTCCAGCATTAGGATGCACAACTAATGCTATATTATATCCGAAGGGTTCCTTGGAAGCAGCCACATCTATAGCCATGGACGCAACGTCTCCATTCCCATCAGGAGGGGCAACATCATCATCCATATCTACCTCAAGATTGTTTTCCGTTACGTTTTCGACCTACAATATCACTGGTCAATGTTTGTTTCACATCAAGAGATGAATTATTTTCAGATCATGTATAGAAGACATACCAGCTCATCTTTCAGCTCGCTAGAATGATCAGACTCTCAACTACGCTTAAAAGTGCTTCCTTCATCGCCCTCAGAGCCTGATTCTCGTTTGTCCTCAGCTTCCTCCTCGAGAGACTCAGTATTACTAGATTTCTCTTCTAAAGGAGATGTGTTGTAACTTCGTGCGAGTCTATCAAAAGCATTCATATTCCCGAAACCCTAATTTTTAAAAGGAGAAAGATGTTTAATAAGGCTTGCTCAAAATGATTAAAATCAGCTGGTTAAGAGAAATCACGTATGTACCTGCATATTGGAAGAATTAAAAATTACCGGAGCTGTTAAAGTCGTTCGATTGCCGCCTGCACGCGTATTGGACCTCGCCTCTTTCTCTTGTGGACTGGACCTAGTCCGTTTTCCCGAAGGAAGCGGCTTCAACATCTTATGTAGTTTCAAAGTCTCGGAAGAAGGCTTGTCACGCGAAACTTTCACAACTTCTTCCAAGAATTTCTGAAAAGATAAGAGCTCTTCTCTCCAGAATTCCTAGTACTTATCAGTCGCCACTGGTTTTCTCCCTGGGAGCAAGAATGGAAGGCTCATCTTTGTGGCGAAGAGGCTAGCATCAAAAACAAATGGCAAAAGCTCCGCTGAAGGTGTAAACGTGCGGAAAAACGGGATACCTTGATCAAATCCCATATGACGGGCGGCCCTGTCAATATTATACATACATTAAAAGATCCATTAAAGAAAGACAGAATATATCCCGACGTGCAGCTTCGCATAAATATGATCTCTTCGAAGCTCTTATCCTTTCCGTCAGTGTGCAACACTATATCAGGAGCAGTGGTAAAAGTTTTTGAGTGAACTATAGAAGAATGAACTGGCGCCCACAGACGAAAATCTATGGCATGCACACTGTCGAAAGAATTGATAAGCTTTAACCCAGGATTTGGGCGCCTCTTCTGCCAACGGAGTATTCTAGAACCTCCATATAATCTGGAGAATGAAGCTGCAAGGACATGAGCATAACCTTTAAAGTGCTCCCATAAGCATGCTTGGAGAAAAGTAATATGGAGATGCGACTCAACCTTCATATATCTGTTGGAAGCATACATGTCCGCTGCCAGAGAATCCAGACTCACAAAGACCCAAGGAACAAGTAGCCTAGAGGGAGGACTGCGCCATTCTCCATTTAAATAGCAAACATAACAAGCTTCCGTCTTATAGTCTTCTTACCAGAGCCATCATCCAAAACGTCTCTGGACATCCATAAGGATAAAAATGCAGCAACACTGAGTACATCATCCAACACCTGGCCTACTCTTGGTTTCGTGGGAAACCATTCAGACACCCACCAAGTATAAAAACATTTTTCATCATTTTTTTTTGATCGTACCCCTCAGCCTTATTCACTAGAGTGGCGAACATCACTTCTTCTTCAGTGGACAAATCAAAATTAAGATTCCCCACAACTGGAAGACTCAGCAGACTCGCTACGCTTTCAAAAGTGATGGTCATTTTCCCCCATTTACATATGGCTGTGTGTGTGGAAGGACACCATCGGGAAATTAAAGTAATCAAACCTGCAACATCTTTCCTAATGCGATGTATTGCAGATACCTTGACAACTTCAACAATTTGTGCTTTGATCAGATTATTTTTGATGCACTCATTGCCCAACATATGCCTCATCCATCCTTCATAAGAGCGCAGCGGATTATGGCAAATTTTAAAATCAATAGGAAAAGATCAATACTCTTTCTTTTGAAGATAGAACCTCATCACATGCACTGGAGAAATTGACGGAGCATCCTCTTCATTCTCTGAACCTGTAAGGAGGGTTATCTTATGACCAGGATGAGTTCTAATGTTCGGGCTAGGGAACGACAAAGAGCTCATCATCAATGTTTGGCATATCTTTGGAGTTGTTAACACTTCCCAGCTTAGCGACAGAAATATTTCCAGGTGACATCTTAACGAGAATTCCCTACGTTCACTTTCAAGTAACTACAATTAAGAAATACGGAAAAGAGTCACTACTTCATGAGAATCATGCATGCAACTTATTATCAAAATCCGAAGCTCAGATAGAGAATTATGTGGACAAACCAACTAGCAGGAATGATGGAAGAGCCACACGCAAAAAAAAAAAAAAATTAGTCGCGGGATATACGCCCACGACTTGGTTATACATGCAGCTGGGTCGAGTGGGGACTTACGCCCATCGAACAAAAAAAATAATTCCCGTGGGTATTGCACCCACAGTCAGAATAAAACTAGGTTTTTGCAAAAAAAAAAAAAAAAAAAAAAGGAACAAAGGAGCAAAGCAGCGACATTCACCTATGATTCTCCGTTCGTCTTGCCGGTGATTCCAGTGAGTTTGATTACTTTGATACTACTGTTGAAGTTCACTACAATGTTACCAAAAAAGAAGTTTCATTCATATTGCAATGAGTTTTCGAGTTCGAGGAGGCTACACCTACAGCTAGGGTTCACAATTACAAAAAAAAAAGACGCAGTGCACTTACCTGATGGCTGAAGCTCTCATGATGGCGGTTTTTAGTTCAGGGTTAAATTTGTAAAATCCTGTTTTTAATGTGATGTCATCCTGCAAAGGAACAAAAGCCATTTGAAAGTGATTAGTACATAAACCTCTTCGCTCACAAATGTATCGAGCAATTCAATATATTCGTATATACATATAAAATTCACTCAAAATGGTGCATACATCAAAGATCCCAAACATTCTGTGAATTTATTCTCTACCGGCATTATCCACTAATGCATTAACCTGCCTAGTATTTTCCTATGCTATGTTCCCAGCCGAATTCTCAATATTTCCATGACATGACGATTAATGTTCACTCGCAGCAGAGTAGCATGAATCTCCCGAAGTGTCAGTATTGAGACATGCATGAAAAACACTCACATAGGCTACACCACCCTCTGACAAAGAGATCAGCGTGTTTACACACTTTTTAGCGCGATAGAACGCATTTAAATTCCTTAAGGAAAATCTAGACTGTCCATATCAGTCATAAAAAAAAATCACGACCACACGATTTGGCCACACAATTCAACAGGCTAGCCTACTCCTATCGGAACTAGGCGATCATCCTGATAAGCACCGGTGGGCTCACTAACATCCCGACTGGTTGAAATCCCTTTAGCTCATCCGCTACACCCTTGAACGCTCACAAAAACATAGGTAATCGTGTTGTTTTAAAAAGAGCTAAAACCATCTAAAACCAGCAAAAATGGTCTCAACCACATCATGACCGCACAACTTAGCTAGCCTAGTTGGACGACTTATATTTTCCTTCGAACGATCAAAGAAATGCTGGCGTGTTCACCGGTGACCCAGTTACGCCCATGATCGATCGACTTGCCCACGGAAAGCCAAGAGTGTATAGAATCGCTCGCCCAAAATAGGGTGAACGCTTTGTTTGAAAACCCTAGTTTGCGTTGCGGCGACACACTACTGTCGCAAATCGATCACAACCATCCATCTTCGCCTTCCATATTGAGTGGCTTAGATCCAATTTCAGATGATCAAAGAAGCGCCAACATGATCGCCGACGGCTCATCTCCATCCCCAGCTGATCAAATTACATGCGGTGATCCACAATCACGTCGAACTGCTTTCCCCAAGTAGGGCGATCACACGCTTATAGAACCCAAAATTGAATAAGCGGCATTACGTAATTGTCGCAAATCGATCACGGTCGTACATCTTTGCCAGCCTGGTTGGACGACCTAGATCTAATTCTAGGAGGCCAACGAGATGCTTGCACACTCACCAACAACCCATCTGTGCATGTACCTAATCAGCCTATCCAAATTAGTGGCAAACGCCACAAATTATTTGGCCCAATGGTAGGTGGATGAACGACTTCAAACCCTAAAATACAATCAACGGAAGCATACAACTGTCGCAAATCATCTCGTCCGTCCAACTTCGATTTCCTAGTCATACGGCTTAGATCGAATTCTAGATTGCCAACAGGGTGACGCCGTGATCACCGGCCACCCCTCCTCCACAGGGAGCGATCAACCAAGTGGTAGCTCACCCATAGGGTTCTCAAACGATCGCCCAAAGGTGTCCGGCCATGCTACTTTTTTAAGACAATCAACTCGCTGTATGACCAAAATATCTCCATGATAACACTCTTGCGATATTAACAACACTTCTGCGAACATCTCCGCGAGTTCTTCAACAACACTTCGCAAGTGTCACAGAATAATTCAAAGAATGACGTAATAGCTGACGAATGGAGAAACACGGGAATAGCGTGATTGTCATGCGATGATTACAATGCCTGCGAGAGTTAGCATTACAACTACCGCGAGAGCATCTCATCCACTATGTAACTACCCTATATAAAGAGATCCAGTAGATTCAGAAAGGGGATGATGTATTTTTTGAGTGTTGAGAAAGTCTTGAGGAGAGAGAAAATTCAAGAGAGCGGTTGTATTCTTGATTTCTTCCATTTCTTGTAAACATTTCTGAGAATCAAATAATAAAGTGTCGTTTTTAATCTTCAAAATATATTTATTAGTGTGAATTCTTATCAAGGGTGTAGTTTAGGATTTCCTGTAACTATATTTTGGCGCCCGAAACAGGGATGAATTTATGATTATTTGAAGAAAAATATAAGAATTGACATTGTGATTGGAAGGAATTTGGAACAATTAGTGAAAGATCTTTCGCAATATCCAACAGTTTACTAAAATTAATGGCTAGAAGAATAAGAAACACATCAGAACCACCAACAACCGTAAGGAGGAGTAAAAGACTTGCAGGCGGAGGAACAAATGAAATATGAGAATCTTCAAGAATAAGAACAAGAAGAAATAGAACAAGGAATGAACGATAAAATCATATTCAACAGCCAAATCAGCAAACACCAATACAAGATAGAGCTGTGGATTATGATAAAGTTAGCGTGCATACTTTGCGATCAGATTCGATGGAAGAAGCAGAAGATCGACAATTAAGAAATAAAAGAGGAGAAGAAAGAGATCAAAGAGTAGCTGAAAGATTAATTCATGGAGAAGGAGAAAATGAAATAGCAGATGATTTAAGACAAAGAATACAGGAGGAAGGGAGATTAGAAGCAGAAGAACGTGCAAACCTAACAAGACAGAATCACGAGTTAAGAATGGAGAATTTGAGATTGCAAAGTAGGAGATCGAGAAGTACTGCAAGATCAAGTTCAAGATCATTTAGAGAAGAACCAAGGCAAAATTCCCATATAAGAAATGTTGGAGCAAATATCCGAGAGGAAATGCAAAATCCAAATGAAGAGCAGCATCATGGAGAAGAGGAAATGATTCGTGATCGCTATATTCCACGCGGAGAAACTGTGAATGGTAGACGTGATAATAGGAATCAAGAGGGTGGAAATAACCAAAATGATGAAGAAAATCGAGAAGAAGGTAGAAGAATATTACATGGGCGAGAAATCCAAAGAAATCAAAGAATCATTGAGGAGGAAATTGAGAGGCATTATGCTGAACAAGCACGTCTAGCTTGCGAAAGAGAAAGATTAAGAGCATAAGTTGAAGAACAAGAGTTTCAAGAAGCGATACGGTGGAATAATCATGACAATCAAGAAAGAAGACGCACACAAAATCACCATAACCATAATATCAATGAGGAATATGATAGAATACAAATAAAAATAGAAAGACAGCGAAGAGAAGCGATGAGAAATGAAGAAACTCGTAGAGAAGAAACTGGGAGGCATAATTAGTTGCGAAACCTAGAAGGAGTTGAAGTGGAAAATTGCAGAATAAGACAGAATGAAGATTCAAATGAAGATACACAAAATCTCGCAAGACAAGAAAGACATGAACGTAGATGAAGATAAGCTGCACTGAAAAGACCAATGGAGCAAAATTCAGCTGGGAATGAACAAATTTTAAGAGAATTAGCAGAAATAAGGGGAATGTTGAATAACAGAAGAGAAGGAAGCAGAAGGAAACTTGATGAAGCTATTGAGGAAGCTGCGAGAACTCCATTCACTCAATAAGTACAATTAAAAGGAATCCCTCCAAAATGCAATTTATCAGCATTAACCAGTATCTTTGATGGGACTACCTTCGTTGTTCAACATGTCAAGGCTTATGTTAGGTGTATGCTACAATGGGAAAACCATGATGCTGTATTATGCAAATATTTTGCATCTAGCTTAACTGGCGAGGCGTTAAAATGGTTTGAAGGCTTACCAAAAAATACTATAACCTCTTTCGACCATTTGCAAGCTACATTTTTGGGAGCATATATAAGCAATAATTCTTCACGACCTGGTATTGAAGATGTATTTTGGTTAAAACAGAGGATTGGCGAGAGTCTGAAACACCTAACCATAAGATGGAAGACAACGTGCAGTGAATGGCAGGAAGGGTGGATGAGAGATACCTCATTTTATCTTTCATTAATGCAATGTTCGCAACCAATCTGCTGTACATACAAATTTTCAGAATCAAAAATACTATCACAATGACTGAGCTACGAGAACTACAAGAAGAATACATTGCTTTGGAGGAGAAACAAAACGAGATGGAATCATATCCAGTCGCAAACACAAGCTCAATGCGGCAAATGGAAGTTTACTTCCTAAAATGATTAACAGTGTGGCGAGCACCTCGCAGACACAACAAGAGAAAGTGGTGATTGACAACCATCAGAAATTAATAGCCATGGGGAGTCGAGACCAAGAGGAGTATGAAAGGGAAAGGAATTATTACAATCGCGGTGGAAATAATAAGATTCAAAGACTTGATAAACCTCAAGATACTTATGGTGGTCTGAGGCCAAATAATTTTAGAGGGCAAGGAAGTCAGAAGATAATATGGGAAGAAATTAAGATGCCACCTCTAAATGCTAGTATAGAAAAATTTTGGGAAGCTATCATTTTGATGGAAAACATACCTTCACCCTGGAATATGGGAAAAAAACCACATCCAAATAATCAAAATCAAGAATTCTGTCCTTACTATCATTTTCATGGTCACTCGATAAACGATTGCAGGAATGTAAAAAGAATAATGTTAAGTATGATTGATCAGGGAAAGTTAAATCATTTTCTAATAGGACGCCAGCAATCTCAGCAGTTACCACCACCACCGGGTATTCGCAGAGTGAATACCATGAAAGGAGCAGAAACATTTGTGATAGAGGTTGGAGCCAAGGCGAAGAATTTGTTCTGTAATTCCATCATGCATTCATACAAGACTATTGAGGATTTTCACGATAACGTTCTAAGCAGATTCTTCGCGAGAGACGCAGATGGAAGAGATATCATGAACATTGCGAGAGTCTCTCCATTAGAAGAGTGACAAAAACAAACTATTTCTTTCACTGCATAAGAAGTACCAGAGCCTGGTGAGATACATGACAACCCCTTGGTGGTACGATTAGAGATAAATCCAAAACAAATAAAAGAAGAAGATGAAGAAAATGATAATGGTGAAACTGAAGATTCCTGGGCAATCAACAGAGTTCTAATAGATACTGGAAGTTCAGTTGACATCTTATTTTAACATACTTACAAAACCATGGGTGGAAGACACGAAGATCTGATACCATCAACCTATAAAATCTATGGTTTCAATGGTACCGCCAACAAGCCCAAAGGGGAAATTACAATACGAATTCCATTAAAGGGGTTATCTTATAAGATCCTATTTTGCGTTGTGGATATTGAATCACCTTATAATGCCCTGATTGGCCGACCTTGGCTACATGGGATATTAGGTGTGGCATCAACTTTCCACCAATGTATTAAATTTCTTCATCCTAATGGTGTTGGAGTTATAAAGGGAGACTGGGTTGATGGGAAGAAATGTTATGAAATTGACATGGAATCTTGTGAAGAAATAGCAACGAGGAATAGAAATTGGAAACAAAATATCAAGCAAAAACAAAGAGGTTATAAGTTGATGGTTGATACAATAGAGCAGCGAGAGGAGGGAATACTGCGAAATCAACATGAGTATATGAATGGCGAGCGGCTCGCAGATGCAAAACACAACAAAAGAGAAGAAGCATAAAGTAGTAAGTAGAAAGGTAAAATGAAAAAATTTAAGAAGTTTATGAATGATTTGTTGAAGAAAATGTTTCAAAAGAATATTTCATTTGAATGAAAAAGATGGAATTGAAAAGTTGAAATGCAAATGAAAATAAGATCAAAGAAAAGAAATTTCATCAGAATTGCATTACTCGCAAGAAACGCGAATAAATTTTCGCAGAGACATAAAAATGGGACGAACCTATATGGCATACATCCTAGTTCGCGGATACAATTTCGCAAGAGGCAAATGTAAGACCTAAAGTGCATCATATAAGGGGGTATCTCTTTGCGTGACTCATGGATAAGGTTATACCGCTGCTGGAACCTGAGTCATGGAGATGTTGGGGTTAAAGAAAACCTATCCGGAGGAGGTACCTTGGATTTCCAACTATATAAGGTTATACCCTGGTTGGACGACCGAGGGTCTCTTCTAAGAAGTGTAGAGTATGACCAAGGCGTCGAGGTACACGGTTGAGCCAAGAGTGCCTGGGACGGACGAACCTACCCTGGTCATTCTTGGTAAGTCTTGGCTATGATGCACTTGGCCCGAAGAAAACCCCACTTAGGGTGCAGTCTTGTATAGGCAGAAAGGACAAAAGGCTACGAAAACAACTGGTTGTTGGTAAATCCGGATGGGAGGAGCTAGTCTTGTCTGGCCGATGTGCCCTCCTTGAAGGGGCAACCAGGGGGAAGATAAGGGCGGCACCCTCCATTAGGGAGATGATAAGTTTCTAAAGACGGCAATGTCATGGGGCTTTACGTTCGCAAGAATATTTAGGCATGTCATATTGCCGCGTGACGAATATTATACAGAGGCAACAAGCCATAAGAAAAAGTTAAGATGAGATCAATGGGTTTTTATATGAAAGTATAAAGACTTCATCCGATTTCATCACAAGACGACAATGTCATAAGGCTTTGTTCTCGCAAGGGAACTTAGACTTGTCATATTATCGCAGAGAAATTAAAAAAATACAGATAAGGCAAGATCAGTGGGTTTTTACATACAAGTGTAAGGACGTCCTGCGATTTTGTCGCAAATACAAAAGGTGGCAAAGAAATACCTTTAACTAGGAAGGCATAATAAGACCACAAGAAATTAAAATTGAATGACTGCGATATTTACGAAGAAATTATGAAATTTGCGATATTCGCGCATAGATCATAAAAGTATGCAACTGTTACTTGCGATGTTATCGCAGCTCAATATTATTTACAATTGATATCTAAGCTCTACTCAATTTTTTCATATTGCAGATGAATAACAGATGAAAGTATGGGAATGCATGGAATGATAAAATTGTTATTCATCATCATCTGATAAATTTACGTAGACATTATTATATGACACATTCACACAGATAGTTAAAGATTAATAATTATGTTGATTAACTATATTGCAGAAAGGAATTGTTTTCTAATTCATACAGATAGAAGCAAAGAAATTTATACATCAAGGAATCTTGCAGTAATTTCACAAGAAGAAGGAGATGAATGTACAAATATTACAAGGAGATTAAAAAGAGGAAACAATGCTAGTTGGACCCATCATCATCCTCGCCAGATTTTTCTTCTTTGTATTCACTGTCAGAGATAACAAGATTTGGAGAATTCTTTGGAACTTCTTCAGTGAGGCAAGGATACAAGGAGTGAGGAATATTATGATCATCACAAACTCCCCTGATAGAGTCATTGCGAACACCAACAAGAATATTACTAAAATTCGAAGTAGAGTTCTTTAATTGTTCCTTCAATCTTGAATATTTTTCGTTGCGATCAGCAAGAGTCTTTGCGAGTTGATTCTTATCAGATTCAAGTTCTCCAATTCTTTCAGTATATCTCTTCTCAACTCCTGCGAATATATAACAACAAATTGAAAATTATGCTAACATAAGAAGATTAATGACATGAAATTAATAAGGAAGAACAATTAGTAACCTTCTCTTTCATAAATCATGTCCTTAATTAAGGCCGCTTGTTCAACATGAAGACTAACATCTACACTTAAGTTAGCTCTAGCGTTGTCAAGAATCTTTGCAGCCCAAGAAAATTCATCATCATCATTAATAAGAAGACAGGAACGAATTTGGTTTTCTCTTTCAACAAGATCATCTCTCTCGCGAATAAGTTTATCTCTTTTAATTTGGACTTTAAGAAGGGTTTTATGAAAATCCGCTAAGGTTTGTGCTCCTTGTCTAGAGATACGATCCCTTTCATCTATAAGATCACTTTTTGGGGCTCTTAGAATCTTGATTTCTTCTTTAGAATTAAGATATTGGCTCTTGGATGCATTATCCGCTTTCAAACTAGATATGTGATCAATTGCTAAAAGATGAAATTTGGATCTAAGATCGTCTACAGAAAGGGAGTTAATCTGTTCATTTGAATAACTACCTAAGGATTCATTAAGGAGATTGAGAAGAGTATCATCATCTATTGGGTTTGGAAAAGAACGAAGGAATAGAACTTCGTCAGAAAGGCCGTAAACATCTGCGAAGAAGAATAATAAGAAAAAATGCAAAGGAATACAAGGATAAAAAGAAAGGGAAAGATTTCTTACCATAAAGATGATCATTCGCAGCTTGGAGGCTTGCGACCTTTTCTCACGAGAAAGAAAGATCAGTTTCCAACTGCTTGATTTTTTCTTGAAGGTCAATTGACCCAGATTCCAATTGCCCGCGAAGACTAGCGGACTCAGACTCCAAATCCATATTCTTCTTGCGAAGAACGACATTCATCTTGTGAAAATATGCACACCTCCTCTCCAAGTCTGAGGCAACAGCGAAGGAATCTCTTCCAGTCTGCGAGAGAACAATGTAAATAAGAGCTTGGCGAGGACATGAATACATAAATATAGTAAAGAAATGAAAACGTACTAGAATACCAAGAGAATTTAAGAGACTGGAATATATTGATCTTGAGATTCCTTGGATGGAATCATTATCAACCAGTATGGGAGCATTACAGACTTTAGCGAGAGATTGAGATACTCCATTAAGAGCTTCATCTCCATAATCATTTGCGATACCATATGTAATATCGCCAAAAATCTTGGACAGTTGAGTCATGGAAGAATCAGATTGGGAAGACTCCATTGTAGAGGGGACATCAGCATTAAAATCATCATCATTATCGTCATCATCAGAATTACCACTCGAGTTTTCTGCATTAGCTTGAGGAGTTGAATAAGAAGAGAATTGGGTTTTTCTTTTCTTTAAGGGAGGAGCACCAGATTTTCCTCTGCGAGGAGCAGCAGACTTCTCTTTGAGAGGAATAGTAGATTTCTCCTTGCGAGAAGCGTCTTTGTCTTTCCCTTTAGTTTTCACAATCTTCACAGGTTCTATTTCCTCAATAACCTGCGAACACAGATAATGGTAAGAAATAGAGGAAATAATATATTGTTAAGAATCATAAAGGAATATTTCTTACTTAATCTGTGAGAGATTTAAGGGCTAAAAAGGTGTTGGGATTCCCAAATTTCTGGTAATGAAGTTTCAGCTTATCAATCTGGAAAAAATTGGAGTAGTCAGCGAGAGTATGAAGGGATGAGGAAGATAATAATAATAATTAGGCAGTAAAAAAAAAACCTCTTTATTTCTTCCAAACCAGTTGAAAACCCACGGTTGATATTCTGAGAGATTTGCAGGAAATGCATGAGGACTGGAGATGTAGGGACCCTCTAAACATAATGGAAAAATGAACCATTTGTCATCATTGGAATGGCGAGGGCCTTGATTATTACCCGTATGCCAATCAATATCTGACATAAGAACTTCATCTTCAGTGATGTTATCTTTCTTTTGCAAGCGGACGCCCCAGTGAGTGCTATCCTTTTTACAAGGAACTATATCATAATTTGCGAAGAAGTTCTCCACAGTGTACTTCGCGGGAACGATTGGGACATCTTTAAATTTAGGATTCTTTGGAGCATCAGGTAACGAGATTCTTTATCAGTACCGCGAGTAGCATACTCAAGCATTAAGCGAATACAATCCCCACTCAAATGATATACCGCCCGTGAGAACTTCGCGTGAGAGAGAATTTCATAGAATAAAGGAAGTTCAGGATCATAGAGAGGAATGGGAAGACCAGCCTCAAGTTGGCCTAGCGAGATTATGATTTTCTCACGGTTATATGGAAAATCAGAAAATAATGGAACATAGAGTTCAGCCTTAGGGCTTTGTTCAGGAATAGTAGATAAGGTGAAACCTTTATCTTTAAGTTTCTTTTGCATCTTATCAAAGGCAAGAACATTTTTATGACCAGCTGCAACCATTTTTAGTATGGGAATGAAGATTGAAAGAGTAAAAGATCGAAAGAAAAATTATAACAGTAGCAGATCCGGAATTTACGGAAGAACAGTAAAATTGCAGAGAGAAGGAAGAAGAAAGTAAAAAGAGGAAAAGAAAAGAATAAAAGAATATAAGAAGAAAGTTATCGAAAAAATGAATGCAATTAATGCAAAGAAAGGACGTGAACGGTCAAATCGCAACGGTTGAAGAGGACGTGTCAAAAATTGAATGGAGGAGAAAGTACGAGAAAACAGCTGGCGAAGAATACAGAAACGTGTCAAAACAGAAGAGTGCAAAAAGATAAACAGCTGCGGCATTATGAAAGATTCAATTCTCATGATCTTTCCTCCTTCGCAGAAAAAACATGAGAAGAGGCAAGATGTAGGACCAAAATATTGCCATGATAACACTCTTGCGAGATTAACAACACTTCTGCGAATATCACCGCGATTTCTTCAACAACACTTCGCAAGTGTCACAGAATAATTCAAAGAATGACGTAATAGATGACGAATGGAGAAACACGGGAAGAGCGTGATTGTCCTGCGATGATTACAACTCCTGCGAGAGTTAGCATCACAACTACCGCGAGAGCATCACAAGACAGATCCGAAATTAAGGGAAAACTTAGCTGTCATCCACCATGTAACTACCCTATATAAAGAGATCAGTAGATTTAGAAAGGGGATGATGTATTTTTTTAGTGTTGAGAAAGTCTTGAGGAGAGAGAAAATTCAAGAGAGCGGTTGTATTCTTGATTTCTTCCATTTATTGTAAACATTTCTGAGAATCAAATAATAAAGTGTCGTTTTTAATCTTCAAAATGTATTAATTAGTGTGAATTCTTACAAGGGTGTAGTGTAGGATTTCCTGTAACTACACTCGCAACTAATTTGAACGAACTATAAAACAACGATGCTTCATACACATCGATTGTTTTCAGCAGTTAGTTTAAAAGCGATGTTTCAGGTGCATCAATTATAAATGATGCTTTATGAATATTGATCTCACAAATAATTTTATTATTTGACCTAAAAGCACTATGTGCTACTTTAAGCGGCAAGTTTCACGACTTGACCCATTCACTCGAGACATCAAACATGTCACAAACTGGGGGATTCTTACTGGGGTATTGGTCTGGCAGTTTACATCGTACGGCGTGCAATGCGCCCATTACGAGAAAGTGTCTGGAAAGGACAGACAGTTAAGCAATGAGGGAGTAGTGAGTGAAAGGGTGACCGGTCTTCCCACATAATGGAAACGTGATAGTCACCACCTTTTGCACAACCCCACTTTTCCACTACTTGGCTTCCTCCACTTCATACGAGATCAGGGGTGCGCTCAATGACTTGTATAAATAGGTTTTTCAACCTATTTTCAAAAGACAAGTGTTATCAACGCAATTATCCAGAAAACAACAAGAACTGATAGCTTACATTCCGCAAGCTAGTTCCATATTCTGATATAAGTCATAAAATAGCCACACCTTCAAAATTCAATATTTTGATCTCAACACCTTCTTCGCTTCCCTCCCTAAGATCAACCCTTCTCCTTTACTTTGTGACCGAATTGAATCTGGAACATCCATTTCTTGGGTTTGCACAGAGTCTTACAGATTGATCTCTCGAATCTAAAAGTACTCTTGTGCAGTACATTTGTTTAGGGTTTGAATTCGTTTCTCATCAACACATCCAAATTTTCCAAAATTAGCGGAATCATCTTTTACCCCAAAACACCAAGGTAACTTAGATTGCAAACCCTGATTTGAAAACTATATAAAGGATAACTCTAGCAAATAGGAAACCTAATCCCCACACCTCCTGTGTGATATTAGTTGCATAAGCTAGAGTCAATTCTCCTTTAACCTTAAGTTTTTCACTAAACCCTATAGGTTAACGAATTAAAGACTTTATTAGGATTTTGAAGCTAGACCTAACTATTTTCTCTGTAGTTGTGTTTTCTAATTTTACCCTGTTCAATCGTATTGAGTATTATATCTTCTCTAATATTTACTCGAGATTGATTATCCGATAGGCAATATAAAAAGTAGTCACAAACATCTTTGTCTCATTGTTTATGATTTCACAATATCTTTTTTCGTTAATCGATTAAGATTATTGTGAGGTGGTTGATATTTCTAGGTTGTTCTTCGGGAATATAATTCCGGTATATCAATTGGTTCATGTTTACCTTGATTTATCAAAAGACGAAACAAAACTCATAGGTATTTCTGTGGGAGACAGATTTATCTTTTCCAATAGACTTTTCTGTGTGAGACAGAGTTGTCTATCAAGTCTTCGAATTTGGGTCATAGCAACTCTTGGTTGTGGGTGAGATCATCTAAGGGAATCAAGTGCATAGTAATTTGCTAGAATCAGAGGTGTAAGGAGCACAAGTTTACCTTGAATCAGTGTGAGATTGATTAGGGTTCAACTACATTCCAGTCCAAAGTTCATTGGTAGTAGGCTAGTGTCTGTAGCGGCTTAATACAATGTGGTGTTCCAAACTGGACTAGGTCCCGGGGTTTTTTGCATTTGCGGTTTCCTCGTTAACAAAACTTCTGGTGTCTGTATTATTTTTTTTTCGAATTATATTTTGTTATATAATTGAAATATCACAGGTTGTGCATTGAATCTATCAATTAGGAAATCCAACCTTTGGTTGTTGATTGAAATTCCTATTTGCTGATTGCGGATTGAATTAATGGTGGGTTTGGTTGCAGAATTCACAATTTCCAGGAATTTGTAATCCCACAGGATTACAAATTATGGGATTCATGTAAATCCCTCGTATGTTTGGTAACTCAGTTGAGATTCCTAGGATTCATAAAACTTTCTTGTGTTAAAGTCCATGTATTATTTGGCATTGCCCTTAGAAGCTTAAAATTGTATATATATGGGATTTGGACTAAAAAAAGTGGGTCCATAAATCCCCTAATAAGTTTCCCAGCAAGTCTTAGGAGGGGAGGGGTCGGACTCCATATGGAGGATTTGCTGGAAAAGTGAATCCCATTGAAAACGTAATTCTAGGGATTTGGGCAACCAAATGTAGCAAGAGAAACATAATTCCACCAAATCCCCCGGACCCATGAATCCCATCTTTAAAATTCTACATCCAAACCCACCATAAGAGATAGAGATATAAAACTCTTTGATATACTTTTCTCTAGATTGAGTCTGAGTGTCTAGTTGATTCCATTGAAAGTATATTGGAGTTTGTCTATTCAGATTGCCAAACGAAATATTGGGTGTAGTTGTTAGACCCCCACTTTTTCAATTGGTATCAGAGCAGGAAAACACATTTAAGACCTAATAAGTCTGTGTTTGTAGCGATCTGAATATGGATAGAAGTGTTATCTCTATAAACGTACCACCAGTCTTCGTTGGCTCAAATTACTTATGGTGGAAAATTCATATGCGTGCCTTTCTTCAAGCACGTGATTTTAAATCATGGGTTTATGTGGTTAATGGTTATAATACTCCGTAATTTACAGAAGGCGATGTAACAGTTCTAAAGGATATTGGTAGATATGATGCTGCCGAGATTCTTGTTGCAAAGAAAAATTCTGATGGGCTAAACGTTATCATTCATGCCATTACCCAAGAGCTCCAGTATCTTGTGACTATTTGCACAACGTCTAAAGATGCTTGAGAAGGAAATACATGTGAAAAGGAAGCTAGGCTCAAAACCTAAATTTTGATTGGGAAAACCTTCATATGGCAGATGAAGATTCATTTGATGAGTTTAATTATAAAGTGTCTGAAATTGTTAATGCATCTTTTGCATTGGGTAAGACTATTCCTGAAAAGGACACTGTGATGGAAAATCTCAGATCGTTGCCATCCAGATACGATTCTAAGAAGCATGCCATCGTTGAAGGAAATAACCTTGCAACTCTTTCCAGAAATACTCTGGTTGGGAAGTAAATATCTTTGATTATGAACATACATCCAAATCCGGTAAGGATGTTTCTTTCAAAGCCCAAAAGAAAACTAAATTACTTGAAAAAAGTAAGAGTGCTTGCATATCTGAAGATGATCTTTCTAAGGCTGATTCATCAGAAGAAGATCTTGACAAGTCAGTCTCCCTGATCACAAGACAATTTAGGGATGTTCTTTTGAAGATAAGTAAACGGTTCTCCAGAGATAAACCTAGGTCATCAGTTAAACCTCATAATCGTTTTCCTCCTAAAAACAGGGATATTGATAAAACTATTGACGAGGATATGCCACAGTGCTTTAAATGTAAAGGTTTTGGTCATTTTGCAAATGAGTGTCCAAATCGGAGAAAATATACTGGGAACAAAGGTCTAGCTGCAACTCTTGATGAAATGTCTGACAACTATGAATCTAATGAAGACGAAAAGTCAAGTGTTGCACTTCTTTGTGAAAATATTAATTTTGATAATTGTAGCAATACATACATCAATCTTGATATTCTTTTAGAAGAAATCTCAACCAGTCTGGAAGAAAAAATGGATATATCTATTTCTACTGGAAATACTTCTTTTGATGTTTCAGGTTCCACTATGTGTTTAGCTTCTTACACATCTCGGGCGTCTGGATCATCTTCCATGTTGACGTGCTCTTATTGTTCTCCCAGAGGTCATGAACTCTCAAAGTGTTTTAAGTACAAACACAAAATAATATATGTCAACAAACTTCAACAAAGAGAAAATCGATTAGCTAACAAGCTCAAACTTGTTCAAAAATTATCAGAGGTATGTAAACTCATTCCCTATTCGAAGAAGTTAGTTTCCAAAGAAAAGACTAGACCACTAAAGAAAAAATTATGGTCTAAATATTATGTGAAATATGGTTCTATGAATTCCTTCTAAAGAGGTTATGATGGGCAGATTATTGTTCACCCCAGCACAACTTGATTATGTTGGTTGGTGCATCTTGTCTCAAGTGCCTGATAAAAAGAGACAAGATTGTGCACACCTCAGGATTTAGGAAAATATTTTTTTTTTATTGTTTTGATTTTCTCTTTTTAGTTTTTCTGTGATATGCAAGTTTGGAATTCGTTCTTCTTTTCATATCTAATTGATATTGGAAGGACTTCCTTGTTTAATCAATAAAACAAGGTTATTCTCGACAATTCTATCCTATTTAGTGTTCAGAGTTATGTGTATGTGAACCTGTGTGTTTAAAGGTTCTGTAACCTACATTCCTTTTTCTTTATCTGAAAAACTCTTTTTATCACAAGACTGCTTGTTGAGTCTGATTTGTGAATTCCTCCCACAATCTCATACGTGTATGGAGATTCCAAGCATTATGTCTTCTGATGGAAAAGATGTTAATATGATTGTTAAGCCATCAATCATGAAGGAAAAAGACAAATCTCATGTATCTTCAACTCTGAAAAGAAAAAGGAGGAATGTAAGAAACCCAAGAGTTATTCCGTCTAATCAACAGAAGTTCTCTGGGATTCTTGAAGAGTTGAAGGAAACAAGAAAGGAGATTCAAGAAATAAAGGTTTTTGTTTTTAGGACTCTCAAAATTCAGAAGGCCCTGGTTCGACATAAGTCTAAAAGGTTTATTGGAATTAACTCCTTTCTTCATGAACCTTATGTTCCTATGGCTGTTGACGACAAGGAGTTCGGGGACGATAAATAATTTTTTTAGAGGTCTTAATATCTAGGTAACTTTTTATGAGAATTTATTCTTGTGTTCTATGAAGGATAACTAGGGTTTGGAATAGTCATTATTGTGAGTACACATTATTGCCAACGTTTTCATCTTGCAATGTTTCTAGATTTATTTGTTTAAATTATAAAGTTTATTTGGAAGATGATTTTTGCAGTATTAATCTTTATGGTTTTATATTGCAAATTGTTATGGGATATGTTGTTTACATCCGTGAACCTTGATTGTCCCATATTTGTTCAAAATTTAACTCTATTATATGTCGGTATGAAAGTATTGATAAAAGATAGAATGAACTTTTGACTAGAAAAGTTAAGCCTTTTATGTCACTATGCAAATATTGATGGAAGAAGGATGAACTTTTGTTTACAAAGATTAAGTCTATTATATATCATTGTGCAAATAGTGATGAAAAATAGAATGAATCTTTGATTATTCCATAGTATTGGTCCTTCCCTGATCCACATCTTTGTGTATATATTGTGTTGCCCCGTAAGTTCTCTTATGTTAAGCATGGCCAATTGAATTGATCATTTTCCTTGTGGTTAATTCAATTGTGATTTTTGGATACAAATTCATGTTTTCATGTGATTTGTTAATGTCCAAATAAATCCTTATTTTCTTGTAAAAGTAAGGTCGCTCTTGTTGTTCTTTCGGGAATGACATTTTATGGGGGAGAGTTCTTATCTGAACTTGTGCTTAATTGCCAAATCTTTGTGGGGAATGCGGCTATGGAATATTGTAGGAGTTATCTTGTATCTTTATAAACTCCTTGATGAATACACTAAGTTTCGACTATGTGAAAGCATCGAAACAAGTTGTTATATTGTTCTCTTTTGGTCATGAAGTATATCTATGCAAATTTAATGAGGATTCCACGAGTTTTCATACCTTTGCCAATTTATATTAACAAAAAGGGGAGAATTAATGTGTAGTTCACACTACAAATACATATGGTTTCCGGATTATTATGTAAGGGGAAGTGGTTTTCATGTTGAGATGAAGTATTGAATAAGGGGGAGTGAATACATATCACCATAGTATTGTTGTCAAAGTTGTGATACAATAGGACTTTGATGCTATATAATGATACTATGACACTGTATAACAATGATTGAAACCAACTGTTTTCTCATTATTATAGCTACGGATCTTCAACAACAATGATGCGGAATTGAACACATTTGGAGTCATTGGAGTACTTGGAAGTGACGAATATTTCGAGTAATGTTGAAGAACCAAGGAGATCAAGCATTTGGATGAGAAGCTACAAAGTTTATTTATTTTGTAATCCATATGTATTGATAGTTTTGTCACTAAAATTGACAAAGGGGGAGATTGTTATAGCACTGTTCGGTCGAATTCGCAAGCGTTGCTATCTCAAGTTTGTTTGTCAATGTTAGTGATCAAAACTATAAGTCTTGATTTCTAGTCTACTTATAGTGATGTCTCGGATTAGGATAGATTGTGTAGTTGAGCATTAGACTTCACGACGTTCATCAATTGAAGACGAAGAACTACTAAGGAGAGCTTGTGGAACTTCATCAACAAAAGGTATGTGGAGACTAAAACTGATCTATCACTTGGAAAGTCTATTTCTACTCTATCTCCTATATTGAGACATAAGTCGTATTACTATATTATACACATTTGAGATTTCGAGCTGAGTTTAACTCGCTTACATATTTCTCGAAATATGTATTGGTAAGCTTTGGCTTCAACCAAGTTCATCTTATATTCTTGACGAAAGTCAAAAGATGATAATGTGAAAATTTCCGAGGAACATCTTACATGGTTTGTGTGATACAATCATTTGGTGTAGACTTGGAATGTTTCGTTATGATTATTTCAGTAACTTGAAAATTACTTTGATGCTAATAGTATGTGAAAACGGCTATTGTCATCCTCTAAGAAAGTTTCAATGATTGAAATAAGAGTTTAGAACACTTAACCAACATTGGATTATAAACATGTTGTGCACTCTTGTACATATGTGATCCATGTCCGAGAACCAAAGTATGCATACTGGTAGGCTAGGAAAGATACCTACAATTATACTGCAAGTGCACATCGTCTATAATAGACATTGCAAATACAGGTCGATCCCACGGAGACTAATGCGATGTAGAGTTGATTCTAAGGTCTTTCTATACTGATTCAAACGATAAGTAACAAAAGAGGGTTTGTTGTGTGTCGATACGACAAGGGTTATGAATGATTATACTACACAAAAAGGATAAAAAAAAAACACAAAGAGAAACAAGGGCTTCGAATTCACCTCCTAAATGCATAGAAATCCTAGATTTGATAAAACAGTTCTTCATTCAATCAAGGAGCTATAGAAGTTCTAGCCTCAAACTACCTTGAAGGTGTGATAAATTACTTGTTCAAATGGATAATTTAACCTCAGCTAATATGTCAATCCATAGCATTACTTGTCTTTCTAAGGCACAAATAATCAAAGATTGAACTAAAATCAGTTCACATAGGCTTGAATTTTGACAAAGAGTTAACCAAACTACCTAGGATGCTTGACATACAAGGTGAAAGCAAATTGGAAAAATTCAGAGATTCAATCATGCTTTCAATAAAAGTTCCATGAAGAACAAAGTAAAATGAAACCAAAATATTCTAATTACTTAGGGGTTTCATCTCAACCCTAAGAAGAGATTAAAAGATAATTAAGAAAATAGAAAACCTAAATTACATCTACTACAGATTGTTGCATCGGCTAATCCGGGCTTCAGTTTTCATTTACCATCCCCTTCTCTATTTATGCAATAGTTCCCCTCAATTATCAATCAATCCCCATAGTCAACAATTACACAAGCAGAAATCTAGGAAATTGATATTCTTTAAACTCACCATTGATGTCTTCTTCATCATGAACTACTTGTCTTCACTAATTTCAGATGTTGTCGGTGTTGAAAGGATATCAAATTCAGACCTAATATGACTACACAACACCCTATTGTTCACCACAGCCACCCTATTACCATTAATTTCTTGCTGCCGTTGTTGATGTTTGCAGGGAGTAACAAATTCAGACCTCTGGCTTATCAATTTTGTCGCTTTTGACAATCAAACAGCCGGCCTATTCTTGTACAATTCAAAGTCTAGGGATAGAAGTGAAATGGGGGTTTGACTATATGGCAGAAAGAGAAGGTGGCAGAGAGTGGTCGATGTTGAATGCTGAAATTGACAGGGGGATGGAGCTGGTTGTCTACGAGATTGGGGTAGAGTTAGGTTTTGGGAAAGACAAACGGAGATGGATAAGGGAAAGTGAAAACAGGGGATACTTGGATGTTGTACATAAACACCTGGCCTAGGTGTTCGCCTTTGGCTATTTTCTGAACTGAAGCAACATGTTGAACCCACCACTAGAATTTGACTACTTTCTTGCATTTGTTGCGCCATCAGGTCCTCCCTTTGATTCATACCACTACTATCTTATTCTCCATTCACTCAACCACCTATAACATAGTGCAAAATGAGATTATTTTGACAAAATTACCCTTTAACAGACATATGCGCAAAATACAAGATTTTTCATAAGATGGAACATTTAAGCACTTGGGACACGATAAATGCTTCTGAAATGATCCACAAATATGCATTATTAGACACGTATCAAACCCCCAAACCTGAATTTTGCTCATCCTCGAGTAAAACAAAAACAAAGTTCTAATACAAGCTCAGATTCCATGAAAGTGATACATGCATTCAGTTTTAGCTCACATCAAATGAATATGTCAATCTAGATTTCAAAGGCACAATTCTAGCACTGAATCAACTAAAGACATGTGATAAGAGTGTAAAGTGTATCTACACATGTTTATAGAATGATCAGAAGTTATGACTGCCAATTACCAAGAGTTCGTTTTTAGGCTAAGAACTGAATTCAAATCCAAGCTAGCTGTCCGGCTTTACGAGAATTGTGAATGTTCACCTAAAATTTGATGATATTTCAGTTTACCAGCGTTGTACATTGATGGCATACACCGTCCCTTTCTTATTACAAAACTATTTACATTCATATATACACAAAGAAACATTGGCTGCCTATTTACTTCATGCTTCAGGATTGAAAACTTAACTAAAGAGAAACCACTCAATGGTTTAAATGACAAACAACAGAACATTGCATTTCAGTTTCTTTTCTTTCTTTCTTTCTTTCATTTTTTTTTCATTTTTTTTAATTGAATTTTCTTTTCTTTCTGAATTTTTCTGATGACTTTTTTTTTAAACCGATTTTGGACTAATGAAAGATACAAACTGACACAACAAACTTTACACAAAAACAGAACATAAATTACATGACAATTTTAGCAAGAGGTAGCCCTTTTCGATGCACCCGGTCAAATTCAATGGTTTCTTTTCTTAACGTATCCTCCACCTTATATCCCAGCCAACCAAAGAACAAGCTAGTCAAGTCTCATTCAGTATTCTAAAGTGATTGGCGGTCTACTTAACCGATAAAACACCTGCCCGAGGCCATACATGTATTGGTAGATCGTGCATGTGCAAATTTCTTATCAACATGTGAATTGTGCTAGAATCCGGGGTGCCTCATCACAGATCAAGGTAAATGAGCTCCATTTTTTATTTTTTATAACAAAAAGAAAGAGTTCTGTTTTCAATTATAGCATGCCATCAGTCAAATGGTATCTAATTTTCACCCCCAAACCTGAAATAAACATTGTCCTCAATGTTTCTAATGATCAACAGAATTATAACTATAACATACCAGGAGAAACATGCTGAGTTTGAGAAAAAGAAAAG
The DNA here is from genome assembly GCA_023529315.1 of Papaver bracteatum. Lineage (NCBI taxonomy): Eukaryota > Viridiplantae > Streptophyta > Magnoliopsida > Ranunculales > Papaveraceae > Papaver > Papaver bracteatum. The sequence continues at coordinate 257,919 of JAJJWX010004551.1, forward strand.
AGATTACCAAATGTCAGCAAAAGCAAAATTTGAACTCCATTATCCAAGGCTAGAATCCAACAGAAATCAGCTGATATCACATTGGATTAGCACAATATACATACACGAAAAAGCTAGAAAATAGCATTACCTACTGGATTATATACAAGGAAAAGTCACCATATATATACAACCTAAAGAGTTGAGGATCAACCCAAAAGATGATGTGTAGAAACATCAACAGTCTAATCACACATATACAACAACAGAGAACAGCCAGTGAGACACTCAAAGTGACCAAGCTACCCCCAAACCTAAACTTTTCAACTGCTATGATTTTGGACACAAAATCTAGTAATTTTGGGGGTGCATCATGCACAAGATCTAACTCAAAATGGACTTTGTTAAGGACGGGCATGGATAAACATTCCAACCGTGGCTCCTCAAATGTAATATATTTAGCGGCAAAATAGTCCAAGAGGACATGGGAAGCACATAGTTCCAATCCTAGATTATGTACTTTTAGAAAAGTTGGTTTTACAGTTTTGTTACTAGCCAAAGCTAGGTTGGATGGAAGTGTCTCATTCTGAGACTTAGGCAAGAAATTCGGCACATCTATATTGCTCACAAGTATAAAAGAAAAAGTATCATTATTACCAGTCACATCAACATCCCCTAAGTCACCTACAAGTGTCGCAGCATGCTCACATTCATAGAATGGTTCAACAAGCCCAAATTCAGAATCATGGTTATCGAATTTTTTTGTCTCATGTATCGTAAAATTAGACGGAGCCACACACTGTGTTCTAGGCAGGGAATCAGATACATCAAATTCATTTTTAGGCATATGATCATTGGTGTCAACAGAAAATTCAGACTTTCCTTTGTCATGCTCATCTTGTATGTCATGCTCTCCTTCACAGAATAATTTCACAAGCCCCAAATCAATACCAAAATAATCTGAATTGCAATTAATATGAATATTAGAAGAAACATTATCAGTGTATGTATTTCCACTATGGTCTGGCATTTCAGAGTCACATGACTCTGAAATTGCATCTTCAAGAAGAATTATCTCTTTTAACATCATATCATCATCTGAGTAGTATGCATACTCGTCCCTATTAACAGCTTTGGTGTTTTCATTCAACTTATTTTTCTCTAGGTGAGGTTCATATTCAGTATCAGTTACATGAGTAGAATCAGACACACAATTTTCAAAATTTACTTCATTAGGGATAACAAACATCTCATCATGAAATTCCTTCTTTTATTCACTTTGTAAATGAATCAGGTTCATTTTAAGAATCATATTAATTTGTTCAATGGAATGAGAGTCTTCACTAGTTGGTATCCTCGTTTCATATGGATATTAAGTACATGGTGGTGCATGAGGTTCACTAGAGAAGGGGAATTCAGAGATGTCGCTATATGGATGATCATACAATGCTTGCAATTCAAATCTAGCATTATTTTGTTCAATGAGTTTGATATTTTCCATCACAGATTGCATACAAGGGCTCAGGGGAGTACAAAATTCTTCAACATCCCCTGGTGGTGGATGATACATGTGTGAATAGTTTTTAGGGTTTGCATATTGAGGCTCATGACATAGAAAAGGTCCATAATAATCCCTATAATTATCAACACCATGGTTTAATGGAAACTCAAAATGTGAAGCATGCTCATGTGCGAGTTCTCTAATGTATCTATGCGATGAAGTTTCATCCCTAGTTGCAAACCAAAATCCTGACATGATGAGTTATCAGAGACAAGACAGTCACAGGGTTTCACAGAGATTGAGAGATGCACAGTGATATAATAATTCAGCTAGCAGGTATGTCACTCAACTACTACAGAATCATGCACTATGTTTCTAGGGTTCGATAAGGCTATGCAAAGCAACTAGTTCAGCAAGCATACATGAACATCAATCAAAATTTTATGGCTATCAGCAGTAGTGCGCAAATCTGGGAAACGGGGATTGCAAAGATTTTGAGAATAACACTCAGATTCAGGGCCGAAAGCACAAAGACATGTTGTTCTTCAGAAATTAACAAATTCAGCCAGTAAGGATGTTACTCCGATATCACAGAATCATGCTTATGCACACCAGATGTTGCATGTATTGAGCAATCTTCATTCAGGCAACTAAAAATTTCAGAAAATCATGGCTTATGTCAGCGAGTATCAGGATTATGCAAGCATAAATCTCATAAGTTCTGAGATTTAAAATTGAACAAAAGGATTAAGGATTTAACAAGTAAGCATGATCCTCAAACTAATCACAGAATCACATGCCCAAATTTAATATGTTGCAGGGGTTGGGTGATGTTATAGGCATAGGTACTACATCAAGTAACTAGTTCAGCTGATAAGCATGATATATCATTCACACATTCATCAAGGAAAATAAGGGTTCGACAATGATCAGTAAGCACTGGTTCAGAGAGCATACATGGGCATATGATAGGTGTGTAAAAACACCTCTATAAGTATCGATTGGTTATTCTTTCTTAGCTAGTTTTCTTGCGAAATTGTATTATTATCTTTCTTTTTATATTTTATGGGAATTTTGGAGCTTATTCCCGAAAAGAACAAGAATCGTCCAATTTATTAGAAGAGAAGCGGAATTATCATTGCATGGAAAACTATTACGGGCAGTCGCGTGGGCATATCGGACGCTCGAAGCTCGTCAGATTCAAAGACCAAAAGACGTTGTTGGTGGTTCTGTAGCTAAAGAGAAGAACTAGTATCCAGGGAACTATGAAATTTCATCAGTTCATAATTTTCACAACTGCTAAGTAAGATAAATGGGTTGGAGGTAGTCTGTTGGTTACAACTTGGGCTTAACATGGGCTATGGTTGAGACAGGATTTGAAGCTATTTGGTTTTGAGTTTTGGTTTACAGGGAAACAAATTGGATGTGCATGGAAGAATCGGAAGTTGGCAGTTGTTGCATTACTGGCGATGGCAGTGACTGAAGTTTTCAGAGATCGAGGAGATCAGGATGTCTGCTGGTGGTCGTGGCTAGAATATTCCATGGAAGCAACGTAAGTTGAACGACATCAGGGAACGTCACCTGCTGCCAGTGATGATGGCGGTTTGAATGCATGGAAGTGATATGCTGCTACCATGAGTGAAGCACAGAGGAGGAGCTGTGGTTTAAATGCCGGCAGTACCATAGATGGTAGTGAGAACGGAGAAGGCTTTGGCTTGCTGCCAGCACCGGAAGACAATGATGGAGTGTACAGGGCATGAGAGTAACGAATCAGTAGACAGAGAGAACTCGAGCAGATGAAGGATGGAGATGATGCTGTGCTTACATGGAAATCTGTGACGATGGCAGAGATGCTCGAGGGTTCATGGCAATAATGCTGTGACGTTGCTGGCAATGGAGAGAGTAGACAAAGAACTATGACTGGCAGGGTATGTTCAAAGGAGTAAAGGGAAATCAAAACGACAGGTATACGGGTCTCAGAAGGAAAAGAAATATCCACGTGCAGAAGAGGTTTTATACCTAATGAAGAACAATGAGGCGCTTCAAGTTTCCTATGTTGATGAGGTATACACGGGGAGGGAAGAAGTGGAATATTATTCACCCGTGGTGATGCAGTACAAACCATTGACATGAACCAAGATTTCAAGGAGCGGTAGCTGATTTCTGAGGCAGAGAACGAAGTGAAACTGGAGACGTAAGAAGAAAAAAAGGGTTGTACTGCTGTAGTAGCTATGGTGTTGTTGCCATGATATGGTAATTGGCAGTGAAGGGACATTGAATGGCTGAGATAAGACATAGTGGGCTATATCTGACATTTGAATGCAAGCCCAAAAGTCTATCTAGCAATATTTACGTGACCAGATGAGTGGGCCGGCTAGATTCAACAGTTGGGTACAAGCCCAACAGTCTGTTTAGCCAATTACTCTACACGAACAGAATTAAGGGTGGTGCGGCTGTTTCAAGTTTCGCAAAGAGTTTGCAACCTACTCTGACCGGGCATTATGCACGGTACTTAAGGAGGTGCAATTTCCTATTTTTGCTAGGTTTTCTAGTTTCTTTAAGAGGAGGTGCACTTTCCTATTTTTGCTAGGTTTTTTAGTTTCTTTAGGAGGAGGTTACAAAACTCTATATATAGAGAACCCTAGGAACAATTTTATGTCTTCTTCATATATCTTCTTTTCACCGTTTTTCTCCCCCTTAGGGGGGAGAACTATCTCTTTTCTATTTTTATTATAAGGATGAATTCAAAGTTCTAATGTGAAGCTCAATTATTTTGCAAGTTTGTTTCAAGTTTTAAATTGATTCATTGTGGATTGTTTTTACTATATCGAAGGTTTATGATTGGTTCTTGGATTGGTTTAGGTGCACAACCAGATTAGTTTATTAATTATTCTAATACTAGTAGAGAGGTGAGTCGACCCGTAATTGTCTCTTATCTCCTACACAAGTAGAAATCGCAAGACCTTACGAAGGGATTCTGTGGAGCAATTGCGAGTAAAGACAACACCAGTAAGTGGACCGAGCGTACCGAGTTTTAATGCTGGGATCAAACCTAAATTCACAAATATTAATGCGTTCTGGGAATTACATCTTGTAGTCGAGCGCTTCCGTGTCAAGGTGGTTCTTTTGAATAGAATCCGGCAGTCGAGCGCTTCCGTATCCGGTGATATATGGAGTTTTTGGGGATTGCTAAGCGTACCTGCTTTCCTACGGTTGGTGATAATTGTTTCTAACAAGAGATAAACGGGTACGATGTTGAGTTAATGGTTAGTAAATGCGAAGGATTTCTTCAATATCTTTATCTTATTATCCTTCTTTTATATTTTCGCCGATTTAGATAACATATCAATTGCATTACTCTTCGTGGGAACGATCCTTACTACCGCTATATTATATTTAATTAGTGGGAAATATCTTTTTATTTTGATGAGTAAACGACGCTCACCAGCATCATCAATATCATTCACACAATTATCATAGATAACAAGTTTGGAGAACGATACCGCCGGTTTAGACCGGGTTTAGGCACGATACTCAGGTTTATTTCGTTCATTTTCTTTCTCCTCTTTGGCTTGTACTTCAGTTTCGCTTTTACATGGTTTACTCAAGGGAAGTTATCAGTTCCCAGAAATGTGTAGTTTAAAACAATATCGATACCTGCATGACAATGAGTTATTCCACTTGGTTGCTTAGGGCACTACGAATGCAAGCAGCAAATTAAAAAGTTACAAAGTGCAGAAATTTGATATTTTATAGGGGAAAGTGAATAGATCTTATGTTTATTTGGACTGACAAGGGGTCGACAAAATATACATCTATGGACAAAGTACAGTTAATGACACAATATGATAGATTATGAAGAATACTGTAAACTAGTAGTGACCTGCAAAACCATACATAACACTACATGAGTATGCTAAAAGCTTACTTCAAAGCGTAACCCGCAGATGCAATTTTCATGAAAGATGATTCGAAATCTAAGTTATGCTACAGAATGCTAAAAACTGAAATAACTCAGATGGACTAGAACATAAGCATATTACTATGAGATGTAACTAACTAGTATTTACAGGCTAATGTTGCAAATTTAACAACTAATTACGTGATGCGAATAGTTTCAGGTGAAACTCGATTTAGGCACTGAGTATAGTTAACAGACACAATTATCAGGAACACCAAGGAACTGCTACATGAAGATGAGACCTTTTACACTAGTAGTTAGCTAACAGAATCTATACTACCGTTACTTCTACAGATGCGCAGATTATGCTACAAAAATAGTTCGAGTGGCTTGACTATAATATAAGACAATGATATAAGTATTTACACAATTAAACCTAACCGAAAAGAAACTATACGACTGAGAATGAAGTACCGAAAATCAAAAGTTAAAGCTAACATTAATACTGAGATGCAGGTTACAAATGAACTATACTACTGAGATAAGTATAACAAAAGTGAAAAGAAATAAATATTCAAAGTATTTACAGGATCCTAGATGATGGATATCAACAGATGGTGGTATGCCTAAGGCTGAGAAAGTTAAAATTAACAAATAAGCTACAGATGCAGATAAAACACGATGCGGGGTATCTAACAATGGTTTACTGTATCTAGCCTAAACTACAATAGCAGGGTACGGGTTCAGAATATGACTAGATGCAAACTACTATGAGATGCATATGCAAATAATGAGAATGATTAAGATTTAAAATTACATATGCAACAACAATCTTGAAATTGATTTAAGTTACACTACAAGACCATGATGCGAAGTTGCCTGACTTAACGAAAAGACTGAAAGAATGATTGTATGTGACTGAAATACAATGACTGAAACTACATGAGTATGAAATAAAGATGCAAGTAAACTAAGTGAATTGAAAAGATGAAAATAAAGATGCAGATACAACTAATATTTACAAGGATAAAATGATTACTAAGTTATAACTACAGATGTTATTAAACTACAACATGAGATGTAGGTGGAGCTAAAAGAAGATGGAGATATGCAATGAAACTGAAAATAAAAATACAGCTAAGTTATACTCTAACAGGTGTAGGATCAGAATATCGCCACATCAACATTCTTTCGAAATTATTAACAACATTTCCATGAGTTCTTCAACAACACACTGCGAGCGTCGCAGAATAATTCAAAGAATGACATAGTAGACAACGACAGCATAAAACACGAGAAAGATGTGAAGATTTTGTAGTTGGAGAGAACATTCGCGAGAGCATAGCGGGATATTACTAGAATGTAGCGGGAGCTCACTAGAATGTAGCATATCCTGACAGAACATAGCAGAGCTTGAGAGTTTATGAGTTGTATGTGAGCTGTCATCCACTATGTAAACACCTATATAAAGAGAAGAGCATGAGAGAGAAAGAGAGGAGACAATTTTATTAAGAGAGAGATATTTTGCAGAGAGATATTTTTTAGAGAGAAAATGTATTTTTCTTATTATCTTCTTCCTCAAAACTAGATCGAGAACTCCATTAATGGAGATTATCAATGTAAATTAAATGTAATTTTAAACAATCTTATTGAAGAATCATGGATGTAGATCAAATTGATCGAACCATGTAAAAATCTGTGTGTCCATTTACAATTTTAGTATTTTAATCATCATTTTCATATCAAATGAGTTTAGATCAAGAAATTATTATCGAGATATTACAAGGGGTGTGTTGTGGGAATTCCTGCAACTATATTTTGGCGTTAGAAACAGGGATTGAATTTGTGAATCGTTGGTTAGAAGATGATTCAAAGAAGTTAGCTATTAGGAGAGTTAGACATCACCGGATCTAATTTTTTTGAGTGGAATAGTGGAAATTTCATTGGAGAAATTGTGTCTTCAAGCGGACATCAACAACACAATTAAAGAAAATGAAAAAAAAAGAGATGCAGACGCTAAACAGAAGCAGATTCAAAGAATACATCACTTACAACCAAATCAAATAAATCTGCACCAACTATTAGTTTTGAAAGGACAAATTTCTTCTTCTTATTCCTTTGTTTCATTCTAGCTGTTAGATCTGGTGACTTTATTGGTGAAATTTTGAAAATACTTTTGCAAAATATTTACTCGGTTTACATCATAAGTCTGATTTTCCAAAAACTTAACAAATTTTGATTTTAGGTCAATAATCAACAAAACTTATTTTACAAACCCATGAGACCAATTCTGAAAATAATGAATATTAAGTTTTCGATTGATCTGGGGAATTTTCTCATGAACGAAACCGAAATGGGATTTCATCAATAACTTTCATTCTTTGAAAGGCAAGATTTGGCATAATTTTTTATAGAATCATTCACTGAGTTGATCTTCTGTGTGCAACGATGTGTAACTGAGAGTCTTTCTCAGTATGAATTGTTAGTAGAAAAGTAGTTTGCCAGCGAAGAAGAGAACTGCAGAACAAAGTTTATTCAAGAGAAATTCACCACCAGCTGCGCTAGTTGACAATACTTTCAGCAAAGTAAAATGGCATGAATTCTCTCCAACTAGCGAAGTAATGAGACGTCAAGGGTGAATGAAGAAATCAACCAGTGTCTCGCAAATTATTGACCCAATAATGAAATCACTACAACTCCAGCCACAACCAAACGAATACAGGCAAAAAATACCAACTAAGAAGAGTTAAAGCCACTTTTTCACCAGACCCAATGATGAACAAAGAAGACAAGAAAGTTAAGCAATCACCCTAGGACATGATCAAGCTAAATTCACTTCGTCAACAGTTCTAGTAAAATATAACGAAGAAATATAGGCTCTATCGAATCCACAAGACCAGTAAAGATAATAACAATTACGAGCATTCTGAACAAATACAAAGGCAGTGTATTCGCGGAAGAAAAGGGAATTCAGTTCGCAGAATTCAAGAGCAGCTCATGGGGTATCCTTAAGAACGGAAAATTCAAGAGCTCCAGTCATAGAATTTCGCAACATATGCAAGTATAAAGGTTCTCCCTGCGAAGTAAACCGCAGCTCATGAAATATGCACATTTCACTAGGTCAGCAATAAGGAGAAGGAGAACAACGCCGCAATTCGTGATATTTCTCTTCTACTTATTAGTTCCACAACCAAAGGAGAAGCCATATAGAGCTGCGAGCAACACACAGTAAAAGCTCAACAAACAAATTGCAGCAGTAAGGAAACCCCGATACAGCCAGTTAACGAATGAGTTCAAAACGTATTAGCGAAAGTTCGATAACAAAAGTTTACGACAATAGGAGGGAGAATACAGCTTGAAAGAATGAAAAAGTTATCTTTCTTGATTTAGATGCATCTTTACGTTTTGAACATATTATATGTTAACATCTTTAAGCTCGCAGGATATGAGAAAAAGCAAAGTTATACAGCCAAAGACAGTCAAATCAACAACTTGAGTGAATAATAGTCTTCATCTCGCAGATTAAGGGAGAACAAATACAAGAACAAAGCTGCATGTTAAGGGACGAAGAATAAAGTTAGGTGGAAACAGAGGAAACAAATACAAGAAGAACAAAGGATAGCAGGAGAAGAAGATGCAGTTAATGAATCAGACCAACACATATTCTCAGCAAAAATAAAACATGCAACGACCAAGTTAACCTTGTCAGTATTTCATTTGAGGACTGTAATCAGCTCAGTGTGGGACTGTGAACACCTGCGAAGTATTCGGCAGAAATTATTTTGTCAACAATCTAGCAAAGCAACCCATGACGGAGGGGCATCATACAGTTCATAACATAGGAAGAAAACAAGGCACCAGTAATGATTTCGAGAAAAATCACCAGAAACCCTTGAACTCAAGGCTATACCCCCAGCATTTAAATAAAACTTGGGTGCATCACTTTGGAGAGTGGTCAATTCGAACTCACCAGAGCTGTTCGAGATACCAGTTCTCAAACTATTAACGAGAACATCCATCTCTTAACAGATAAACGCAGGGCCTTGCTGGTTTAAACTCAAGTTTTCTTAAATCTCGCAATTTAAAACGCTAAGTGCAAGAAAACAAAAAGGAAGTACCCATTCTTAGTATCTCTGATTTTAACAGTCACTAGAATCAAGCAGTTTAAGAACTGATAGAGTTAATTATTGTAAATTGAAAGGGTGATGTTATTTTGTACTCTTTACTTCAGTTACGCAAATATTAACTAACTGCAATTCACAGAAGCTCATATAATCTTTAATAATGATCTTCAAGATACGACGAAGCATTAACCGATAACGCGGGGATGAACGTAAAGCTGAAAAATCATACCAGAATTGCAAGCTGAATGAAGTCCAAATGCAGCAACTATACATAAAGTCACAATGGAATAGAACCATGACCAATAGGGGACGGAGGAAATCATCTTCCCGAAAAGAGCAGAAGTCACAGATCCAACGAAGCAAATAAAAGAGATTATGCATAAAGTTTGCTTGATGAATGAAGAGATACTTTGTGAAGGAAGAAATCTTTTCCTGTTAGGTTAAGAGATACTTCATGACAAAAGACGAGATTAACGCGAAGGAAGAAGATTCAGTTGTGACCACTACTTCGTTGACAACTGCAACCTATAAAATTACTACGTCATACTACAACTTGGCGATATTCAGGTTTTTACATTCGCAGAAAAGATAAAAGAGTAGCAGCGGCCCAATGAAGCATAACTCTGGAATCTTGGCGAAGAATCAAACAGCTCAACAAGCAAGTTGTAGCAGACTGGGGATAGCAGCAAGTCTCTACTTGATAATTAATTCCCACAACTCTCATTTATGCTAAACAGTGTCTCTTTCCCAGTACAATGTGTTAGCAGCGAATAAAGAAAACTGCGTGCTTCTGCGAACTGTAGAAAACTGTGTTACCTTCTCGCAGGTTCGAAACAATTCAATCATAAAAACAGAGTAGCACAAGTTTAAGAAAGAATAAGAAGGTTAAGAAAGATGATATCTAGTCATTACAATTCAATCATCTCACTATATCTTCAAGAAGAAGAACCATAACTAACAAGAGATTTCTATAGAAGGTAAACCAACCTGCGAAGAAGTGTGGCGAAGTTTACTGATAAGAGTTATCAAGTGAAGGCAAACTTTTAGTTATAAATCACAAGAGATGATAAAAAAATAATAACAGATACAAAGTTTACCAAACCAGCACAAATAGCTGTTCGCAAAGATGGTTGGAGGCGAAGGTTATGAGCATGAAGACCCTGATTCGAATCCCACCTTCTGCATATTTTTTGGCAGAATTTTGAATTCTCAAGTGCGAAGAAATGGGATAAGGTCATAGCATTGTGTGTTTCTTTTGCAAGCAACAAGTAGCCCAGGTGGTTAGAGAAGGAGTATCTAAACTAGAGGACTTGGGTTAGAATCTCCCTCCTTACAAAGTATTTTTGCTTCACAAAGGGTTATATCTAGAGCTGTCAATTCCTAACCCGGCCCGCGGGTTGGACCTAGCTTGGCTTGTTTCAACCCGGCCCGGCTTGACTTGTTGTCTAAACAAGCCGGGTTAGGGTTGGCATATCTAACCCTAGTAGAAAACAAGCCAAGCTAGGGTCAACCCGCGGGTTCACGGGTTGGCTTGTTAGTTACCTATTTTAAAGATTTTATCTAATAGAAACGTGTTCATTTGTAGTCCAGTGGTTGTTATGCTAAGTGAACACCTAGCTGAGCTAGGTTCAATCCTCCCTAACAACATAATTTTAAACATTTTTTTTTTTTTTTAACTTTCAACATTTTTTTTGGTTGTTATGATAACTAACAAGCCAACCCGCGGACAAGCTAGGGTTGGGATTTTGGGCTTGTTGATGAATAGCACTAGGGCTAGGGTTGACCCTAGCTTGTCAACGGGTTCACAAGCTAGGGCCGGGTTGACCCTAGCTTGCCCCGTTGACAGCTCTAGTTATATCATAAGCATTTCTTTCGCAGACACTAGCCTGGAAAACGTTCGCAGTATGAACAAACAATTCACAAATGTTCATTTATTTCATAGAGATGCTTACTTCGCACAAAAGAAAGTTGGTGATTATTTCGCAAATTAATTTAGCAAAGAAGAGAGTTGGTGATTATTTCGCAGAGAAATCTCGCAAAGAAATGACAGAAATGAAAGAATAAAGAAACGCGAAAATATCGCAAGAAACGCGCATAGACATAAGAATGTGACGAACCTTTATGGTGTACACCCTAGTTCGCGAATACAATTTTGCAAGAGGCAAATGTAAGACCTAAAGTGCGTCATATAAGGGGGTATCTGTTTGCATGGCTCAGGGATAAGGTTATACCGCTGCTGGAACTTGAGTCATGGAGATGTGTGGTCCATCTCTTTGAGATACCTATCCATGGGAGGTACCTTGGATTTCCAACTATATAAGGTTATACCCTGGTTGGACGACCGAGGGTCTCTCCTAAGGAGTGCAGAGTATGACCAAGGCGTCGAGGTACACGGTTGAGCCAAGGGTGCCCGGGGCGTACGAAACTACCCTGGCAATTCTTGGCTATGATGCACTCGGCCCGAATAAAAACCCCACTTAGGATGCAGTCTTGTAAGTATAAGCCATATAGGCATAAAGGACAAGAGGCTGCGAAAACAACTGGTTGTTGGTAAATCCGGATGGGAGGAGCTAGTCTTGTATGGCCGATGTGCCCTCCTTGAAGGGGAAACCAAGGGGAAGATAAGAGCGGCACCCTCCATTAGGGAGTTGATAAGTGTCTAAAGACAGCAATGTCATGGGGCTTTACGTTCGCAAGAACATTTAGGCATGTCATATTATACAGAGGCCTCTGTGTGACAAATATTATACAGAGGCAAAAGCCAAGAGAAAAAGATAAGATGAGATCAATGGGTTTTTACATGAAAGTGTAAAGAAGTCCTGTGATTTCATCGCAAGACGGCAATATCATGGGGCTTCGTTCTCGCAAGAGAACTTAGGCCTGTCATATTGTCGCAGAAAAATTGACAAAACAAGGATAAGGCAAGATCAATGGGTTTTTGCATATAAATGTAAGAACGTCCAGCGATTTTGTCGCAAAAAGAAAAATTGGCAAAATAAGACCTTTAACTAGGAAGGCAAAATAAGACCAATAGAATAATCTCAAACATTAACTATTTTCTTTTAAGAATGCAGGAAAGATTTGTTCATCGCAAGAGAGATAACAAGTACTATTTAGAATTTCTTAGAAATACTATTCAGAATCTCTCAGAAGGATTATTTGCATTTTCGCAACACTATTCATATTTTCGCAGTACTATTCGCGGCACTATTTCAGGAACACTATTCATAAATTCACAGATTATTCAGAATCTCGCAGACACATTCAGAATCTCGCAGGAGATGTGATTATCTCCCAGAATGTGATTATTTTCTTAAAGAGACCATTGCATGAGGCAGAGGCAAGATAAGAATAAAGAAATAATTCGTTCATTTAACATTTTCTCAAGGATTCTACTTTCATAGATAAAGAACAGAGACAACTATGGATTACCAAGAAAACATTTTATGTTCTTTATCTTCTCGGCAAGAATCATTTCCAAAATGGACAAGTATTTTCACCAAAAATGAAATAATAATTTCGCATGAATAGAGGAAATACTTATGACTTTCATTCAAGGACGGATACTTCTTATATTTTGAGGATTGAGTACTTCTTCAAGGATACTTCATAATTCGTATACCTCAAGAGTTGATATTTATTATTTACTTCGCAAAGATCTAGAACTTCACAAAAGAATAGAGGCAAGTACGTACTTTTCAAGTCCAATATTCTTTCGCTCGTTCCGTCATCAGCAAAGATCAAAGACTACTACAATAACAATTTTTTTATTAAAGATTACTTTTCAAGCAATATTCAAGAAAAAAGAGGCAAGATGTAGGATCAGAATATCGCCATAGCAACATTCTTTCGAAATTATTAACAACATTTCCGCGAGTTCTTAAACAACACACTGCGAGCATCGCAGAATAATTCAAAGAATGACGTAATAGACAACGACAGCATAAAACACGAGAAAGATGTGAATATTTTGTAGTTGGAGAGAACACTCGCGAGAGCGTAGCGGGATATCGCTAGAATGTAGCGGGAGCTCGCTAGAATGTAGCAGATCCTGAGAGAACATTGCAGAGCTTGAGAGTTTATGAGTTGTATGTGAGCTGTCATCCACTATGTAAACACCTATTTAAAGAGAAGATCAGGAGAGAGAAGGGGAGGAGACAATTTTATTAAGAGAGAGAGAGATATTTTGCAGAGAGATATTTTTTAGAGAGAAAATGTATTTTTCTTATTATCTTCTTTCCCAAAACTAGATATAGAACTCCATTAATGGAGATTATCAATGTAAATTTAAACAATCATAGTGAAGAATCATGGATGTAGATCAAATTGATCGAACCATGTAAAAATCTGTGTGTCCATTTACAATTTTAGTATTTTAATCATCATTTTCATATCAAATGAGTTTAGATCAAGAAATTACAAGGGGTGTGTTGTGGGAATTCCTGCAACTACAACATGAAATGTAAATTCTAAACAAGTATATACACAATTTCAGCTGATCTAACTAGATGCAGAGATGGATTAAAGTTAAACTACGATGACAGGCTAAATCAAAAAGTATGCTACAGGATAATGATATTGGCAACTATAATATACACAGATGCAGAAATGTAAAGGAGAACCAAAAATTATAGCCAAACTAACATTAAGATGCAGATTAATACTACAAAGAGATTATGTGAAAAACAACTACAGACTCTCTAACCTAAACAAAAATTATGCTAACACAGATGATGATGGTATGAAACTGCAGGTAAACTGAAAAAGTCAAAGACAAAAGAGAACGTTATAGATACAGATTCATAATCTAAACTACAGGATGATATTTAGCTATGATGCAAACAGAACAAAACAGATTCAACAGAAACAATGCACTTATAGAAAATGAGATTACTAGAATGCTTCAACCGAAATGAGATGCAAGATGCTAGGAGTGATATATTACAGTTGATGAAAACTTAAACTAATAGTTAACCAACAAACTAGATTATGCAAATGCTTTAACTTACCGATATGGCATGATGCATGATAATGATGCAAATGATTATGATGAAGTTAAAGCTACAACTAATGCTTATGGTGCTAAGATGAAGCTACAGCTAATGCTAATGACATGATGCAGTTTATGTGAATGAGATGATTGAAGTTTACAACTTAAACTGGATGCAGAGCTAAAATGCTCCTAAGTTACATCATGATATGCAAATGCTACAGAATAGAATGCAATGACAGAAAGCTGAAAGCTACATATTATACTAATTAAAAGCTTTTAACAAGATGCAGAATATATAATGATGCTGGTAAACTAATCTGACAGAAAAATAAAATTATGCAGTTAACTTAATAATGCACTAATTGAAGATAAATAACTACAACTACTACTACAGATGTTAGATGAAATCTATATATAGATGAAGCTATCATTAAAACTGAAACAAATATGTACAAAATTTGAACTGAAATCAGTAAGATGGAACCAAAGAAACAATTACACCGCTGCCGAGTCCCCGACAACGGCGCCAAAAACTTGGTAGGCTAGGAAAGATACCTACAATTATACTGCAAGTGCACAACGTCTATAATAGACAGGGAAAATACAGGTCGATCCCACAGAGGCTAGGGCGATGTAGAGTTGATTCTAAGGTCTTTATATAATGATTCAAATTAGAAGTAACAAAATAGGATTTGTTGTGTTTCGATACGACAAGGGTTCTGAATTATTATACTACACAAACAAGATAAAAACAAACACAAAGAGAAACAAGGGCTTCGAATTCACCTCTTAAATGCATAGAAATCCTAGATTTGATAAAACAGTTCTTCATTCAATCAAGGATCTATAGAAGTTCTAGCCTCAAACTACCTTGAAGGTGTAATAAATCACTTGTTCAAATGGATAATTTAACCTCGGCTAATATGTCAATCCCTAGCATTACTTGTCTTTCTAAGGCACGAATAATCAAAGATTGAACTAAAATCAGTTCACATAGGCTTGAATTTTGACAAAGAGTTAACCAAACTACCTAGGATGCTAGACATACAAGGTGAAAGAAAATTGGAAAAATTCAGAGATTAATCATGCTTTCAATAAAAGTTCCATGAAGAACAAAGTAAAATCGAACCAAAAGATTCTAATTATTTAGGGGTTTCATCTCAACCCTAAGAAGAGATTAAAAGATAACTAAGAAAATAGAAAACCTAAATTACATCTACTACAGATTATTGCACCGGCTAATTCAGGCTTCCGTTTTCATTTACCACCCCCTTATCTATTTATGCAATAGTTCTCCTCAATTATCAATCAATCCCCATAGTCAACAATTACACAAGCAGAAATCTAGGAAATTGATATTCTTGAAAATCACCACTGATGTCTTCTTCATCATGCACTGCTAATTTCAGATATTGTCGGTGCTGAAAGGATATCAAATTCGGACCTAATATGACCACACAACACCCTATTGTTCACCACAGTCACCCTATTACCATCAATTTCTTGCTGCCGTTGTTGATGTTTGCAGGTAGTAACAAATTCAGACCTCTGGCTTATCAATTCTGTCATTTTTGACAACCAAACAGCCGACCTATTCTTGTACAATTCAAAGCCTAGGGCTAGAAGTAAAATGGGGGTTTGACTATATGGTAGAAAGAGAAGGTGGAAGAGAATGCACTACACTATTTTCTTGGATTAGTAACTCAAATTCGTAACAGCCTACTAGCATTTACGAATTCGTAACATGAAATTGTTGTTACAAACTAGTTGTAACAGCATGAAGCTGTTACAAATCTTGTCAGATTTTGTAACTGTCCCTTAGCTGTTACGAATTCGTAACTGGTTATGGTTCAGCGCGTGCCATCCGTGTGCATGGGAGGTCAAGCTTCATATTTTTCCACCCAAGCAATGTATAACTGGGGATATTACATCCCTTGGGGTAGAGTTAGGTTTTGGTTGTTTTTTTTTTTTTTTTGATAAGTAAAAAAAAAATCAATCCAGAGTTAGGTTTTGGGAAAGACAAACGGAGATGGATAAGGGAAAGTGAAAAACAGGGGATACTTGGATGTTGTACATAAACACCTAGCCTAGGTGTTCGCCTTTGGCTATTTTCTGAACTGAAGCAACATGTTGAACCCACCACTAGAATTTGACTACTTTCTTGCATTTATTGCTGATGCGTGTCGTATGCGTCAAAAATAATTCACTTCCTCACTTTACTAATTATAAATATAGTATTCGATAAGAAAGAGTTCGTATCCACAGAGAGGCGATTGTTGTTATGCAATTTTCAGATTCTTATGTAACCAAATAACCCAGAGGTGTGTTTTTGGTTTTATCAAAGTAATAAAACTAAATAAAGCAAAGTAAATAGTTGGAATAATCTATAAGGAGAAGATATTGGTTAAGGGATAGTATCATTCACAAACATATATTTTTCATCTATGATTAGAATTGGTATTTAATCTCTCAATTATCAAAATTCCTAGGATATCTTGATCGCAAGAGTATCCCGTTTATTTCCTGATTTTATCACAAACAACATTAAAAGATGCTATTGTGAAATATTCTTAAAAAGAAACCTAAAGTGTAAAAGCACAATTAGATTTAACTCCCTAAGAGAAATAAGTTCTATGAAATAAGACTAATCGATGCAAACAAACGTGTAAAAGCACTAATTCGTTTTAACAAAGGTTATGATTCATATGCGATTAAAAATATGTATCACTACAAGTATTAACCACAAGATGCTACTAAAAATCAGAGATAACAACTTTTACGTATTGAAAACCCTAATATAGCTTTAGAGATGAAAACAAATCCAATTGATTCCGTACACAACCAAACTAGCATTCAAATCATATGATAATAAAACAATGAATCATAAACGATAAAATTGAGACAAAACTAATTCATAGAATCAAATAATATGTTTGAAGAAATCAACTTTATATCCCATAACCAATTATTATATTTAGATACTCATATTCATGGAGTTCATCATCATAATATTCAAAGAAAATAGATGAAACATAAAAGAAAGCAAACCCTAGAAGTTGTTCTTTGCTAAAGCTCCAAGAATAGAATAAAACGTTCTATAAAATTGTGTAGAAAACTTCCTTTTTATAGCTTTTTCTCCTTCCAAAAATAGGTTTTTGTCTTCAAAGTCCATTAGTTGGAAATTCACCCGGCCCACGAGAGAGAGAAACCCATGTAGAAAATATGTCCCAAAAACGCCCGCCGGAAAATTGGGTTTTTGACCGGAAATTGGCCGGAATCCGGTACCGGAAAGTCGCCACCGGCCACCTGAAAAGTCAAACGGTCAACGAGCTAAATCGGGTCAACTGAGTCAACTCGGAAAGTATGCCGAGTCACTGCTGAGTCAAACAAATCAGTTTGAGTCGAATCAATCAGATCCGAGTGGGCTGAGTTGGTCTGGTTGTGAAATCTTGCACATGCCAAACTGTCCACGGCCAAGATGGCCCTCTTCTAACTGCACTGCACAACTACCATTTTTAGCTTATTCTTGCGCCATCTGAGAGGCACCTCAATCATCCTTGTATCGCCTTCAAGTCCCCTGCAAACCCATTCTCATAGCAACAACACCGCAACGTCATATTCAGTGTACCATTCAGTTCATGCTGCACTTGAGTTGCAATCTCAAGCCATTATTCCGCCCTGCAAAAGCACACAACACATCTCCATAACCACATCACCATCTTTTTCTTCTGAAATTCGACTACAGTCACCATCTTGACCTTGCCAATTCAGCTGCTAAACACAGCACCATCGTTGCATCTTCCTTAGGCCAATGCTTGATTCTTGCGGCATCACAGTCCATCCATTGCCAGCAATATCATCATAGACTTGATCCAAACACATCTTTCACACCATAACTCAGCTGCCAC
Source organism: Papaver bracteatum (assembly GCA_023529315.1). Taxonomy (NCBI): domain Eukaryota; kingdom Viridiplantae; phylum Streptophyta; class Magnoliopsida; order Ranunculales; family Papaveraceae; genus Papaver; species Papaver bracteatum. The sequence continues at coordinate 276,325 of JAJJWX010004551.1, forward strand.
TCAACCCCTATGCACCAGTAATCATTCTCCATGATCAATATCATTAACTGCATCTGTGCCTGCCTCTAAATCCTTGTCACTTGAGTTAACTGCATCACTATCTCCATCTTGCTCAATTCCAACCCAGCAATCCAAGACTCCACTACATTTCAACAAAGCCAACCATCTGCAACATAGGTAATTGACTGATCGAATAAAACGACTCCACCAACAGCAGCCCAGCCATTGCATCATTTCTTCAAGCTCACTCCAACTTCAGTTCAAGTCCATTAGAACTGCTCCTGAGTTCAATTTCTCTTCATGGCCACCAACAATTCCCTGGCAAGCAACAACAGCACCCCTATCTCTTGCTTGTTCAACTGCTATTCACAGCCTCCCTGCAACTGCAGCTGCTTCAGAACCTTCGCTATTTCAATCTAGTGCAACTCCTAACTTGAGCAGCATCCATTCCACCTGAATCATTGCTTTTCAACACCAAGAGCTCAATTAAATCCCAGCTGCACTTTCAACCTTGTCACAGCTTTTCTATAACAAGTTCTAACCATTGCGCACAGCCATTAAACCAAGGATTAACTGCATCAAGGAAATTGTTCAATCACAGCTGTAACTGGCCACTTTCTCGGTCGTACCAAACCCAATATTCCAAACCCTTATAATCTCAAACACCAGCCAAACACTCGAACCACTTTTGAGTTGCGAAGAAACAATCTTTCAGGCATTTTTACAAGCACCTAGTATACATTTTCTAGTAGTGAAATATATAACTTCTCTGCTGAATTCTAACCTCATTCAATCTCCTTCCCTGCACATTTTCATTCAAACATAACTTTAACACAAACTCGTTCAATCAAACTCGCACATCCAACTCAGTTTTCTATCATTCATCCCACCACGGCTATCACCAGCTCAAGCTCCATCTGCAGCGACCCAGACTGTCATCACTTCTACTGTTACTTGGCTTGCCTCACTCAACCCTGAATCATAATCAACATTTTCTTGTTTTAATCTTCATCTGAGCCCGAGTTGAGCAACACCCATTTTCAGATTTACTTTCTTTAGTTCATGAACATATCACAACACCAGATCCCAACAATTTTAATCAAACCCAACACTAATTCCTCCTTCTGATCTTTATCAATTTCATCTCCTCACTGATTCTAAATCTTCATTTGAACCTCAAATTCACCTTCAACCCACCAACCGATCTACTATCTGGGCAACTCAATTTCTGTTTTCCCACATGAAATGATGTGAAAACCATCTCTCAATTTCAGCGTAAATGATTAAGAGAAGATATCCTTCTCGATTTTAGTTTTGGGAGTAAATAAGGGAAGTGGATATATCCACCCAGGTGGAATGGATAAGGGTCAACCAACCAATACAATGTTTGTCGGTTTCAGCTAACCGAAAATTCAATTCGACTCAATGGTTAGTTCTGCGAAACTGACACTTTATTCTTCACTTCCTTCTCGCACACCTAGCCCGCTCCAAGTATAGATCGCTCGTACATTGACCGCTTTCTCCTTCTTTCGAGTTCCTCCGCTAACAGCAACTGTCCCTTATTTCTCATATTCACTTATACTCTTCAATAGAGTCACCAATAAAGTTGTTGTGCTTTTCAGACAAAATTTGCATCACTAAAGCCGACATACTTTTCAGACGAAGATAAAAGCGAATAATGAGAAATAATCCGCCTCCAATAGCATTTGCACCTTTTGCCATGTTTCTTCTTCTTTTGCTCCAAACGACTCCAAAGTACCTAAATACTCAAAAACAAAACATAAGATACATAATTTACACGAAAACTCGCAGAGAAAGCATAAACAATAGATAAATAATAAGGTGTTTTAGACACCTATCAAATTCCCCCACACTTAGACTTTGCTAGTCCTCGAGCAAATCAAACAAAATAATTATAAAACATACATACAACTCCGTCTCGTCGAGGCTACGGTCACTTTAAGCATAAATAACAAGCCTTTAAACCCCTAGGTGTCCCTAGTGGATGAGTTTTAGTCTCGTGAAGGTTTACAAGAGGTCTGCCTACAAAACCTATATTTCCAACTCCGTCTATTTGTGACAAATCAATGAACGAATCCAACGTGACTACAGGAGGAGGTACCTTGCACAAATTCAATTCATATATTAGTAAATAAAGCTTTAATTAGATAGTCGAACAAGCCACAATACTCGGAAACTAACAAACCACAATCACAATGAAAAGATTAAGAAGATGGATATAGATGTAGATGTTGGCGAATGTTCACAAGTGATCGATGTTTCCCATATCTGTCTGAAGGTCACTGCCAAGATGAACCTATTCCTATTGGATTGAGCTACTTGGTATGAATCCTACATCAACTCACTAGCATATACAAGGTAACTAGGAGTGACTTTATTCAACCAATATAATACTTTCCTTTCTTTTTCTTTTCTTTTTCACTTTTTTTTTTTACTTTTTTTTAGACAACATGATTGGATCAAACTGGATCCAAGCGCATGATTCTTGTCAGCAAGTACATGATAGTTGCCTTGTATCCTGCATTCCACGCTTGTTTAGGCGACGGAGACAGGGACTACATTTCACACATACTGCTATTCCCAAGTGTCATTTTATTCCGTTTGGTCTAATTGGTCGTTTTTTTTTTCTAGTAACTCAATCACTCTATTTCATCCTAGCAGTAATAACACGTCGATGTTTAGTGACCCACCAAAGCACTTAGAGAACAATAGATAAATATGGAAAAATAAAAATAGAATGCGATATGGTGATATTCCGAGATATGGTAACAACTATCATGTTAATTGTGATTTCTGAGCTATATTCGTCCCTTTTAGTTAATTGGTTCCTCAACTCCTGCATTCAAAATGGTTCCATCCACTAATGGTGTCATCCTAAAGGCACAAGTTCTAGATTTCGGAGTTCAAAAAGCACAATTTTTTTTTGGTTTTTCTATTTTTCTGATTTTTTTTTAAAAGGCATTAAACACACTAAAACAAACTATACAAACATATAAATGCTCCCCCACACTTAAACTTTACATTTTCCTCAATGTAAAATTGAATCATCCAAAGAGAGTTCAAGGTGGGAAATTCCGCAAATGATATGCAAAAACAAGAAAAATAAAGATAAAAGCAAATGCATAAAAATAAAAAGATAAAGGTAAAGATACAAAACCGGTGGGTTGCCTCCCACTTAGCGCTTGGTTTAAAGTCGTCAGCCCGACGTGCTCCTTGTTTGCTAATACTCCTCCAGCGAGAATGCCTCCACAAAGTTCACACCTTCCACAACTTCGGAAGTAAAGTTCTCATAATATGGTTTCAACCGGTGTCCATTCACTTTAAAATCCTTTCCTGTAGCTATGCTACGAATTTCTACTGCACCATGAGAAAACACATTAGTAACAATAAAAGGTCCGATCCAACGTGACCTTAATTTACCCGGAAATAATTGCAAGCGAGAATTAAACAAAAGAACTTTCTGCCCAACACAAAATTGTTTTCTAGAAATCATAGAATCATGAAATGCCTTAGTTTTCTCCTTGTAAATGCGCGAGCTTTCAAATGCATCATTGCGTAACTCCTCTAGCTCTTGGAGTTGCAACTTCCTTTGCTTTCCAGCCCCATCCATCTCCATATTGCATTGCTTAATTGCCCAAAACGCTTTATGTTCAATCTCAACGGGTAAGTGACAAGGATTACCGTACACAATCCTAAAAGGAGACATCCCAATAGGTGTTTTGTATGCGGTTCTATAAGCCCACAAAGCATCATTAAGTCGCATGCTCCAATCTTTCCTTGTTGGATTCACCGTTTTCTCTAATATGGATTTCACCTCTCGGTTCGACACCTCGTCTTGTCCATTGGTTTGGGGATGATAAGGTGTTGCAATCTTGTGCGACACATTGTACTTCTTCAACAATCCTTGTAAGAACTTGTTTTTGAAGTGAGATCCCCCATCGCTAATTATGGCTCTTGGAATTCCACACCTTGCAAAAATGTTAGCTTGCACAAAATCTGAAACCACTTTAGAATCATTAGTTGGGGTGGCCTTAGCTTCCACCCATTTCGAGACATAATCAACAGCAAGTAAGATATAGAAATTCCCATGGGAGTTGACAAAAGGACCCATAAAATCAATACCCCATATATCAAAAACTTCAATAAATTGAATAAAATTTTGTGGCATTTGATTTCGAGCACCTAGATTGCCTGTCCTTTGGCACCTATCACAAGTTGTGCAAAATATATGTGCATCCTTAAATAAAGTTGGCCAATAAAAACCGCTTTCAAGTACCTTGTGAGCTGTTCTTTTACTCCCAAAATGTCCTCCGCAAGCATAGGAGTGACAAAAAGACAAGATAGAGTTAAATTCAGATTCGGGAACGCACCTTCTTATTACTTGGTCGCTGCCATGTTTCCATAAGTATGGATCATCCCATATATATTGGTTCCCTAACCTCTTTAGTTTGTCCCTCTCAGCACAAGACAAGTTCTTTGGGATTTGTTTAGTTACCAAGTAGTTCACAATATCCGCATACCATGGTTCCGCAAATGCAATTGAGAATAGTTTCTCATCCGGGAAACTTTCACGCAAAGGGATAGCTTCCTTGTCTACAGCAAGACGACTCAAATGATCCGCAACGGTGTTCTCAATTCCTTTCTTGTATTTGATTTCAATATCAAACTCTTGTAAGAGTAAAATCCACCGTATGAGCCTCGGTTTCGCCTCTTTCTTTGTAAGCAAGTACCTAAGTGCTGCATGATCAGAAAAGACAACAACTTTTGTACCAATTAGATAAGAGAGAAACTTTTCCAAAGCAAAAAATTAGCTAATAACTCTTTTTCAGTGGTAGTGTAGTTTTGTTGGGCTTCATTTAACGTTATAGAAGCATAATAAATAGCATGAGGTATCTTCCCCACACGCTTCCCAAGCACCGCACCAACCGCATAGTCACTTGCATCACACATGAGCTCAAAAGGCTTGCTCCAATCCGGTGGTTTAATGATAGGGGCTGAAATCAAAAGTTCTTTCAAACGATTGAATGCCGCCATACACTTCTCATCAAAGTTAAAAACCACATCTTTTTGCAATAAGGTACAAAGTGGTGATGCTATCTTTGAAAAATCCTTGATGAATCTACGATAGAAACCTGCATGACCAAGAAAAGAGCGTATCTCCCTCACCGTAGTGGGAGGGGTTAGAGCACGAATAAGGTCTATCTTAGATTTATCAACTTCCAAGCCTTTAGAAGATACTATATGGCCTAAAACTATGCCATGAGTTACCATGAAACGGCACTTCTCCCAATTAAGCACAAGATTTGTTTCAACACATCGTTCAAGGATTAGTGACAAATTGTTCAAACAAAGGTCAAATGAATCACCAAAGACACTAAAGTCGTCCATGAACACTTCGATTATGTTTTCAACATATTCCGAAAATATACTTACCATACACCTTTGAAAAGTAGCTGGAGCATTGCACAAGCCAAAAGGCATCCTTCTATAAGCAAAAGTACCAAAAGGACAAGTGAAAGTTGTTTTCTCTTGATCCTCCGGCGCTATCACAATCTGATTATAACCTGAATAGCCATCAAGAAAGCAATAATAAGAGTTTCCAGCTAAACTTTCAAGCATTTGATCAATAAAAGGTAATGGAAAGTGATCTTTTCTAGTAGTGGCATTCAATTTCCTATAATCAATACAAACCCTCCAACCGGTTTGCACACGAGTTGGGACAAGTTCATTCTCATCATTCTCCACCACGGTCACACCTGATTTCTTTGGTACAACTTGTACCGGGCTCACCCACTTGCTATCGGATATGGGGTAGATAACACCCACTTCCAAAAGCTTGAGTATCTCCTTTTTCACAACTTCCATCATAGGGGGGTTCAAACGACTCTGCGCTTCCCTTGTAGGCTTTGCATCGTCCTCCAAACGAATCTTATGCATGAAAACGGCAGGGCTTATACACTTGATATCGGAAATTGTCCATCCTATGGCCGTCTTGTGCTTCCTTAGCACCCTTAGAAGTTTTTTCTCTTGTAATTCACTAAGTTCGTTAGAAACAATCACAGGTAACTCTTCATTGTCACCCAAGTATAAGTACTTTAAATGACTAGGAAGAGGTTTCAATTCTAACTTTGGAGATTTAACAATAGAGGGTAAAAGTTTTTCATCACTGCATGGTAAAGAAATAAAAGAGATATTATGAGTTTCCGGGAATCCTTGTAGTGAGTTGAGATCACCAAGGGCTTCTTTAACCTCATTACCACACTCTACACCATTATCAATGGATGTAGTTAAAACGGTTTCCAAAGCATCTTCACCATTCAATTCAAACATTTGTTGTGCCAATGTATCCATAACATCAACGGAGAAGCAAGAGTGGACATCGCTAGGATATCTCATCGTTTCGAAAATGTTGAAACGTATTACTTCTCCATCAAACTCCATAGTTAGCGTTCCCTTATCCACATTAATAATGGTCTTCGCCGTTTGCATGAAGGGACACCCAAGTAGCAATGGAAGAGACGAGTCCGGTGAACCTTCATCCATCTCTAAGACACAAAAATCTGCTGGAAATACTAGTTGATTAACCTGCACAAGAACATCCTCAACAATACCCATTGGGTAGACATTAGAGCGATCGGCTAATTGCAACACAATTTCAGCCTTTTTGAGAGGACCTAAATCAAGTGACTTATACATAGATGCAGGCATAACATTAACGGATGCACCAAAGTCTAACATTGCTTTGTCAAATGTAGTGTTACCAATTGTGACGGGGATGTCAAAGCTGCCCGGGTCTTTGCATTTCAGTGGGAGTTTGTGTTGTAAGATTGCCAAAGCATTCTCCCCCACACTAATCACTTCATTACCTTTGAGCCTTTGCTTATTGGTACACAAGTCCTTCAACACTTTTGCATACTTTGGAACTTGCTTTATAGCATCAATGAGTGGTATGTTCACATGAATCTTCTTAAGAACGTCTAAAATCTCCTTTTCTAGTGCCTCCTTCTTAGAATTTGCAAATCTGCGAGGAAAAGGTAAAGGAGGAACATAAGTAGGAATATGAGTTTTAGAGTTAGAAATAGGTACCTCAGAAGTTTGGGGAGAATCCTCATTCTTCTCCTCCAAAACAGGTTCCTTTGGTGTTTCCACCTTGCCCGAATCAGCAACTTCGGGTTGCACAAGTTGTGTACCACTTCTCAACGTAATCGCATTGACACCCTCTTTTGGGTTAATAGGTTGAGAAGGGAGTTTCCCACTATTTTGTGCCTTCATTTGGTTCATCTCAAGAGCCATATAACCAACTTGGGTTTGCAACTCTTTCATCGTGCTTTCCGTTCTTTGCATAAAAGATTTCATCAACTCTTCCATACTTGACCCCTGATTTTGAGATTGTTGTTGTTGTTGAAATTGAGATTGTTGAAATTGTTGACGCGGCTGGAATTGTTGTTGTTGAGGTTGAAATCCACCCGAATTGTTGAAAGTAGGTTGTTGAACCGCTCCTTGCTTGTTCGCGTAGCTAAAATTAGGGTGATCTCTCCATCCCGGATTGTAAGTGTTGGAATAAGGATCATACCGTCTTTGCTGATTTGTAAAAACCGCATTATCTTGCTCATTAACGTCTTCATACCCATGAGAACTTGGTATCACTGCGGCTGAAACTTGTTGTAGCATTGCTGTGATTTTTCCCATTTGTTGACGAAGTTCCTCCACCTCGCTTACTTCATTAACTCGCCTAAGAAGCACATCCGAACCACGACTCAAGAATTGTTGGGAGTTTGCTGCCATGTTTTCAATCAACTCTCTAGCTTGTGCCACCGTCTTGCTCACTAGGGCACCACCACCCGCAGAATCAAGAAGATTCCTATCACTTGATTGGAGGCCTTCATAGAATTATTGGATAATCATAGCGTCACTAAATTGATGATGAGGACAGCTTGCCACCAATCTCTTGTATCGTTCCCAACATTCATATAACGATTCTCCCACATTTTGCTTCATCCCGCAAATATCCTTGCAAATTTGAGTAGCCTTAGACGCAGGAAAATATCTCTCTAGAAAGAGTTTATTCAACCCATTCCATGTTGTGACACTTCCGGAAGGCAAGTAGTATAACCAATCCTTAGCATTACCTTCCAATGAGAATCGAAAAACCTTCAACATAGCACCATCCGCCTCCATATTTGCTGGGAGCATAGCCATGACAATGGTGTGGAAATCCATAAGATGCTTGTTTGGATCTTTGTACGCGTGTCGTTACCACTACAAATTAATTAATACTTTACTACCTAATTAACAAGTAATATAGGGTAGTCAAGGTCGATCCCACGAGGAGCAAGAGATTCTAGTTGTAAAATTGTCACACAAAAGGGGGGTATTGGTTGTAAAATTTATAAAGCAAAAGAAATAAACAAAGGAATTAAAATTGTAAGTTGAAATCAATGAGAGAGAATAGATCAAGGAATCCTTCTTCGCTGCAAAACAATGATTAAAGTTATGTTCTTTTCCACTTGTTATTAGTCATAGATTATCACCAACCGTAGGTATAGCAGCTAGATCAGTGCTAACCCCAAAATCCCTAATTTCACCGGATACGGAAGTTCTCGCCTACCGGATTCTATTCACCAAACCACCTAGTAGTAGATCACCCAAGATGTAATTTAGTTAAACGCATTAAGATTTATGAATTTATTAGGTTGATATTAGTAGTTAGACTCTTAGATCAAGGTCTACTTGCTAACGTTGTTACCACACACAATTGCTCCACGGAATCCCTCCGCAAGGTCTTGTGTTTGCTACCTGTGTAAAGAGTCAAGAAACGATTACTTATCCCCCAACTTTCACTAGCTATAGAATAATTAACAAATCAATTTAGCGTGCACTCTAAACGACCTATCAATCAAACATAAACATTAATATTAGCAAAAACAATCGATAATCATATGAAAAACTTCAAAGTAGAATTGAAACAAAACTTAAATCAAATATTAAGAACTAGGAATTCATCCTCAATCAATAAGAAAATTAGCTACTCATAATTCGGAGTTCACACAATAATAATAATTAAGGAAGAAAGAAAAACTTATTGCAAAGATGATGGTTGCTCCTTCCTCCAATCCTTGTGCACTTTGACTCCTTCTCCAAAGTAGATGTGTGTGTTAAAAGTTGTAGAGAACTCCTCTATTTATAGGCTTCAATACTCTCCATATCTTTGTAGGAAAAGATTCCTCATTCCATAAGAACACCACTTTCCCAAATTGAGCCATATTCCAAATTCTAGTCCAATTCTCCAAAACTTCCAAGTTTTCATCCAATTCCCACTTCTAAGTCTTCACACACATGAGAGAAGTCCATCCAAAATTCTGCATTTTTGCTCACCGGAAAACTGTGTTTTTGGTCGGAAGTTGGCCGGAATCCGGCACCGGAATGTCGCCGCCGTTCACCTGAAATTCTGTCGTCGGGAGAATATTCGACGGAATATTCCGTCAGTCCACCGTTAGTTGGTGGGTCAAGTCTGAGTCACCCGAGTTAGAACCCAGTCAGCTGAGTTAGCTCGCTGACTGGTCTTGGTTGGCTATCTTATTCTGCCAAGTGCTATGCACGGCCAAGATGGTCGTGCACTGAATCGTCACTCAGCCATGATGGTGTGTAATCGCAAACAACCATTGCAACTTCCTCAGAACTTCATGAACTGCAGCTTCCTCGCATCTCCTGCAATACTCCATGGCTTCTTTGCTCTGTACTTTCTCTAACACCATAACACAGCCCACACCACCAGGTCATTGCAGTTTCATTACTCCAATTGCAACTCCTACATACCCCTAACGACTTATGAAACATAGCCACAACACACTCCAGTTTTGTAGCTTATCACCATCAGTGCCAGCTTTGAACCTACAACCACCCATGCCACCTGCAATTACCACAATGAGCAACAACTGTAACACTCTTAGTTCCATCCGCAGCACAATCTCTGCTCCCTGTTTCATCTCAGCTGTAGCACCATAACCACGACAGCTACAACAGCACCATCGCCAAAACTGTAACTGCACAGGCTTAAAACATCCACAACTAACCACCAGCTATCTCAGTTGCAATCATCGAGCACACCCCGCAATCCTTTCACCTTGAATTACACCTGAACTTCACAGCATCTTCCACCAATTTCACTTTCCTACCAGTTCAACAGCTTCTCATTGCAGAACCAACACAACATGCCTCCATAATCTCCCATGCCTAATTGCCAACTACCAATTCCAGCTGCTTCAACATCTCCTTAGCTTCACAGTAATATCCCCTGCAATTACATAATTCATCTCACGCACAGTACCACCTGCCAGAACCCAGCTAAGAATGCAGCACAATAAGCTCTTGCTCCCCTTACATTTCAGCTCACAGTCTCGCCATATCTCGCCTCAAGCATCTCCACTGCGAGTCTACCTAGCTGTAACTCCATCATGCTCGCAGCACAGCATCACTTGTTGCACAACATATACTCTCAACCTGTCATCACAGAACCATTACAGCACCAGCAAAACCAATCTATACCTTGCATCTTCAAGCACCAGATGTGCTTGCAATCGCCTCAACTCCAGTGCCTGTGCATTCCCTTGCAAGTTGCAACTTCACTCCGGTTCCATTCATCAGCATTCATTCCACCTCCATCTGAGGTACCTGAGCTACTGCCTTACTCTTCCTCTGAATCAACCATCTTCAGCCTTGTTGTCCTCTTAGTTGCAAGCACCCTCACCTGAAACTGTCGCTCCCAAGCTTGATAAACCACAGCAATGACAGTATCTGTGAACTTCCAACAACACCCAAACCTTGGAATTCCATCATTCAGCTAACATCGCTGCCAACTGCCGTTCTTTCTCGTTACATGGATTCACTTTCAGAAAATTGCACTCTCTCAGTGTTGTTAATTTGAACGCCACTTTCCACTTTCTGTGATCGACAGCAATTCCTCCATTGTCTCAGCTCATCAATTTCTATTTTTCTTCCAATTTCTCGAACGTCACTGCAGCTTTTCTCTTCTCATTTTAGTGTACAATGATTGAGAAGCAAACTTCGATTTAGGTTTAGGAAATAGCTGTTGGGTTTGGATCCGGGTATGAATGTGGGTCTATGGGTTTGGGTTTCAACATCCATGGACATAACCCATCCATTTTACCAATTGATAACGACACTATGTTTCTGGATAAGGGCTACCCAGTTTGGCAGCCCCTTAACTTGAACTGTCCTTTATTTAGCACTCCTCTGAAAGAGTTTCCCTTTAACCGTGGCTGGGCTCCTGATAGTGCTCGCCTGTGAAATGACAATTATGTCCTTTTTGCCCAAATTTGGTGATTTCTTCTTCTTTTCCTCCGTGCGACTCCAGAGTACCTAATAACTCAAAAACACGCGTAAAATACATAATTTACTAGAAAAATAGCAAAGAAAGCATAAACTACTAGATAGTAAATTAGGTGTATTCTACACCTATCAAATTCCCCCACACTTAGACTTTGCTAGTCCTCGAGCAAATCAAACCAAAACTTACAACTTCAAAGCGTTCCAGCGTCCCAAGCATCCTAAGAGTTATGAAGACATAGAGTTTCTGCATGCTAGTAATAAGAAATTAGAAATACTAAAGAACATATTCTCATTCTTAAATGTTGAGTGAGAAATAACCACCCCATAACGAGAGAACACGTGTTTGAGAAACGATCAATAAGCATTTCGCCTCGACTTCTGCCTCACTTAAAAGGGTTTTATGATAATTGCACTCAAAAAGACGGCTTTTTTATGGGTCTCACATATGTGCAGGTAGGAATGAAGAGAGAATTCCTGCAACACGTTGAATGGTGGGAAGAATATCTTCCGAAATTTTGAAAAACCCACATCTTTTAACATTTTGAAAAACCATTTTTTCTAATGATCTCTAAGAAAGGAAATCAACCACTTATATCGAGGATGAGATTACTTACTTACCTTCACATCCGATTGCCAATTATGATAACACCACTCTCACGGAATCCAATAGAAACGTCTTAAGTTCCTTGTTTTCATCTTCTTGGTCTTCGGCTTCAATTATTGATGATAAACACTTGAACTTCATAAATCCTTAACAATTTGTAACCTTTTTCCTCAAAATCCTTGTCGCTTGAAACTTCCTTATAGATTTTCCTTTCCCACGGCTTATTCAATAACAAAACAATAATAGATATTTCTCTTGTCTCATATATATCTTTTCTTTTCTTATTTTTTTTTTTCTTTCTTTTCTTTTCTTTCATTTTTTTTTTTAGACAAGAGAAACAAAACACAAAATAAACAAAACAAACATGGCCGTGGAAAAGTACTTACCGCTTGATTCTTCACAACTTGTATCGTCTCGAAATCATAAACTTCAATAATTTTCACCTTTTCTTTTCTTCGCTTTTGTAAATAAGTCTTAACACTTGGATATAGAATTACCTCATTGCATTCTAAGTCTTCAACTTGTATGTAAAATCTGCTCATTGTATGTTGCTTTACTTGGATATACAAAATTTTGCTCTTTTTCTTGTTCCATTGTTGCTTGCAAACCTTGAACCTTTTCAACTTTCCTTGTAGATTTTGATGTCGCTCCCTTGTTGTTGATGTGGTGTTTCTATGGACCCGTTGTTGTCGAGTGAGAGAATGGTGCTAACTGCAATTCGAACTACAAGAAGGTGGCTTTCATCTATAGACGTCACCCTCATGATTGACAAAAATTAGCACTCAAGAGATCAAAATAGTGCTGAAATTGGTGTGAAATTGGGTAGCTCACCATTCTACCCGGAATTAACGTACGGTGACACACACTCAAAAGAAGCTCTTTAGTAAAGGAAGAATTTTTGGTAGGTGCCTTGGTTGATATGAAAATGGGTAGTCTCCACTAATGATTGATCAGCAACTCTAATAACGCACTTCTCCCTGCACCAAATTTGCATCACCGGCATGATTAAATCCATTATTTAACACTCTAACAAGCAAGAAATCGAACGTAGTTCCCTAACACTTCCAAGTTCAATTATGTCGGTCAGAATTCTCTATGTAATCATACCTAGAAGTATGCTAGTGACTCTAAAATCTCTAAAAGTTGAAAGTTGTATGCAAAAAAAATTTTTTTTTTTTTTTTTTTTTTTTTTTGTTATGCAAAAATATATGCTTAGCCACTCCCCCACACTTAAACTTCACATTGTCCTCAATGTGTAAAACCGAAAGTTCTGAATTCTGACGTAACAGCAGATAAAACGCAAAAACTGTGCAAATTGGTAAGGAATTTGGAAAAACTCCATTTCACAAAAGTTGTTCACCTACGTGTTTTCTACACAGTGTCAAAATTTCATAGTGTTCTGATAAACGGTCTGACAGTTATGGTCTCTGGACTGAACTACGCGCAGTCTGAAATTTTCTGACGAAAAGGTATTCATCATAATTCTCTTCTAAGATAGATTATGGACTTAATGAAATTAAATATGGGGATGCAAATATGATATGAAAACAATAAAAAATAAATAAACAAAACAAAACAAAAATAAAAATAAAAGCAAAAGGATAAGAGATACAAAACCGGTGGGTTGCCTCCCACTTAGCGCTTGTTTTAAAGTCGACGGCCCGACATAGCTCATGCTTCACATTACTCCTTTAGAGGGAGAAAATCTTCAAATGGAAGTTCATCCACATTCACATAGGCGATGTTCTCATAGTATGGCTTCAATCTATGGCCGTTGACTTTGGAAACCGAGTTGTCTCTAAGACTAGTAATTTCAACTGCACCATAAGGAAAAACATTAGTAACAACATATGGTCCAATCCAACGGGACCTTAATTTTCCAGGAAATAGTTTAAGGCGAGAATGAAATAAAAGGACTTTTTGTCCCACAACGAAGCTTTTACGAGAAATCATCTTGTCGTGAAAAAGCTTGGTCTTTTCCTTATAAATCCGGGCACTCTCGTAAGCATCATTACGTATCTCCTCTAGCTCATTTAGTTGCAACTTTCTTTGTTTCCCCGCTTCATCATACTCCATGTTGAATTTCTTTATCGCCCAATAAGCCTTATGTTCAAGTTCAACCGGAAGATGACAAGCTTTGCCATAAACCAACCTATATGGAGACATGCCAATCGGTGTTTTGTACGCCGTTCTATACGCCCAAAGTGCATCATTGAGCTTAAAGCTCCAATCTTTCCTTGTTGTATTTACTGTTTTCTCAAGGATGGACTTGATTTCACGGTTTGAAATTTCAGCTTGTCCACTAGTTTGTGGATGGTAAGGCGTACCAATCTTGTGTGTTATGTTGTACTTCTTGAGGAGAGTGTGGAAAGACTTCTTGAAATGCGAGCCTCCATCGCTTATCACCACTCTTGGTGTGCCGTGCCTAGTAAATATGTTTTCTCTTACAAAATCACAAACAACTTGAGAATCATTAGTTTTGGTGGCTCTAGCCTCCACCCATTTAGAAACATAATCTACGGCAAGAAGTATATAAAAATTTCCATTAGAATTGACAAAAGGGCCCATAAAATCAATTCCCCACACATCAAAAATCTCTACGACGAGAATTGGTGTGAGTGGCATTTGATTTCGAGCACCTAGATTGCCCGTTCTTTGACATCTATCACACGATTTACAAAAAACATATGAATCTTCAAACAAGGTGGGCCAATAAAATCCACTTTCAAGAACCTTGAGAGCGGTACGTTTAGAACCAAAGTGGCCACCACATGCATAAGTATGACAAAAGGAGAGAATAGATTGAAATTTGGAGTTAGGTACGCACCTTCGTATGATTTGATCAACGCCATATTTCCATAAGTATGGTTCATCCCACACATATTGCTTCGCTAGCTTCTTAAGCTTCATCTTTTGGAAGTTAGACATTGTGCTAGGTACCTTTCTTGTCACCAAATAATTCACTATATCCGCATACCAAGGTGTTGATTCATCCAAGGAGAAAAGTTGTTCGTCCGGAAAGCGGTCTTGTAATGGAAGTTCTTCTTGAGACATAACAAGTCTACTAAGATGATCCGCAACGGTATTCTCCACACCTTTCTTATCTCGAATTTCTATGTCGAATTCTTGTAGTAATAGGATCCACCGGATTAGTCTTGGCTTAGCTTCTTTCTTCTTTATTAAGTATCTAAGTGCCGCATGATCGGAATACACAATAACCTTTGTACCCACCAAGTATGAGCGAAACTTTTCTAATGCAAACACAATAGCCAATAACTCCTTTTCCGTGGTAGAATAGTTGATTTGTGCATCATTAAGGGTCCTAGATGCATAATAGATAACATGGGACAACTTGTCCACTCTTTGACCCAAAACGGCTCCAACCGCATAATCACTAGCATCACACATTAGTTCAAATGGAAGATTCCAATCCGGTGACTTGATAATTGGCGCACTTGTCAACATTGCTTTCAATTTGTCAAAAGCATCCTTGCATTCCTTGTTGAAGTCAAAAGGTACCTCCTTTTGTAGTAACTTGCACATCGGCATGGAGATTTTAGAGAAATCCTTGATAAATCGCCTATAGAAACCTGCATGACCAAGAAAGGAACGAACTTCCCTCACCGAAGTGGGATATTGTAAGTTTCTTATTAAATCTATCTTTGACTTGTCCACTTCAAGCCCTTTGGAGGACACAATGTGACCAAGTACTATGCCATGGTTTACCATAAAATGACATTTCTCCCAATTAAGAACAAGGTTAGTGTCTATGCATCGTTTAAGAACTAGTTCAAGGTTGTCTAAACAAATATCAAAAGAATTTCCATAAACACTAAAGTCGTCCATAAATACCTCGATAATGCGCTCCACGTAATCCGAGAATATGCTTACCATACATCTTTGGAAAGTAGCCGGTGCATTGCAAAGACCAAACGGCATCCGTCTATACGCAAACGTTCCAAACGGACAAGTAAAAGTGGTCTTCTCTTGGTCCTCCGGTGCAATAACAAGTTGATTGTATCCCGAATAACCATCCAAGAAACAATAATAAGAATGCCCCGCTAACCGCTCCAACATTTGATCAATGAAAGGTAAAGGAAAGTGATCCTTTCGGGTTGCGGAATTAAGCTTTCTATAATCAATGCACACTCTCCAACCGGTTTGAACTCTTGTAGGAACAAGTTCATCGTCTTGATTTCGAACAACCGTAACACCGGACTTCTTTGGCACCACTTGTACCGGACTTACCCATTTGCTATCGGAAATTGGGTAGATCACCCCCGCACTTAACAATTTGAGTATCTCTTTCTTCACAACCTCCATCATGGGAGGATTAAGCCTACGTTGAGCATCACGTACCGGCTTCACGTTCTCTTCCATTAGAATCCTATGCATGCATATGGATGGACTAATGCCTTTGATATCCGCAATTGTCCAACCAATAGCCGTTTCGTGCTCTTTCAAGACTCTAAGCAAACGGTCTTCTTGTACCGGTGTGAGGTTCTTTGAAATAATCACCGGAAGCTCATCTCCATCTCCCAAAAATGCATACTTTAAATGGTCCGGAAGTGGCTTCAACTCTAGCTTAGGCGCCTTCACAATAGATGGTACAAGTAATTCATCATTCATGGGTAAAGAGATATAGGAAACATTACCCTTAGCTTCTTTTAATGCCGTCAAGGCACCACATGTCTCCACCATTTCCGTGGAAATTTCAACATCCAAGTTAGACACGCCGTGGACGTCTAATTCAATGCTCTTTTGCAATACCACATCAAGTTCGTCCTCTCGATTCCATTCTACCATTTGTTGTGCTAATGAACCAACCACATCAATGGAGTAAGCGGAATGCACATCACTTGGGTAGCGCATGGCTTCAAATATGTTGAAGTGTATTACTTCCTTGTCGAATTCCATAGTGAGTGTACCCTTATCAACATCAATCTTCGTCTTTGCGGTCTTCATAAATGGCCTCCCAAGAAGTAGAGAAGTAGACGAACGATTCTCATTATTGTCCATATCCACCACAAAGAAATCCACCGGAAAAATTAACTCATTCACTTGCACGAGAACGTCTTCTACAAGCCCCTTTGGATAGATGTTAGACTTGTTTGCTAGTTGGATAATAACTCTTGTCTCTTTCAATGGTCCAAGATTCAAGGAGTCATAAATATCGGCCGACATCACACTAATGGAAGCTCCCAAATCAAGTAAAGCATGTTCAAACCTTTCCTTACCAATAGTAATTGGTACCGTGAAACCACCGGGATCCGTGCACTTTGTAGGCATCTTCTTCAAAAGCATAGCCGACGCACTCTCGCCAACTTTAGTAATTTCATTATCAAGCAACCTATCCTTCTTTGTGCATAACTCCTTCATGAACTTAGCATACCTTGGCATTGTCCTTATGGCCTCTATGAAGGGGATGTTGATTTCTATCTTTTTGAAGATATCCATGAGTACCTTGTCTTGAGCTTCCTTCTTGGACTTAGCAAAACGACTAGGAAAAGGAGGTGGAGTAGTAAAAGTAGGAACCGGTTCCTTGGATTGGGCGGTTGGTGGTGAATTCTCCTTTGGTACGGCTTCGTCCTTGTCTTTGACTATCTCTTCAATAGCTTCTTCATGATGAGTTGGACTCTCCACTTGTCTTCCACTTCTTAAAGTAACCGCACTAACATTCTCCCTTGGATTCACAATTGGTTGCGAAGGGAGCTTTGTGGATGCTTGAGCTTTCATTAAGTTCATATCGGTCGCCAATTGTCCCATTTGAGTTTGCAAATCCTTGATTGCCGAATCGGTCTTTTGTTGGGTTTGTTGTAACATAGAAGTGAGACCTTGCATGCTTTGCATTATCACATTCAACTTGTCATTATTCGAAGAATCTTGCTCCTTGACTTGTTGTGGTTGGAATTGTTGTTGTTGAGGTTGGAAACGTGATTGTTGGAAACCACCTTGTTGCGCATATGGATTAGGAGCCGCCGCTTGCTTGTTTGCATAGCTAAAGTTGGGATGATCCTTCCAACCGGGATTGTAAGTATTCGAGTATGGATCGTACCTTGGCCTTTGATTTGGATATAAAGCATTTACTTGTTCGGTTTCATCATCCGGAATAATTACCGCGGCCAATCGTTGCACTACCCTCTCTATGTTGTTTAACCGTTGATCGGATTGTGGAGACGAGTCACTAACTTCATGCACCAACTTAACCATTGAATCACCTCTTGCATAGAATTGTTGCGAGTTTGCCGCCATACTTTCAATCAACTCGGTAGCTTCGGCCACCGTCTTGTTCACTAGTGCACCACCACCGGCGGCGTCAAGAAGATATCTATCATTGGTTTGAAGACCCTCATAGAAGTATTGGATTATCATGGCGTCACTAAATTGATGGTGTGGACAACTTGCCACCAATCTCTTGTATCGATCCCAACATTCATATAATGACTCTCCCACATGTTGCTTGATCCCACAAATCTCTTTGCGAATTTGAGTAGCCTTTGATGCGGGAAAATATCTCTCGAGGAAAATTTTCTTCATCCCATTCCATGTTGTGATACTTCCGGAAGGCAAATAGTATAACCATTCCTTAGCATTGCCCGCCAAAGAAAACGGAAAAGCTTTCAACATTGCTCCATCCGCATTAGTGTTCGGTGGAAGCATAGCCATGACTAAGGTATTGAAGTCCATAAGATGTTTGTTTGGGTCCTCATTCACCATGCCATGAAACTTTGGTAATTCTCTAATCAACCCCGTCTTGATCTCGAAAGTTGAGTTAGTTTGGATACACCATTGTTGTGTATCGAGCTTGTGAGAAGCTAGGTCCTTGAGTGTACGATCACCCATTGCCTCTTCTTCAATGTCCGAATCTGCGAATTCACTTGATGTAGAACGAGGAAGCGGAGTGTTAACCGCTTGAATGAAATCCTTTAGTTGAGTGACGGATCGAAGACGTATTCTAGTTGAACTCGGTCTTCCCCCTTGAAGCATTCACCAAAGATATAGTACCTACAGCAAGGTTCACAAAACTAAGTTAGATACGGTATAGAATCTAACAAAGCAAGAATAAAAACAACTAAAATCGCCCGTTGCTCCCCGGCAACGGCGCCAAAATTTGTACGCGTGTCGTTACCACTACAAATTAATTAATACTTTACTACCTAATTAACAAGTAATATAGGGTAGTCAAGGTCGATCCCACGAGGAGCAAGAGATTCTAGTTGTAAAATTGTCACACAAAAGGGGGGTATTGGTTGTAAAATTTATAAAGCAAAAGAAATAAACAAAGGAATTAAAATTGTAAGTTGAAATCAATGAGAGAGAATAGATCAAGGAATCCTTCTTCGCTGCAAAACAATGATTAAAGTTATGTTCTTTTCCACTTGTTATTAGTCATAGATTATCACCAACCGTAGGTATAGCAGCTAGATCAGTGCTAACCCCAAAATCCCTAATTTCACCGGATACGGAAGTTCTCGCCTACCGGATTCTATTCACCAAACCACCTAGTAGTAGATCACCCAAGATGTAATTTAGTTAAACGCATTAAGATTTATGAATTTATTAGGTTGATATTAGTAGTTAGACTCTTAGATCAAGGTCTACTTGCTAACGTTGTTTCCACACACAATTGCTCCACGGAATCCCTCCGCAAGGTCTTGTGTTTGCTACCTGTGTAAAGAGTCAAGAAACGATTACTTATCCCCCCAACTTTCACTAGCTATAGAATAATTAACAAATCAATTTAGCGTGCACTCTAAACGACCTATCAATCAAACATAAACATTAATATTAGCAAAAACAATCGATAATCATATGAAAAACTTCAAAGTAGAATTGAAACAAAACTTAAATCAAATATTAAGAACTAGGAATTCATCCTCAATCAATAAGAAAATTAGCTACTCATAATTCGGAGTTCACACAATAATAATAATTAAGGAAGAAAGAAAAACTTATTGCAAAGATGATGGTTGCTCCTTCCTCCAATCCTTGTGCACTTTGACTCCTTCTCCAAAGTAGATGTGTGTGTTAAAAGTTGTAGAGAACTCCTCTATTTATAGGCTTCAATACTCTCCATATCTTTGTAGGAAAAGATTCCTCATTCCATAAGAACACCACTTTCCCAAATTGAGCCATATTCCAAATTCTAGTCCAATTCTCCAAAACTTCCAAGTTTTCATCCAATTCCCACTTCTAAGTCTTCACACACATGAGAGAAGTCCATCCAAAATTCTGCATTTTTGCTCACCGGAAAACTGTGTTTTTGGTCGGAAGTTGGCCGGAATGTCGCCGCCGTTCACCTGAAATTCTGTCGTCGGGAGAATATTCGACGGAATATTCCGTCAGTCCACCGTTAGTTGGTGGGTCAAGTCTGAGTCACCCGAGTTAGAACCCAGTCAGCGAGCTAACTCAGCTGACTGGTCTTGGTTGGCTATCTTATTCTGCCAAGTGCTATGCACGGCCAAGATGGTCGTGCACTGCAACTGTCACTCAGCCATGATGGCTGTGTACTGCAAACAACCATTGCAACTTCCCTGTAACTTCATGAACTGCAGCTTCCCTGCATCTCCTGCAATACTCCATGGCTTCACTGCTCCTGTACTTTCTCTAACACCATAACACAGCCACACCACCAGGTCATTGCAGTTTCATTACTCCAATTGCAACTCCTACATACCCCTAACAGCTTATGAAACATAGCCACAACACACTCCAGTTTTGTAGCTTATCACCATCAGTGCCAGCTTTGAACCTACAACCACCCATGCCACCTGCAATTACCACAATGAGCAACAACTGTAACACTCTTAGTTCCATCCGCAGCACAATCTCTGCTCCCTGTTTCATCTCAGCTGTAGCACCATAACCACGACAGCTACAGCAGCACCATCGCCAAAACTGTAACTGCACAGGCTTAAAACATCCACAACTAACCACCAGCTATCTCAGTTGCAATCACTGAGCACACCCCTGCAATCCTTTCACCTTGAATTACACCTGAACTTCACAGCATCTTCCACCAATTTCACTTTCCTACCAGTTCAACAGCTTCTCATTGCAGAACCAACACAACATGCCTCCATAATCTCCCATGCCTAATTGCCAACTACCAATTCCAGCTGCTTCAACATCTCCTTAGCTTCACAGTAATATCCCCTGCAATTACATAATTCATCTCACGCACAGTACCACCTGCCAGAACCCAGCTAAGAATGCAGCACAATAAGCTCTTGCTCCCCTTACATTTCAGCTCACAGTCTCGCCATATCTCGCCTCAAGCATCTCCACTGCGAGTCTACCTAGCTGTAACTCCATCATGCTCAAAGACAAAGATCACTTGTTGCACAACATATACTCTCAACCTGTCATCACAGAACCATTACAGCACCATCAAAACCAATCTATACCTTGCATCTTCAAGCACCAGATGTGCTTGCAATCGCCTCAACTTCAGTGCCTGTGCATTCCCTTGCAAGTTGCAACTTCACTCCGGTTCCATTCATCAGCATTCATTCCACCTCCATCTGAGGTACCTAGCTCTTGCCTTACTCTTCCTCTGAATCAACCATCTTCACCTTGTTGTCCTCTTAGTTGCAAGCACCCTCACCTGAAACTGTCGCTCCCAAGCTTGATAAACCACAACAATGACAGATCTCGTGAACTTCCAACAACACCCAAACCTTGGAATTCCATCATTCAGCTAACTAACATCGCTGCCAACTGCCGTTCTTCTCAGTTACATGGATTCACTTTCAGAAAATTGCACTCTCTCCGTGTTGTTAATTTGAACGCCACTTTCCACTTTCTGTGATCGACAGCAATTCCTCCATTGTCTCAGCTCATCAATTTCTATTTTTCTTCCAATTTCTCGAACGTCACTGCAGCTTTTCTCTTCTCATTTTAGTGTACAATGATTGAGAAGCAAACTTCGATTTAGGTTTAGGAAATAACTGTTGGGTTTGGATCCGGGTATGAATGTGGGTCTATGGGTTTGGGTTTCAACATCCATGGACATAACCCATCCATTTTACCAATTGATAACGACACTATGTTTCTGGATAAGGGCTACCCAGTTTGGCAGACCCTTAACTTGAACTGTCCTTTATTTAGCACTCCTCTGAAAGAGTTTCCCTTTAACCGTGGCTGGGCTCCTGATAGTGCTCGCCTGTGAAATGACAATTATGTCCTTTTTTCCCAAATTTGGTGATTTCTTCTTCTTTTCCTCCGTGCGACTCCAGAGTACCTAATAACTCAAAAACACGCGTAAAATACATAATTTACTAGAAAAATAGCAAAGAAAGCATAAACTACTAGATAGTAAATTAGGTGTATTCTACACCTATCAATCTTCATTCACCAAGCCATGGAACTTTGGTAATTCTCTAAGAAGTCCCGGATTGATTTCAAAAGTGGAGTCGGTTTGAATGCAACCCTGCTGTATATCCAGCTTGTGAGAAGCTAAGTCTTTAAGTGAACGATTTTCAGGGTCACCCATTGCTTCTTCTCCTTCTCCTTCTTCTTCAAAAGGAATATCGTGTCTACTTCCTCTCCTTCTTTCCGAATAGCTTCGTGTTCTACTTACAAGTTGTGTTCTTCCGTTGTGCCTTGCCTTGGTTGGAGTATTGTGCCTTTTCGAGTAGCTATCCCGCACCTTGGATAATTCCAATCTTTAGAATCCAGAGATTAGGTACCTGAAAAACAATTCTCACAAACATGTGAGAAACAAGACAAGAAACGAAACACAAGTATGCAAGCAGAAAAATAATAAAAAGAAACTAAAAACTAGATAACAAGCCGAATGCCTCCCCGGCAACGGCGCCAAAATTTGATGCGTGTCGTATGCGTCAAAAATAATTCACTTCCTCACTTTACTAATTATAAATATAGTATTCGATAAGAAAGAGTTCGTATCCACAGAGAGGCGATTGTTGTTATGCAATTTTCAGATTCTTATGTAACCAAATAACCCAGAGGTGTGTTTTTGGTTTTATCAGAGTAATAAAACTAAATAAAGCAAAGTAAATAGTTGGAATAATCAATAAGGAGAAGATATTGGTTAAGGGATAGTATCATTCACAAACATGTATTTTTCATCTATGATTAGAATTGGTATTTAATCTCTCAATTATCAAAAGTCCTAGGATATCTTGATCGCAAGAGTATCCCGTTTATTTCCTGATTTTATCACAAACAACATTAAAAGATGCTATTGTGAAATCTTCTTAAAAAGCAACCTAAAGTGTAAGAGCACAATTAGATTTAACTCCCTAAGAGAAATAAGTTCTATGAAATAAGACTAATCGATGCAAACAAACGTGTAAAAGCACTAATTCGTTTTAACAAAGGTTATGATTCATATGCGATTAAAAAGATGTATCACTACAAGTATTAACCACAAGATGCTACTAAAAATCAGAGATAACAACTTTTACGTATTGAAAACCCTAATATAGCTTTAGAGATGAAAAAAAATCCAATTGATTCCGGACTCAACCAAACTAGCATCCAAATCATATGATAATAAAACAATGAATCATAAACGATAAAATTGAGACAAAACTAATTCATAGAATCAAATAACATGCTTGAAGAAATCAACTTTTTATCCCATAACTAATTATTGTATTTATCTACTCATATTCATGGAGTTCATCATCATAATATTCAAAGAAAATAGATGAAACATAAAAGAAAGCAAACCCTAGAAGTTGTTCTTTGCTAAAGCTCCAAGAATAGAATAAAACGTTCTATAAAATTGTGTAGAAAACTTCCTTTTTATAGCTTTTCTCCTTCCAAAAATAGGTTTTGTCTTCAAAGTCCATTAGTTGGAAATTCACCCGGCCCACGAGAGAGAGAAACCCATGTAGAAAATCTGTCCCAAAAACACCCGCCGGAAAACTGGTTTTTTGACCGGAAATTGGCCGGAATCCGGTACCGGAAAGTCGCCACCGGCCACCTGAAAATTCAAACGGTCAACGAGCTGAATCGGGTCAACTGAGTCAACTCGGAAAGTCTGCCGAGTCACTGCTGAGTCAAACAAATCAGAAGATGAGTCAGAACTGAATCAGATCTGAGTGGGCTGAGTTGGTCTGGTTGTGAAATCTTGCACATGCCAAAATGTCCATGGCCAAGATGGCCCTCTTCTAACTGCACTGCACAACTACCATTTTTAGCTTATTCTTGCGCCATCTGAGAGGCACCTCAATCATCCCTGTATCGCCTTCAACTCCCCCTGAAAACCCATTATCATAGAAACATCACCACAACGTCATATTCAGTGTACCATTCAGTTCATGCTGCACTTGAGTTGCAATCTCAAGCCATTATTCCGCCCTGCAAAAGCACACAACACAGCTCCATAACCACATCACCATCTTTTTCTTCTGCAATTAGACTACAGTCACCATCTTGACCTTGCCAATTCAGCTGCTAAATACAGCACCATCGTTGCATCTTCCTTAGGCTAATTCTTGATTCTTGCGGCATCATAGTCCATCCATTGCCAGCAAAAGCATCATAGCCTTGAGCCAAACACATCTTTCACACCATAACTCAGCTGCCACTCAACTCCTATGCACCAGTAATCATTCTCCATGATCAATATCATTAACTGCATCTGTGCCTGCCTCTAACTCCTTGTCACTTGAGTTAACTGCATCACTATCTCCATCTTGCTCCAATTCCAACCCAGCAATCCAAGCCTCCACTACATTTCAACAAAGCCAACCATCTGCAACATAGGTAATTGACTGACTGCAATAAACAGCTCCACCAAAAGCAGCTCAGCCATTGCATCATTTCTTCAATCTCACTCCAACTTCAGTTCAAGTCCATTAGAACTGCTCCTGAGTTCAATTTCTCTTCATGGCCACCAATAATTCCCTGGAAAGCAACAACATCACCCCTATCTCCTTCTTGTTCAACTGCTATTCACAGCCTCCCTGCAACTGCAGCTGCTTCAGAACTTTCGCCATTTCAATCTAGTGCAACTTCTAACTTGAGCATCATCCATTCCACCCGAATCATTGCTTCTCAACACCAAGAGCTCAATTCAACCCCAGCTGCACTTTCAACCTTGTCACAGCTTTTCTATAACAAGTTCTAACCATTGCGCACATCCATTAAACCAAGGATTAACTGCGTCAAGGAAACTGTTCAATCACAGCTGTAACTGGCCACTTTCTCGGTCGTACCAAACCCAATATTCCAAACCCTTATAATCTCAAACACCAGCCAAACACTCGAACCACTCTTGAGTTGTGAAGAAACAATCTTTCAGGCATTTTTACAAGCACCTAGTATACATTTTCTAGTAGTGAAATATATAACTTCTCTGCTGAATTCTAACCTCATTCAATCTCCTTCCCTGCACATTTTCATTCAAACACAACTTTAACACAAACCTGTTCAATAAAACTCGCACATCCAACTCAGTTTTCTATCATTCATCCCACCACGGCTATCACCAGCTCGAGCTCCATCTGCAGTGACCCAGACTGTCATCACTTCTACTGTTACTTGGCTTTCCTCACTCAACCCTGAATCAGAATCAACATTTTCTTGCTCTAATCTTCATCTGAGCCCGAGTTGAACAACACCCATTCTCAGATTTACTTTCTTCAGTTCATGAACATCTCACAGCACCAGATCCCAACAATTTTAATCAAACCCAACACTAATTACTCTTTCTGAGCTTTATCAATTTCATCTCCTCACTGATTCTAAATCTTCATTTGAACCTCAAATTCACCTTCAACCCACCAACCGATCTACTATCTGGGAAACTCGATTTCTGGTTTCCCACATGAAATGATGTGAAAACCATCTCTCAATTTCAGCGTAAATGATTAAGAGAAGATATCCTTCTCGATTTTAGTTTTGGGAGTAAATAAGGGAAGTGGATATATCCACCCAGGTGGAATGGATAAGGGTCAACCAACCAATACAATTTTTGTCGGTTTCAGCTAACCGAAAATTCAATTCGACTCAATGGTTAGTTCTGCGAAACTGACACTTCATTCTTCACTTCCTTCTCGCACACCTAGCCCGGTCCAAGTATAGCTTGCACGTACATTGACCTCTTTTCCCTTTTATGCTCCAATTGAACGCTTTCTCCTTATTTCGAGTTCCTCTGCTAACAGTAACCGTCCCTTATTTCTCATATTCACTTATACTCTTCAATAGAGTCATCACTAAAGTTGTTGTGCTTTTCAGACAAAATTTGCATCACTAAAGCCGCCATACTTTTCAGACGAAGATAAAAGCGAATAATGAGAAATAATCCTCCTCCAATAGCATTTGCACCTTTTGCCCTGTTTCTTCTTATTTTGCTCCAAACGACTCCAAAGTACCTAAATACTCAAAAACAAAACATAAGATACATAATTTACACGAAAACTCGCAGAGAAAGCATAAACAATAGATAAATAATAAGGTGTTTTAGACACCTATCAATTGCGCCATCAGGTCCTCCCTTTGATTCACACCACTGCTCCCTTATTCGCCATTCACTCAACCACCTATAAGATAGAGCAACATGAGATTATTCCGACAAATTACCTTTTAACAGACATATGCGCAAAATACAAGATTTGTCATAAGATGGAATAGTTAAGCACTTGGGACACGATAAATGCTTCTAAAATGATCCACAAATATGCATTATTAGACACGTATCACATACCCGCATGCGTACCTGTTGGTTTGAGAAGTCCGGGAATCTAAGTGCGCATCCCCGTACGCGTACTGGCGTAGGTTTGTGACCGGAATTTTCTGCTGGGTTTAGAGGTATGCATACCCGTTCGCATAATGGCGAAAACCAAACTTGGTCCGGCTATTCAAGTATGCGTACCCGTTTGCATACTTGAAAGGTTAAAGTTCTAAAATCGGTTTTGTTATGAACAAATACATTTATATAATAAGGAATGCATTCTTTGCAAACTGTGACTACAATGTTCATGATTGATTCAAGTGAATCAAACCTATTTTGATTCAATTGTGTTCTTGTATACTTCTATGAGAATATAGAAATTGAACAACTCTTTAACTAGTTTCATTTGAGTCATTTGAACTAGTTATGGTTAAGATGAATAAGGTTGATATGAGAGTGTTCATAGAGATAATCTCGGTTAACTACGGTTGAGCCAACATGGTGTACACGTTTAGGTACGGTTACATAAACCTAAATGAGGGTACATTTCATTTTTGTATAACAAGCTAAGTTTGATCTAACGGTTGAAAGATATTAGATTGAGTCTAATCAGGATTTCATCTAACGGTGAATATTGAATGCTTTGTTAACAAGGTAACTTAGATTGCAAACCCTTATTTGAAAACTATATAAAGGAGAACTCTAGAAACTGGAAAACCAATCCCCACACCTCATGTGTGATACTAGTTGCATAAGCTAGAGTCGATTCTCCTTTAACCTTAGGTTTTTCACAAAACCCTCTAGGTTAACGACTTAAAGACTTCACTGGGATTGTGAAGCTAGACCCAACTATTATCTCTGTAGTTGCGTGTTCTGATCTTTTCTTGTTCTATCATATTGAGTAATATCTTCTCTAAGATTTGCTCGAGATTGATTCTCCGATAGGCAAGATAAAAAATAGTCACAAACATCTTCGTCTCATCGTTTGTGATTCCTCAATATCTTGTTTCGTTTATCGATTAAGATTATTGTGAGGTGATTGATATTTCTGGGCTTTTATTCGGGAATATAAGTCTGGTATATCAATTGGTTCATGTTCACCTTGAATTATCAAAAGACGGAACATAACTCGTAGGTATTTCTGTGAGAGACAGATTTATCTATTCCAATAGACTTTTTTGTGTGAGACAGATTTGTTTATCAAGTCTTCGACTTTGGGTCATAGCAACTCTTGGTTATGGGTGAGATCAGCTAAGGGAATCAAGTGCATAGTATCTTACTGGTATCATAGGTGTAAGGAGCATGACTGTACCTTGAATCAGTGTGAGATTGATTAGGGTTCAACTACATTCCAGTCCGAAGTTCATTGGTAGTATGCTAGTGTCTGTAGCGGATTAATACAGTGTGGTGTTCAAAACTGGACTAGGTCCTGGGGTTTTTCTGCATTTGCGGTTTCCTCGTTAACAAAACTTCTGGTGTCTGTGTTATTTCTTTTCCGTATTATATTTTGTTATATAATTAAAATATCACAGGTTGTGCGTTGAATCGATCAATTGGGAAATCCAAACTTTGGTTGTTGATTGAAATTGAGTGATACTTGAACATTGGTCTTTGGTACTTTTCAAGTTATTTATCCTATATTCAATCGGGCTTGCAAATTCCTATTTGCTGACTGCGGATTAAATTAAGAGATAAAGATATAATACTCTTTGATATACTTTTCTCTAGATAGAGTCTGACTGTCTAGTTGATTCTCTTGAAAGTAGATTGGAGTTTGTCTATTTAGATTGCCAAACGAAATATTGGGTGTGGTTGTTAGACCCCCGCTTTTTCAGCATCCAACTACTGTTTACCTTGCATCTTCTAAAAGAATCTTGAGATACATCAAAGGAACAATTAGTCATGGCATTGAATTTAGTAAAGGTTCTTCTTTTTTTATAGGTTTTTCAGATGTTGATTGGGCTGGTAATATTGATGATGAAAGGTCTACTGGAGGCTACTGCATCTTTTTGGGCAATAATCCAATTTCGTAGTCTTCAAAGAAGCAAACCACAATTTCTAGAATCTCCACAGAAGCTGAATACAGAACACTGGCTTCTAAGATTGTATGCATCCGCTACTTGCTGAATGATTTACACTTCTCACTTCCGCTACTTGGGTGTGACAATATCAGTTCCATTTCTTTGGCCTCAAATCCAGTATTTCACTCCAAGATGAAACATGTATATCTTGACTATCACTTTATCCGAGAACTTGTGCAGAATAAAGCACTTGATGTGTTTATGTTTCTACTCTGGATCAGCTGGATGATATTTTCACAAAAGGGTTACATGGTCCAAGGTTCTCTCTTCTCAGGTCCAAGCTCAAAGTAGTCTCTCCTACCTTGTGCTTGAGGGGGGATAATGACATAGTCACTGAGTTATGTAGTGGTGTATGATAGGGACTATTCAGTGGTGCAGGATAACTGCTTTTCTATCAGTTATTCATACGTATGTTTTACACACTTCTAGTAATCCGTACACTTTTCTTCTCAGTGAATATTGTCCACTGGTTTCACTGCCAGTCTGTCATGTTATGTTATTAGTCTAGTATATAAACACTAATATAGTTTGTCTTGTATTGAGTAACTTTGATTATCTCTGTAATTCAAGAACCTGATTAACCTAATTCAAGGTTATCATTAATATATCCTTTTTAATCAAAATAAATAAATGTGAAATGAGGATTAAAGAAAGAGTAGCAGGCTTTGGAGGACATAAATAGAGAATCCAAAGCACAATGGAAACAAAGCCTTTGCGGATGGTAATAGTGCCTCTGTCGCTTAGCGGCAATGACTTAGCTGCTAGGTAGCCCCCGCTTGACAGACCTTCGATCTTTTCTCGCGAGTGGCAAAACTCATCTTCACATCCATTTGAGTTTCAAATGAAAATTTCCAGACGAATTGTTTTTGGGATCTATCTAGGCGACTTTTATTCTATCTTCTCTTGCCTTAGAATCGTTTTAACTTCTAATTAACCAGCGACTGTTTATTTACAACCATTTTGACGGTAAGATCTCTAGGCATGGGCATGAAAGCACAACCCTACGGTCTTAGGAATCTCAAAATTGATCCTAGGCATGTCAAATTTAAACTTGGGCATATCAAGTTTAATCTTGGGCATGGGAATGAAAGCACAACCCTACGGTCTTAGGCATCTCAAAATTGATCCTAGGCATGTCAAATTTAAACTTGGGCATTTGAAATTTAATGTTGGGCATGTGCATGTAAGCACAACACTACGGTCTTGGGAATCTCAAAATTACTCCAAGGCATGTCAAATTTAAACTTGGGCATATCAAATTGAATGTTGGGCATGGGCATGGGCATGAAAACACAACCCTACGGTCATGGCATGTCAAATTTAAAGTTGGGAATATCAAGTTTAATTTTTGGCATGGGAATGAAAGCACAATCCTACGGTCTCGGGCATTTCAAAATTGATCCTAGGCATGTCAAATTTAAACTAGGGCATATCAAATTGAATGTTGGGCATGGGCATGAAAGCACAACCCTACGGTCTTGGGAATCTCAAAATTGACCCTAGGCATGTCAAATTTGAACTTGGGCATATCAAGTTTAATCTTGGGCATGGGCATGAAAGCACAACCCTATGGTCTTAGGCATCTCAAAACTAATCCTAGGCATGTCAAATTTAAACTTAGGCATATCTAATTGAATGTTGGGCATGGGCATGAAAGCATAACCCTACGGTCTTAGGCATCTCAAAATTGATCCTAGGCATGTCAAATTTAAACTTGGGAATATCAAGATTAATCTTGGGCATGGGAATTAAAGCACAACCCTACGGACTTGGGCATCTCAAAATTGATCCTAGGCATGTCAAATTTAAACTTTGGCATATCAAATTGAATGTTGGGCATGGGCATGAAAGCACAACCCTACCGTCTTAGGCATCTTAAAATTGATCCTAGGCATGTCAAATTTAAACTTTGGCATATCAATTTTAATCCTGGGCATGGGAATGAAAGCAAAACCCTACGGTCTTGGGCTTCTCAAAATTGATCCTAGGCATGTCAAATTTAAACTTGAGCATATCATATTGAATGTCGGGCATGGGCATGAAAGCACAACCCTACGGTCTTGGGAATCTCAAAATTTATCCTAGGCATGTCAAATTTAAACTTGGGCATATCAAGTTTAATGTTGGGCATGGAAATGAAAGCACAACCCTACGGTCTTAAGCCTCTCAAAATTGATCCAAGGCATGCCAAATTTAAACTTTGGCATATCAAATTGAATGTTAGGCATGGCCATGAAAGCACAACCCTACGGTCTTGGGAATCTCAAAATTGATCCTAGGCATGTCAAATTTAAACTTGGGCATATCAAATTGAATGTTGGGCATGGGCATGAATGCACAACGCTACGGTCTTAGGCAGCTCAAAATTGATCCTACACATGTCAAATTTAAACTTGAGATATCAAGTTTAATCTTGGGAATGGGAATGAAAGCACAAACCTACGGTCTTGGGCATCTCAAAATTGATCCTAGGCATGTCAAATTTAAACTTGAGCATATCATATTGAATGTTGGGCATGGGCATGAAAGCACAACCCTACGGTGTTAGGAATCTAAAAATTTATCCGAGGCATGTCAAATTTAAACTTGGGCATATCAAGTTTAATCTTGGGCATGGAAATGAAAGCACAACCCTACGGTCTTAGACCTCTCAAAATTGATCCAAGGCATGTCAAAGTTAAACTTGGGCATATCAAATTGAATGTTACGCAGGGCCATGAAAGCACAACCCTACGGTCTTGGGAATCTCAAAATTGATCCTAGGCATGTCAAATTTAAACTTGGGCATATCAAATTGAATGTTGGGCATGGGCATGAATGCACAACGCTACGGTCTTAGGCATCTCAAAATTGATCCTAGGCATGTCAAATTTATACTTGAGATATCAAGTTTAATCTTGGGCATGGG
The DNA here is from genome assembly GCA_023529315.1 of Papaver bracteatum. NCBI lineage: Eukaryota > Viridiplantae > Streptophyta > Magnoliopsida > Ranunculales > Papaveraceae > Papaver > Papaver bracteatum. The sequence goes on from JAJJWX010004551.1 coordinate 307,938, forward strand.
AATGAAAGAACAACCCTACGGTCTTGGGCATCTCATAATTGATCCTAGGCATGTCAAATTTAAACTTGAGCATATCAAATTGAATGTTTGGCATAGACATGAAAGCATAACCCTACGGTCTTAGGCATCTCAAAATTGATCCCAGGCATGTCAAATTTAAACTTGGGCATATCAAGATTAATCTTGGGCATGAGAATGAAATCACAACCCTATGGACTTGGGCATCTCAAAATTGATCCTAGGCATGTCAAATTTAAACTTGGGCATATCAAATTGAATGTTGGGCATGGGCATGAAAGCACAACCCTACCGTCTTATGCATCTTAAAATTGATCCTAGGCATGTCAAATTTAAACTTTGGCATATCAATTTTATTCCTGGGCATGAGAATGAAAGCACAACCCTACGGTCTTGGGCATCTCAAAATTGATCCTAGGCATGTCAAATTTAAACTTGAGCATATCATATTCAATGTTGGGCATGGACATGAAAGAACAACCCTACGGTCTTGGGAATCTCAAAATTGATCCTAGGCATGTCAAATTTAAAATTGATCCTATCAAATTGAATGTTGGTCATGTGGATGAAAGAACAAACCTAGGGTCTTAGGCATCTCAAAATTGATCCTATGCATGTCAAAATTAAACTAGGGAAACTCAAATTTAATGTTGGGCATGTGCATGAAAGCACAACCCTACGGTCTTGAGCATCTCAAAATTACTCCAAGGCATGTCAAATTTAAACTTGGGCATATGAATTTGAATGGCATGGGAATGAAAGCACAACCCTACGGTCTTAGGCATCTCAAAATTGATCTTAGGCATGTCAAAATTAAACTTGGGCATATCAAATTTAATGTTGGGCATGTGCATGAAAGCACAACCCTACGGTCTTGAGGATCTCAAAATTACTCCAAGGCATGTCAAATTTAAACTTGGGCATATCAAATTGAATGTTGGGCATGGGCATGAAAGCACAACCCTACGGTATTAGGCATCTTAAAATTGAATCTAGGCATGTCAAATTTAAACTTGGGCATATGAAATTGAATGGCATGGGAATGAAAGCACAACCCTACGGTCTTAGGCATCTCAAAATTGATCCTAGGCATGTCAAAATTAAACTTGGGCATATCAAATTTAATGTTGGGCATGTGCATGAAAGCACAACCCTACGGTCTTGAGCATCTCAAAATTACTCCAAGGCATGTCAAATTTAAACTTGGGCATATCAAATTGAATGTTGGGCATGGGCATGAAAGCACAACCCTACGGTATTAGGCATCTTAAAATTGAATCTAGGCATGTCAAATTTAAACTTGGGCATATGAAATTGAATGGCATGGGAATGAAAGCACAACCCTACGGTCTTAGGCATCTCAAAATTGATCTTAGGCATGTCAAAATTAAACTTGGGCATATCAAATTTAATGTTGGGCATGTGCATGAAAGCACAACCCTACGGTCTTGAGGATCTCAAAATTACTCCAAGGCATGTCAAATTTAAACTTGGGCATATCTAATTGAATGTTGGGCATGGGCATGAAAGCACAACCCTACGGTATTAGGCATCTTAAAATTGAATCTAGGCATGTCAAATTTAAACTTGGGCATATGAAATTGAATGGCATGGGAATGAAAGCACAACCCTACGGTCTTAGGCATCTCAAAATTGATCCTAGGCATGTCAAAATTAAACTTGGGCATATCAAATTTAATGTTGGGCATGTGCATGAAAGCACAACCCTACGGTCTTGAGGATCTCAAAAATATTCCAAGGCATGTCAAATTTAAACTTGGGTATATCAAATTGAATGTTGGGCATGGGCATGAAAGCACAACCCTACAGTATTAGGCATCTTAAAATTGATCCTAGGCATGTCAAATTTAAACTTGGGCATATCAAATTGAATGTTGGGCATGGGCATGAAAGCACAACCCTACGGTATTAGGCATCTTAAAATTGATCCTAGGCATGTCAAATTTTAACTTGAGCATATAAAATTGAATGTTGGGCATGGGAATGAAAGCATAATCCTACGGTCTTGGGCATCTCAAAATTGATCCTAGGCATGTCAAATTTAAACTAGGGCATATCAAATTGAATGTTGGGCATGGGCATAAAAGCACAACCCAACGGTCTTGGGAATCTCAAAATTGATCCTAGGCATGTCAAATTTAAACTTGGGGATATCAAGTTTAATCTTGGGCACGAGCATGAAAGCACAACCCTACGATCTTGGGAATCTAAAAATTTATCCTAGGCATGTCAAATTTAAACTTGATGATATTAAATTTAATGTTGGGCATGGGCATGAAAGCACAATATTACGGTCTTAGGAATCTCATAATTGATCCTAGGCATGTCAAATTTAAACTTGGGCATATCAAATTGAAAGTTAGGCATGGGCATGAAAGCAAAACACTACGGTCTCGGGAGTCTCAAAATTGATCCAAGGCAGGTCAAATTTAAACTTGGGCATATCAAATTGAATGTTGGGCATGGGCATGAAAGCACAACCTTACGGTCTTATACATCTCAAAATTGATCCTATGCATGTCAAATTTAAACTTGGGCATATCAAGATTAATCTTGGGCATGGGAATGAAAGCACAACCCTACGGTCTCGGGAGTCTCAAAATTGATCCAAGGCATGTCAAATATAAACTTGGGAATATCAGATTGAATGTTGGGCATGGGCATGAAAGCACAACCTTACGGTCTTAGGCATCTCAAAATTAATCCTAGGCATGTCAAATATAAACTTGGGCCTATCGATATTAATATTGGGCATGGGAATGAAAGCACAACCCTACGGACTTGGGCATCTCAAAATTGATCCTAGGCATGTCAAATTTAAACTTGGGCATATCAAATTGAAGGTTGGGCATGGGAATGAAAGCACAACCATACGGTATTAGGCATCTTAAAATTGATCCTAGGCATGTCAAATATAAACTTGGGCATATGAAATTGAATATTGGGCATGGGCATCAAAGAACAACCCTACGGTCACGGGAATCTCAAAATTGATCCTAGGCATGTCAAATATTAACTTGAGCATATCAAATTGAATGTTGGGCATGGGGATGAAAGCACAATCCTACGGTCTTGGGAATCTCATAATCGATCCAAGGCATGTCAAATTTAAACTTGGGCGTATCAAATTGAATGTTGGGCATGGGCATGAATGCACAACCCTACGGTCTTAGGCATCTCAAAATTGATCCTAAACATGTCAAATATAAACTTGGGCTTATCAAGATTAATCTTGGGCATGGGAATGAAAGCACAACCCTACGGACTTGGGCATCTCAAAATTGATCCTAGGCATGTCAAATTTAAACTTGGGCATATCAAACTGAATGTTGGGCATGGGCATGAAAGCACAAACCTACGGTATTAGGCATCTTAAAATTGATCCTAGGCATGTCAAATTTAAACTTGGGCATATGAAATTGAATGTTGGGAATGGGCATGAAAGAACAACCCTACGGCTTTGGGCATCTCAAAATTGATCATAGGCATGTCAAATTTAACTTGGGCATATCAAATTGAATGTTGGGCATGGGCATGAAAGCACAACCCTACGGTCTTGGGAATCTCAAAATTGATCCCAGGCATATCAAAATTAAACTTGGGTATGTGCATGAAAACACAACCCTACGATCTTAGGCAACTCAAAATTGATCTAAGGCATGTCAAATTTAAACTTGGGCATATCAAATTGAATGTTGGGCATGTGCATGAAAGCACAACCCTACGGTCTTGAGCATTTTAAAATTACTCCAAGGCATGTCAAATTTAAACTTGGGAATATCAAATTGAATGTTGGGCATGAGCATAAAAGCACAACCCTACGGTATTATGCATCTTAAAATTGATCCTAGGCTTGTCAAATATAAACTTGGGCATATGAAATTGAATGTTGGGCATGGGCATGAAAGAACAACCCTACGGTCTCGGGAATCTCAAAATTGATCCTTGGCATGTCAAATATTAACTTGAGCATATCAAATTGAATGTTGGGCATGGGGATGAAAGCACAATCCTACGGTCTTGGGCATCTCAAAAGCGATCCAAGGCATGTCAAATTCAAACTTGGGCGTATCAAATTGAATGTTGGGCATGGGCATGAACACACAACCCTACGGTTATAGGCATCTCAAAATCGATCCTAGGCATCTCAAAATCGATCCTAGGCATGTCAAATTTAAACTTGGGCATATCAAATTGAATATTGGGCATGGGCATGAAATCACAACCTTACGGTCTTGGGAATCTCAAAATTGATCTTAGGCTTGTCAAATTTAAACTTGGGCATATCAAGTTTAATCTTGGGCATGGGAATGAAATCACAACTCTATGGTCTTAGGCCTCTCAAAATTGATCCAAGGCATGTCAAATTTAAACTTAGGCATATCAAATTGAAAGTTGGGAATGGGCATGAAAGCACAACCCTACGGTCTTGGGAATCTCAATATTGAACCTAGGCATGTCAAATTTAAACTTGAGCATATCAAATTGAATGTTGGGCATGGGCATGAAAGCACAATCTTACGGTCTTAGGCATCTCATAATTGATCCTAGGCATGTCAAATTTAAACTTGGGCATATCAAATTGAATGTTGGGCATGGGCATGAAAGCACAACCTTACGGTCTTAGGCAACTGAAAATTGATCCTAGATATGTCAAATATAAACTTGGGCTTATCAAGATTAATCTTGGGCATGGGAATGAAAGCACAACCCTACGGACTTGGGCATCTCAAAATTGATCCTAGGCATGTCAAATTTAAACTTGGGCATATCAAATTGAATGTTGGGCATGGGCATGAAAGCACAACCCTACGGTATTAGGCATCTTAAAATTGATCCTAGGCATATGAAATTGAATGTTGGGCATGGGCATGAAAGAACAACCCTACGACTTTGGGCATTTCAAAATTGATCATAGGCATGTCAAATTTAAACTTGGGCATAACAAATTGAATATTGGGTATGGGCATGGGCATGAAAGCACAACCCTACGGTCTTGGGAATATCAAAATTGATCCCAGGCATATCAAAATTAAACTTGGACATATCAAGTTTAATCTTGGGCATGGGCATGAAACACAACCCTACGATCTTATTCATCTCAAAATTGATCCAAGGCATGTCAAATTTAATCTTGGGCATATCAAATTGAATGTTGGGCATGTGCATGAAAGCACAACCCTACGGTCTTGAGCATCTCAAATTTACTCCAAGGCATGTCAAATTTAAACTTGGGAATATCAAATTGAATGTTGGGCATGGGCATGAAAGCATAACCCTACGGTATTAGGCATCTTAAAATTGATCCTAGGAATGTCAAATTTAAACTTGGGCATATGAAATTGAATGTTGGGCATGGGCATGAAAGAACAACCCTACGGTCTCGGGAATCTCAAAATTGATCCTAGGCATGTCAAATATTAACTTGAGCATATCAAATTGAATGTTGGGCATGGGGATGAAAGAAAAATCCTACGGTCTTTGCCATCTCAAAATCGATCCAAGGCATGTCAAATTTAAACTTGGGCGTATCAAATTGAATGTTGGGCATAGGCATGAATGCAGAACGCTACGGTCTTAGGCATCTCAAAATTGATCCTAGGCATGTCAAATTTAAACTTGGGCATATCAAATTGAATGTTGGGCATGGGCATGAAAGCACAACCCTACGGTCTTGGGAATCTCAAAATTGATCCTAGGCATGTCAAATTTAAACTTGGGCATATCAAGTTTAATCTTGGGCATGGAAATGAAAGCACAACCCTACGGTCTTAGGCCTCTCAAAATTGATCCAAGGCATGTCAAATTTAAACTTGGGAATATAAAATTGAAAGTTGGGCATGAGCATGAAAGCACAACCCTACGGTCTTGGGAATCTCAAAATTGATGTTAGGCATGTCAAATTTAAACTTGGGCATATGAAGTTTAATCTTGGGCATGGAAATGAAAGCACAACCCTACGGTCTTAGGCCTCTCAAAATTGATCCAAGGCATGTCAAATTGAATGTTAGGCATGGCCATGAAAGCACAACCCTACGGTCTTGGGAATCTCAAAATTGAACCTAGGCATGTCAAATTTAAACTTGATCATATCAAATTGAATGTTGGGCATGGGCATGCAATAACAATCCTACGGTCTTGGGCATCTCAAAATCGATCCAAGGCAAGTCAAATTTAAACTTGGGCATATCAAATTAAAAGTTTGGCATGGGCATGGGCATGAAAGCACAACCCTACGGTCTTGGGAATAGCAAAATTGATCCCAGGCATATCAAAATTAAACTTGGGCATATCAAATTTAATCTTGGGCATGGGAATAAAACACAACCCTACGATCTTAGACATCTCAAAATTGATCCAAGGCATGTCAAATTTAATCTTGGGCATATCAAATTGAATGTTGGGCATGTGCATGAAATCACAACCCTACGGTCTTGAGCATCTCAAATTTACTCCAAGGCATGTCAAATTTAAACTTGGGAATATCAAATTGAATGTTGGGCATGGGCATGAAAGCATAACCCTACGGTATTAGGCATCTTAAAATTGATCATAGGCATGTCAAATTTAAACTTGGGCATATGAAATTGAATGTTGGGCATGGGCATGAAAGAACAACCCTACGGTCTCGGGAATCTCAAAATTGATCCTAGGCATGTCAAATATTAACTTGAGCATATCAAATTTAATGTTGGGCATGGGGATGAAAGAACAATCCTACGGTCTTTGGCATCTCAAAATCGATCCAAGGCATGTCAAATTTAAACTTGGGCGTATCAAATTGAATGTTGGGCATAGGCATGAACGCAGAACGCTACGGTCTTAGGCATCTCAAAATTGATCCTAGGCATGTCAAATTTAAACTAGGGCATATCAAATTGAATGTTGGGCATGGGCATGAAAGCACAATCCTACGGTCTTGGGAATCTCAAAATTGATCCTAGGCATGTCAAATTTAAACTTGGGCATATCAAGTTTAATCTTGGGCATGGAAATGAAATCACAACCCTACGGTCTTAGGCCTCTCAAAATTGATCCAAGGCATGTCAAATTTAAACTTGGGAATATCAAATTGAAAGTTGGGCATGAGCATGAAAGCACAACCCTACGGTCTTGGGAATCTCAAAATTGATGTTAGGCATGTCAAATTTAAACTTGGGCATATGAAGTTTAATCTTGGGAATGGAAATGAAAGCACAACACTACGGTCTTAGGCCTCTCAAAATTGATCCAAGGCATGTCAAATTGAATGTTAGGCATGGCCATGAAAGCATAACCCTACGGTCTTGGGAATCTCAAAATTGAACCTAGGCATGTCAAATTTAAACTTGAGCATATCAAATTGAATGTTGGGCATGGACATGCAATAACAATCCTACGGTCTTGGCATCTCAAAATCGATCCAAGGCATGTCAAATTTAAACTTGGGCATATCAAATTAAAAATTGGGCATTGGCATGAAAGCACAACCCTACGGTCTTGGGAATATCAAAATTGATCCCAGGCATATCAAAATTAAACTTGGGCATATCAAGTTTAATCTTGGGCATGGGTATAAAACACAACCCTACGATCTTAGACATCTCAAAATTGATCCAAGGCATGTCAAATTTAATCTTGGGCATATCAAATTGAATGTTGGGCATGTGCATGAAATCACAACCCTACGGTCTTGAGCATCTCAAATTTACTCCAAGGCATGTCAAATTTAAACTTTGGAATATCAAATTGAATGTTGGGCATGGGCATGAAAGCATAACCCTACGGTATTAGGCATCTTAAAATTGATCATAGGAATGTCAAATTTAAACTTGGGAATATCAAATTGAATGTTGGGCATGGGCATGAAAGAACAACCCTACGGTCTCGGGAATCTCAAAATTGATCCTAGGCATGTCAAATATTAACTTGAACATATCAAATTGAATGTTGGGCATGGGGATGAAAGAACAATCCTACGGTCTTTGGCATCTCAAAATCGATCCAAGGCATGTCAAATTTAAACTTGGGCATATCAAATTGAATGTTGGGCATGGGCATGAACGCAGAACCCTATGGTCTTAGGCATCTCAAAATTGATCCTAGGCATGTCAAATTTAAACTTGGGCATATCAAATTGAATGTTGGGCATGGGCATGAAAGCACAACCCTACGGTCTTGGGAATCTCAAAATTGATCCTAGGCATGTCAAATTTAAACTTGGGAATATCAAGTTTAATCTTGGGCATGGAAATGAAAGCACAACCCTACGGTCTTAGGCCTCTCAAAATTGATCCAAAGCATGTCAAATTTAAACTTGGGCATATCAAATTGAATGTTGGGCATGGGCATGAACGCAGAACCCTATGGTCTTAGGCATCTCAAAATTGATCCAAGGCATGTCAAATTTAAACTTGGGAATATCAAATTAGGAATCTCAAAATTGATTGGGCAAATTGAAACTTAGGCATGGGCATGAAAGCACAACCGTACGGTCTCGGGAATCTCAAAATTAAACTTAGGCATGTCAAATTGAATGTTGGGCATGGGCATGAAAGCACAACCCTACGGTCTTCGGCATCTCAAAATTGATCCAAGGCATGTCAAATTTAAACTAGGGCATATCAAATTGAATGTTGGGCATGGGCATGAAAGCACAACCCTACGGTCTTCAGAATCTCAAAATTGATCCAAGGCATGTCAAATTTAAACTTGGGCATATCAAATTGAATGTTGGGCATGGGCATGAAAACACAACGCTACGGTCTTCGGCATCTCAAAATTGATCCAAGGCATGTCAAATTTAAACTTGGGCATATCAAATTGAATGTTGGGCATGGGCATGAAATCACAACCCTACGGTCTTGAGATTCTCAAAATTGATCCAAGGCATGTCAAATTTAAACTTGGGAATATCAAATTGAATGTTGGGCATGGGCATGAAAACACAACCCTACGGTCTTAGGCATCTCAAAATTGATCCAAGGCATGTCAAATTTAAACTTGGGCATATCAAATTGAATGTTGGGCATGGGCATGAAATCACAACCCTACGGTCTTGGGAATCTCAAAATTGATCCTAGGCATGTCAAATTTAAACTTGGGAATATCAAATTGAATGTTGGGCATGGGAATGAAAGAACAACCCTACGGTCTTAGGCATCTCAAAATTGATCATAGGCATGTCAAATTTAAACTTGGGCATATCAAATTGAATGTTGGGCATGGGCATGAAAGAACAACCCTACGGTCTTAGGCATCTCAAAATTGATCCTAGGCATGTCAAATTTAAACTTGGGCATATCAAATTGAATGTTGGGCATGGGAATGAAAGAACAACCCTACGGTCTTGGGAATCTCAAAATTGATCCTAGGCATGTCAAATTTAAACTTGGGCATATCAAATTGAATGTTGGGCATGGGCATGAAATCACAACCCTACGGTCTTAGGCATCTCAAAATTGATCCTAGGCATGTCAAATTTAAACTTGGGCATATCAAATTGAATGTTGGGCATGGGCATGAAAGCACAACCCTACGGTCTTGGGAATCTCAAAATTGATGTTAGGCATGTCAAATTTAAACTTGGGCATATCAAGTTTAATCTTGGGCATGGAAATGAAAGCACAACCCTACGGTCTTAGGCCTCTCAAAATTGATCATAGGCATGTCAAATTTAAACTTGGGAATATCAAATTGAATGTTGGGCATGAGCATGAAAGCACAACCCTACGGTCTTGGGAATCTCAAAATTGATGTTAGGCATGTCAAATTTAAACTTGAGCATATCAAATTGAATGTTGGGCATGGGAATGAAAACACAACCCTACGGTATTCGCCATCTCAAAATTGATCCAAGGCATGTCAAATTTAAACTTGGGCATATCAAATTAAAAGTTGGGCATGGGCATGAAAGCACAACCCTACGGTTTTGGGAATATCAAAATTGATCCCAGGCATATCAAAATTAAACTTGGGCATATCAAATTGAATGTTGGGCATGGGTATAAAACACAACCCTACGATCTTAGACATCTCAAAATTGATCCAAGGCATGTCAAATTTAATCTTGGGCATATCAAATTGAATGTTGGGCATGGGCATGAAATCACAACCCTACGGTCTTGAGCATCTCAAATTTACTCCAAGGCATGTCAAATTTAAACTTGGGAATATCAAATTGAATGTTGGG